>VUYV01000006.1:9139953-9242083 GCA_008711295.1 Anarhynchus alexandrinus | reverse complement strand
GCTCCTCAGCCCCACAGCCCCGGCGGCGGGAGGCGCGCCTCTCCCTCAGCCCGCCGCCGGCCGGCCCGGACACAAAGCCCCCCGGCCCCGCATCCCCCTCCCGCTTCTCCTTCTTCCCGCCCCGCCGCCGGGGAAGGGGGACGGCCGTTCCGCGGGGCGGAAGGCGAGCGGGAAGACGGGGGAGGGGGGAGACGGGACACCCGGCCCCAACGCCGGGCCGTGCCCTTGGGCCGCCGGAGCCGGACCCCACAACCGCCCCCCCCCTTAGCCCATCACCCTTCCCCTCCCGGCTGCGCTGCCCGCTCTCACCCATCTGCTCCCGCAGCCCCTTCAAGGAGGAGGAGGAGGAGGACGAAGAGCAGGAGGGGGGGGCCGCACCGCCGCCCTCCGCCATCTTCAGCGCCGGGACGCGCGACTGCCGGGCCCGGGCAGAAGGGGGGACGCGGGAGCGCAGTGCGCAGGCTCCGCGCCGCCCGGCAGCGCCGCCGCGGGGGANCGCCCTTTGCTGGGGTGGGGAAGGGGCGTCGAAGCCGTTGGGAATGGCGGGAGACGTCGTAGGCCCGGCCCTGAGGGGAGAGGGGGGGTCCCGGCAGCCCAGGCCGCCTCAGAGCGGGACGGGGTTAATCTCCTCTCCAGCTGCCCCACGGGCCGGTCCCTGCGGCGGCTTCTGCCCCCGCGACAACTGCTGATTTACCCCCCGCCATTAACCACGGTGAATGGCCTTCCCACAGGGAGCTCTGGCAGAGGGAGGCCTGCGGGCCGGCTGTCCTGCAGGGTAATGAGGCGTTATAAACACTCCGTCTGCAAACCCAACTTTTCCAGCACAGAGACTCGAGCAAAAAAAGGGGGAGCGGGCTAAATTTTCAGGCGGCGCAGCCAGTTTTAGGCCGGGGTTGGGAGGGATGGGCCTTGGAGGTGGCTCCGAGGGGTGGCCAGGCCGTAGCGAGCGCGGTGCTGGCCCGCAGCGGCGGCAGACGGGCCGGGCTGGGCAAGCTGGCGAGGGCTGGAGCTGCCCGGCGCTGCGGGCCATCTGCTGGGCTTGGGTGGCCCATGGTCCAACGGTGAAGCACATCCCGGGATTTATTGGTCCTCTGGAAATTTAGGTTTGCAAGAAAACAGCCACAAACGTACACACCGGGTTGCACCCACTGCGGAACCGGGCGCTCGCTGGCTTGCGGCGGGGTGAAGTCCTGTGTTTCAAGCGCCGCTGTTTCTGTACGTGTTTCCAAAAGAAGAGGGGGGGAAAGGGTGAGGTGGTCCTGCCAGTGGGGAAAAAAATTACTCAAGCCCCATTAAATGAATTTGCTCTGCGTTAACTTGAACGTGTCACCTGCCTACTCGGTTAACCGATGGATTGAATTTTGCTTCCCGCTTGGTTATCAATGCATTCTGGAATAGTCTCTTCTCATTTTGCCTCTGGGTTTTTATGCTGTGAGAAGAGTGAGGATAAAACAGCATCCGTGGAAAGGGTAGGTTCTTTGGGCCTTGTGCAGAAAACCCCCTTTGAAATCATAAACCTGTCAGAGGGCCACAGAATTAGCCCATAACAGGGAAAAAAACAGAAAAAGCGGCAGAAAGATCATGTAGTGTTTCAAGAGAGTAAAAAGGAACCTTACAAAAACTCAGAGCAGAGCTCCATTTTAACTCGACTATTCAGACCACAGACTTGCCCTGTTCTTTGTTTCTTGTTTGTTATATTGGCTTTCTCCACTTCAGCATGCGTGTACAGAGAATCCTTTGTCTGTTGTTTCCTCTCGGTGTTAATAGAATGCCAATTATTATTATTATTTAAAACAAAAGGTCAGCTAAAGGGGAAAAAAACCCTAAACATTCTGTGCCAAATTTCCCAAGTTTGCAATTATAATAAGTAGTAATAATACCTTGCCACTTAGCAATCTCAATGTGCTTTATACACATGCTGAAATTAAATTTCACCATTCCACAGAGAGACATTCAGATGTTATCCTCATTTTACAGATGAGGAAACTGAGTCACTGAAATCAAAGTCTCTAGTTATGTCATGAACAAAGCAGCACAGCAAAAAAAAAAAACCCAGCCCAGATTTCTTGACTCCTTGTTCAGTATCCATTTCTTTTTCCATCTTCCTTTCATCAACAACTACCAGAAGATATCATCAAAATGGTTTATATTGATTCTCTACAGCGTAAAGTCCAATAGGCGTGGTACCAAAAAGACGGTTAAACTACCTGATAGAATGTAATTTTTAGGTTTTCGGAAGCTCCATAAGCAACATGTAGTTATGAGGCTGTACTTTCCATATCTGTAAAAATAAAGTGCTTGTGACTGTTTTGGGGTGCCTTTGAATTTTTATTAGGTTACGTATATTTTCCTTAACTTACAGAATTTCTTTAACACACTGCAATAAAAGGGGTCAGTGTCTATTTATCCATTTTTGTTCCTCTGAGAAAAATGAGACAATTGGCATGGGAGGAATCGCTCTGCTGAAGGGAACACTTACAAATGGAACGGGCAGCTAAAATTAATTTTCAAATGAGATGCTATTTTCTGTTCTTTCCATTTCAACAGGCACATATACGAGCGGCCTCAGTGCCTGCAATTTAACACGTCTGATATTCTGCACATGCGAAGCTTCAGAGGAGAAGGTATAAATTACAGGAAGGGAAATAAAGTGAGTGGCGCACAGTCAGGATATTTGTGGGGGGACAGTGGGGGCTGTAAACTTAAAATAAAAAGGCTGAGCACATACAAATTCATGAGACATAAAAGGACTCTTGAGGTAGAAGTGGGGCACTGTCCCTTCCTGCTCTCCATACATATACATACTGCTTGATACACGTATCTTTTATCTTTAGGCACACAGGAACTGAGCTGAGAAAATCTGCCCCGATGTGGAAAATGTGTTGTCTTTTTCTCTGATGAGCAGTTTAGGAACGTTTGAGCTAATGTTTCAGCAGCTGTAACTGTAACTTCCAGCTTCTTTCCTGTTTAACCTTGTTTCTCCAATTTTCAGTTCGGTCGTGCAATTACTGCTTATGCATTTTTAGTGGAACTTCATTAAAATTTTGACCTTGTGTGGCTTCAGCAGCACTTGCAATCATCTTTCAATTTTGCAGCATTTGCAGATTTGATTGCGGTGGCTGATTTATTCTAATCCTTTAAAGACCGTCCTTTTACCATTGTCCCTGTGGAAAAGTGAATAATTTAATTTTACAGTCATTTCTTCTGTCCTTTTAGTTTTCATGTGATAGCTTCTGACAAATCTTTCAAAAACATTTCAGGCCGAATCACTGATGGGTGCGTATTGGCATTATGAGATGAAAATCAATGGAGCCCTGGCACTGCATGCAATTCGAGATTCCAGGGGGTTTATACTATCCATTTCGGTCTGAGAAATACTGAAATTAGTTGAAATAATAGTAGCTGAAATTAGTCAAGTAGAAGCTTCCACATGTAATGACCTAGATGCAAAAATAAATAAAGAAGAAGAACCCACCCATTAACCTATTTCTTGCCCCGTTTTCCAAAGTACGCAGTGTTACCCAGTATTAGATGTTGTGCTTGACTGGACTCAGTCTGAAATCTGGTACAACAGTTTTTATATTGTCGTGGAAAAAAACAGCCCCCAGATTCTCTGTGAGCCTACAGACCCCAACTGCTCTTTGATCACTGAAGTGTCTGACAGTAAAATGTTCATGTGCAGCCAACTTAATTTATGTCAGAGCCTCGCCGAGTAAGAGCTAAAACAAGAAACCAGGGAAATTAGATGTATATTTATATCCGGGCACGGGATTTTGAAAAATTATGAAAAAGTATTTCAAAATGTGCTAAATCCAAAAGCGTAAGGCATATATTGTGACAGATTATAGTGGGTTTCCTGTGGTGAATGTAACTGCCGGGGCCGATAGAAAGAAAATTGGTGGCATGAAAATTACCGTAGCTGTCCAACCTTCTTTCCAAATGGGCTTTAACCGCACATTCTTCTGTATTACTCCCCTGCTGGGACACGTACCTGCAACGATCCGTGTTACTAATCCAGCTACACTCTAAGGACCTCATTTCTCAGTCTTGGCTCAAGTTGATTTGTATTTATCTGGGTGGATAATTCCTTAGATGTAAAGTTATCAGACAATATTGCCTAATATAAGAATCAAGCCCTTAGTTTGTTCTGGGTCCGGTATGTTTATTAGTTACCCGGATGATGGAACGGAAAGCATCCCTACAGCATTTGTAAGCACTGCTTAGAATTCAAAATTATCATGAAAGTTAGAAATACGGTCCAGGAGAAAATGAGGAGAAATAGGTACTGAAGCAAGATAGAACTTTTAGACAGGAATAATTAATCGCAGAAAGACAAGGCAGAGAACAGCTCGCTAAACAGCAGATAGAGCAGAAAATAATCTGGGATGTCACAAGCTGAGCGTGAGTCAACAGTGCCATGGTGTTGTGAAAAGGGAAGCGCCCTGGCTGTGAGCACGGAGAGAAGGGACCACTCTTGGACACACAACGGTCCTCCACTCAGCGCGGCAATGGGAAGGCATCAGCTGGACTACTGTTGGGGCACTGCTCTAGAAGATCCAAGCTAACTGGAGAGGATCTAGGGGAAGTCAACAAAAATAATGAGAAGATGAATGAGGAAAGTGAAAGAATGGGGAATTTTTTTTAGTCTAAAGAAGAGACGAAGGGTGATAATCTGCTTTCTATGACTGAAGCTGAGAGAATAAAAGGCAATAGAGTTGATTTTAATTGGGGAAGATGAATGTTCCATTTTAAGGAAAACATTCCCAGGTGTGATAGATTGCTGGGGAAGTGGTAAAGCTCCAGCACGGGAGATCTGTGGCTGGGTGAGCACCAGCCCAGAAAGGCAGGTCTGATCGGAGGGCAGGAGGAGGGACTGCATGACTTCTTGAGGTCTCCTCCAGCTCTGGGCTTCTGTGATTCTACAATTCCTGCTTGTGGCTTTGGGGACTATTGGCCCGAAGAAGTATTATTCAATGCAAGGATTGCAGAATCATAGAATCATAGAATCGTCTAGGTTGGAAGGGACCTGTAAGATCATCAAGTCCAACCATCAACCTAACACTGCCAAAGCCACCACTAAACCATGTCCCTCAGCACCACATCTGCACGTCTTTTAAATACCTCCAGGGATGGCGACTCCACCACTTCCCTGGGCAGCCTGTGCCAGTGCTTGACAACCCTTTTGGTGAAGTTTAGACAGAGCATACTAAGCAGTGACAAAAGCTAAATAAGTGCAAGGGAAGACACTGTGACCATGTGGCTACCTTGGGTAGCTGGCAGAAAAGGTTTGACGCTTCAGTGCACGACACCAGTTCTGTATCTTAGATCATCCTTTGCTGTGTAATAGTTCTGTGAGAATAGGAGACCAATTTATACAGAAAGGAATAAAGTGGGAAAGAACATGCACATGTAACACGTGGAAACAGGTCCACTCCTTTCCTGTCTGTACGCGGCATGCCCACCAGTTCTCATCTCAGGAAATAACACGTATGTGTTGCCTTAGCAGACATATTCCCATCCCAATTTTAGTTATTACCGGGGTCAAAATAGGGATATGAAAGCCTGTTCTCACCATCTCTTCTCTTTTCAGTGTTTATGTATCTACTTATTTATTCTATGTCGTTCCATCAAGCAGAAGCTCTCTCTGAGGTTGACAGTTACTGTATTTATGTCTATATGTGCGTGCGTCTGGTAGGTTGACCACACCGAATATAGTAAACAAATAATGGTAAATAATAAAAGTTCAGCTCTTGGGCCAATTTTATGAAAGTGCCTGCCTTAACAGCGTGTGTAAAAGCTGCATCTGTTCAACCAAACTGAGGTGCTCTGTGCTCAAGTGCTCATGGCATGTGTAAACACCTAATGCTCTCATCGCTAGCTATTTATTTGTGTTGCCACAGGGTCTGGGAGCCTGCAGTAATAGCGGCTAAACAGAGATGGCAGTAGGCTACTCCCTGCCCCAAAGAGCCCGAATCTGTTCCAGAATTTGTGGTAGGATCTGTAGAGCGGCTGGCTAATTTTTAAAATAGTTTTCTTACTTGTTTCTGTCTTGTCCTGCTCTGATTTGGAGCAGTACGTTTCCCAAAGAAAAAGATTAAGGTGAATCAAGCTCAGTGAATTCTCTTTAGGTACAAATCCCATCCCACTGAGTCATTGTACAAATGCTGCACTGGCTGTGCCGATCCCAGCATTTCCCTTTGCCTACAGCACAATCTGGTAATTATTACTGAATCATTTGAAATTATCCAGAATTTTGATGTGATTACTGTCAATGGCACTAAGTAATACAATTCCAACAAGCTAAACACTGATATGGTAATCCTTATCACTTCTAACACCAAACAATTTAATCTTATCATCATGTGCTGATGAGATAATATATTCCAGCAGTGGCTTTTTATGAATATTGTATTGTTCCAAGTGCTGTTGAGATAGAACACCATTGTGGAATGTTACAGTATTATGCTAACAGTGCTGCACATCTGACTGAGAGGACATATTTTGGGAAGACTCTCAGATGTCTTCTCAAATCTATGTAATGATGTAAAAATCCTTCTGATTGATCCCTGCCTAGAAGCGAGTACTTACTGGAAATGGGAGAATACAGAATAATTTTTCAGTTATCTGAGCGTGAAAACATTTCTCAGTAACTCAACGCTGCTTAGATGTCTTTCTTTCTAACAGCTCAAAGGTGGCTTCTTTTGCAAGATCAGTTTTCAGAGAAGTCTTCTTGGACAGAACAGAAGAGCTGTCAGTCATGCTTATTTTATGATGTGCAGAGCTCCTTGTCAGGGCAGTGGAGAGTCCCTGATAACTCCTCACCGCCTTTGGAACAGGCGAAAATGAAGAAAAGATTGTAGTGATGAGGGGGAAGGTTCTCAGTGCAAGGGTAGAAGCTTTGTCTGAAGTCTTTGCTGTCCTAAGCTGATGTCAGATATTTGCCTGGAGTTTGGAGAGTGGCTCTGCCTGCAGTCAGGACGAGATTTGTCAGGAACAGCTCCCATTTCCCAAGCTCCTTGTAGACTTGTTGCTTTGTACTGCCACCTGCTCTTCCTAGATTTCTTGGCAGGCCTAAATTTAATAACCTCATTACATTTGTCTTGATTCCCTGTGCAGCTCCGGTATAGGCAACGTGCAGCCTTTTGCCCGGCCGTTCCCACACCAAAGGAAAGGCAACGCCAGCCGAGGCGAACCCCGGCAGGGGTGGTTATGCTGCCCCGCTCCCAGAGCGGGAGAGAAGGGAGAAACTGCTTTTCAGCAGCAACAACAAAAACCTCACCAAAACTCAAAAATCCGGTAAAGATTTTATTAACAGACTTCATAGCTGGAGCTAATTTAATCCAAATTTCACCTTCCGGCAGTATTTTGGGATTTACCTACCTGAAAATCCCTCCTTTATCCCAATGCCATCTAGCTGCTGTTCCAAGCAGCTTGTAAGGGGGACCCTTCCCCTACACATGGGAGCGGGCAGGAACAAGATGTGTTTTAGGATGACTGCATCCAATTTGCTTTCCTCTCTGTCAGAGGCCAAAGATGCTCTTGGTGTGAGACAGGTGCTGTTAGGGCTGCACAATAAAAGACCGTATGTGTGTCTGGCACAGAGAGGTGCTGGCTGCATTCATGGTGTTGAGATGCTGTGGTTCCATCACTTGTTGGGGAGTACCAATCTGTTAATTCTGCTGAATTTGCCTCTACCCATTCAATTAATCTGACCCTACCAAGTTCAATATGGGGGTAAAAGCTATGGGTCCTATTCAGCTGTATCAAGAAAGATTTTAGCTCTTGGATTCCTTAATCAGTTTTTAAGACACTTGGGCAAACACAGAGTAGTTCCTTTGTGTAAGAAAAGTATTTAGAGAAGAGGCTTTAGCAGTGTGGAGGTGACTTAGAAATTAAGCTTATATTCATATTTTAAGGAAAGGTACAGCACCGAAGAAACTTTCAGGGCAGAGTGCAGGTGGTGTGCAAGGGATACATTCCCCAGAGGCTCCCTAAGCAACCTTAGATGTTGGTGACATCGGGGGAGTCTGGTGTGCTAACTCTAAGAGAAATGGTGTGGGGAACGGAGTGGAGTGGAGACACTGCAGCCAAACTCTGTGATAAAATGGGAACTTGAAGGTCTTATGGAACCCTTGAAGGTCTTATGGAAGTGATAAGCTGCCTAATTGCTCCCCTGAGCCAACAATCTGTCATTTTTTGACAGGATGCTATTCTTTGGGTGAACTTTGGTCATTATAATGTCATTATAATACCAAAACACACCTCCATCCCAAATGCTACCGACCTCCAAGGTGCGACCACTTCTCACGGAGCCTCCGCTCTGAATTTTTCATGGTCTATACCTTTAAAAGCCAAGCAAGAAAACTTTGCACCAATCATAACAAAAGTCTGTATGACTGAAGTCCCTCAAGCTCCACCTGAAAGGTAAAAAATAGTATAAAAATAGTTTAAGAGAGGAGGGATGTCAGGGAAGATACCATCGCGGTCAGGGAAATACCATCGCTGACCCCCCGTGACTGCTGGGATCCGTCGGCGGGCTGAGCCTCTCTTCCCCCACATAAGGACGCTTGTGGGTAAGATTCAAACACTTGGCTATACCAAGTGCTTCCCCGGGAAACTTAGAAATCTCTATAGAGTTGCTTTACAACTTAGCATGTTTGCAGCCAGGCTGTATCACTAACATCCTCAGTATTTGCACGTGCTTTGCAGACAGTAACTTTGTCGCTGAAAATCCAAAAGAACTTGTGCATCTGTTGCTTTGATAAACTACACTTTTCACTAATCGAGCTGTGAGAGTTCATAGTGAACGCGACCCAACTCCTTAAGTGTGGCTGTGCTGGTTCACGGAACACCGCTAGATCGAACTGTGTATGGTGTTATTAGTGCAACCGTAATCGTGATAGTTCAATATACATATTGAACACGACTGGACTCCTAACGCCGAGTTGGACATCACTCAGCATCTAATCCCAGCTGCCCCCAGCCCCTCTGATATCTGAGGACAGGCTGGAATGCAAGGGAGTTTATTTTCTGCCAAATTACTTTGCCCTTTAACGCAACAAGAAGTATAACTGTTGGTGAAATCTACGGTGTTCCTCCCTCTTTTGGCTTGGGGATTGCTGCTTTGGCAATTCCCACTGGCTTCTTACATGGCTTGGAAAGACCCCGGTCTCGCAGCCCGCTTTGCCATAGACCCTACCTTGTCCTCCCATGAAATGGGCCCTCTGCTCCCGACCAGCTGAAGGAACTGAAGTGGGATTCTGCAGATCGGCTCGGCAGGGACAGCGGGAGGCCCCTGCCACGGCTTTAAACTCTAACACTGTGAAGCTCCTGTATTCCAGCACAAAAAGAGGGCAAGGAGATAAATGACTCCAGTGTTTGTTTGTTTGTTTTGCCTAAAGAAGCTTCTTTGTAAGCGTATTCCACATGAGTATTCTTCTGTCCACGTAAAATAGATCCCTTGTGTCTGAGTTTAAGTCTCTGTATATTGTTACTTGTGCCATGGCTTAGAAATACTTTGGAGGCATTCTCTAGGAGCTTTTATGACATATTTCCTCTGCTTCCCTGCACCCACACATCCATGCGCACATGGCGAGAGATGCAGGGTCAGATTCTGATCAGGCTCAGTTTACACAAACAAAACTCTCTTTTTACACTTTTTTTCCCCCCCTGAATTTAACCCAAAAGTCAGTTTTGGACCCATTTGGCAGCTCTTGGTAAACACGAGGACCTCAGACTCTGGAAGGAGCGATAAGCAGATAGATTTGGGGCCGAGAGCCTTAAAAGACAAGCATCAGCCCATCTGTGGCCACTTTCCCTGCCTGGTAGGGTTGTTTTGTGAGGTTGTTGCTACAGAATGGCAGCAGTGTCATTTATTCTCGAAACCGCGGATTGCAGTGCGGGAAGACTCGTAACAAATCGCTAGCATCTGTCGTAAGCAGGTTTCATGCTTTCCCGTTTGCATTACTCTTCATTTAAAGCTCTGAACGGTGGCATGGTGCAGGAAGGGAAAGGCCAGATGTTTCTCCTTGAGCATTTTCTAATTGTCTCTCCCTCAAAAAGTTAACCATTCCACGATTCCTTTGGCTTCACGTTTTTATTTAATGTCAGTTTTGGGAAGTCTGCGAGACTAAAATCTAAAGAAAGCATCTCAGCTTGGAAGCAATAAAGCAAGGAGTGCTTTGCTCTTTGGGGAGATCACCGAGCGCAGAGTTTTCCTAGCAGAAGCCATTCTCAAAACACGGCTGTGAGCTGGAACAGCAGCAGGCTTTCCACCACAGAAAAAGGACGTGTGGTCCATTTATGAAAAAGCAAATGAATCAATCAAAATTACTGTATAAAATGGTCGGTTTTTAAGAGGCAGGTAACCAGATGTCCCTGAGCGGACGGGGTGAAGGTGGTATGTGAGACCTGTCTATGGTAACTAGAGGTTTCTAAGTCAGAGGTACAAATCACGCAGATGCTACAAGTGTGCCAGTCCCACTTTGCATGCGCTGCCGATCAGTTATTACACCCCCCTCCGATGTAATCAGTGATGCACTCCGCAATTAGCCCTCCAGTGTAGCTGTCTGTAACGAGCACCGGCGCAGTTCTTTGAAGCATTGTGAGTTTAAAATACCAGGTAAGCGCACCACGACGAGTGAATTGATGCTGTGGGTAATGGATTCAGCAACATGCAGGATTGTAGCCCCCCAAGAAATCCACCCTGTCCAGTCTGTTACCTTCTAGCTTCGCATTTATTTACATCTTTGCAGAGGATGGCCAGATTTGGGGGTTGGAACTCGATGATCTTCAAGGTCTCTTCCAACCTAAACCATTCTATGATTCTATGATCTCTTTCTTCTAAAAGTTTAAGGGCCAAACTAGCAAGACATTTAAATATTTCTGAGATAAATGAGACATAGGAGTAGCACGTGGGAATCCTTTGGAAACATATTGTGGCAATGCTGGGTGATCATATAAGTGCTCCAGGAGAACCCTCCAGAGCACCCACCGTAATTCTCTGCCATACCCACACGCGGCAAACCATGCACAACAGCCACCTGAGTAGCCAGCAAAACAGCTTCAGTTAAAGCACTGAGCACATACTCTAGTGAGCTTTTCAAGGCAAACCCTTCAGTTTTGGTACTCTCCGACCCTCTTATCCTGCTAATGGGACTCTTGTTTTGTGGGAGTTCATGGCTTTCAGCATGACTGCTATTAGCACAGGGCACGGAGTTGCTAGTGGAGTTTCTACTAGTTTATTTGCCGTGACTCCTGCCTTCACGTGTGAAGGTTTCTGGCTCAGGTCAACAGCGGTGAGCCCTAAGTGGTTTGAAATCCTGTGGTAAGCAGCCTAGTATAAATTACTGTGGATATAGTACCCACATGTGTAATATGAACTCAGCTGCAAGCATGTTGTTGAGGTTGCATGGTTTGTCCCGTGAAGAAGGAAAAGGGAGAGAAGTTTGAAGAGCCCCGGAGATTCTCCTTTGCCTTACTGTGGTGATGCAGCACCTGCTTTGGTATCTGAGATTCCCAGTTTCAAGGTGTTTTAGCACTGGGCCACAGCAGGGGACTCACACAGAGGCCCTTGGAAGCTTGTTCTGCTGTAGGGAATGAAAAAGAAAGAAGCACGCGGTGCCTCGGTAGGTCTGAGCATGAGGTGCTTGCTTTCCACCAGCAATACTGGTTCTTCTTCTTAGTGTGACATCAACCTGCTCAGCCTACCAGGTCTGTAGCCTTGTCTTGTCTCAGGGGGTTCCCAGGGGCACGATTTTCAGCCAGCCTGCGCCCCACCGACTCAAGGTGGTGTCCGGGCTGCGTAACTCGTGTGAAAAGAAGTCGTGACAAGTCCTGCGACGGCAGCACTTCAGCTGCACAACTTCTGCTGGAAGAGAGGATGGGGGCGGGGGGTTTCCATTTGAAGTTTCCATTTAAACACCGACATTTGCCAGCGATTAGTGTACAGTGGCATCTGAGCAAACTCAATTATTCTGCTGTTCCACACCTGGGAAAACAACTGCGGTAGTTCAGACCTCAGGGTAATAAGTGTTGGCTGCTACTTGCTTTTCAGTGGTAGTTCCTTATCTGCTTAAAGGCGATGCCATGAACCTCAATTAGTCAGTGGTTATACAGTGCTTTGAAATTATAAGACGCTATCTACCTTTTAAGTATTATAATGTTTCTATAACATATTGTAACAAGTACATGCTTCAGTACAAAGCAGCACGCTCGGCTGGCGGCCAGAAATGCTTCCCAAGTGAAATGAGGAGGACGGGGCAGGTATAGCATCATCTATTTCCAATTATTTCTGTCAATGTCCAGCCCGGGAGCTCACGGCTGCTCTGAGCAGGACTGCGTGGTGCTATGGACGGGTTCGTTTATTTTGAAACATGGGAGTGAAGGATGAGCCTGACTTCCTCATTTTGCTCTTCAGCCAATGCTGCCAGTGGTGAATAAAATGCGTTGCTAAATTAATAAGTCATAACGTTTTTGGGCTCGGGCCACTAAGCTGTCTCTCTCTGCTTTGCACGTGAGTATGGGAGATATGTCAGCCCAGGGATAGAGTAACAGCCCCGAAAGGCTGCAGTGAAATGCAATCTGGGTCTGACACGGCGCAGCCAGCCAGGCCATCTGTGTGAAGGAGCACCCAAAAAGGGAACTGGCAAAGGCCGATAATTCCCCGCTGAGACTCGAAAACTCAAAGCACCCGGCCTAGCTGTGGGGCAGCTTACAATTCGCAAATCTGAGAGTTGTGACTGTGGCACTGAAGTTTTACAGTGATGCCCAGCAGTTAGGAATAAGGATATTTGGTATATATTTCTTGACCGGGGTCCACTTTTAGTCCTGGGTCTTTCCGTGGTTCACCAACGCAGCGTGGGCATGCAGAGCTGTCACCAAGCGGGATGCTCTGGCGTGGTGGAAAGGGTGCCCTGGCTGTGCGGTACCAGCCCATCTCTGTCTCTGCGGGGTGAAACTGGGAGAAAACTGACCCTGTGGAAGGGGTGTGAGGGCACAGCCTCCTGCAGCAGCCCAAGCAAGGCCGGGTGGATGGTGCGAGGCGTGGGTAGGACTGGAGGGACAGGGATGGGGGGCTGATTAGTGATACCCCCTCCCTGGGCACAGCGAGCTGTTGGCTTCCCTCAGCTGTAATCCCACACTCACTTGTGCCACTGGCTCCTGTCCAGTCTTCCCCCCGGCTGGGGCTATCTATGCCTCACACCACGGTTCCCACCGCAGTCCCAGAGACAACGAGGATTGATGGGTGAACCACCCACCAGCTGGAGGGAGGCCACGTGCTGTGCAGCCGCGGAGGGTCGGCAGATGAGCAGGGTATTTCGCTGCAAGAGAAATATCTGCAAGATATCTGGCTGCAAGAGGTTCTGCACAGAGCAGCACAAGTCTTCCCTCTATAATGTGGTTTCTCCACCTCTATTTGCGTGCCTCGTGTTGCACAGGTACCTATCCGAGAGGGAAGGCTGCACAGTTCCATCATTCCTCCCTCCACGCCCTTCATTCCCCTCCTCGGCTAATGTAAACGGGAAGTTTTGAACCCATCCCTCTGGATGGAAAAATGGAGAAGCTACGGCAAAGCAGGTTTCACCATGAGACTTGTCCACCGGCTGACTGACACATCCCAGCCGTGTGTGGCTGTGGTGTTCATCGGTCAGGGAGTGCTTCTCGTGGAGGTCAGCTCACAGGAGCAGAGCAGAGAAACTAAGAAAAAATTAAGCTTTTGAAAAATTAAATGAGGCTTATGAGGTTGTGAAAAAAAATAATCCTGCAGATAGGAGTGGGGACTGGCACAGAACAGAGAGATGGGACTCAGAGCTGGTGGAAGAAGTGTTGCTTCACCTCTGTGAGACGTAGCTAATGTCACCACCATCTAGGGATGAGGATCAAAACAGACCCTATTGCTTTGTCTATGCATCCTTCTAGTATATAGGTTGTGATATGGGAAGGGTTGGTAGAGTAGCACAGAGAGCATCCTTTAGATATTCAAAATAGTTTTAAAAAAACAAATATGTCTCAGAACTAAATGCTTGGTGCCACCTGCAGAAATAAAGAGAGAACTACTCATGCCTGTTTGCTGCTTTTCTGACAAATACCTCATTTCCAGAGGGAAGTGGTACAAGCACAAAGCCGTATTCTGCATTCAGGTTTCATCCCACTTCCATGGGACAATTTTCCTTAAAAGCCTTTGACGCAGTACAGCCCTTAAGAAACCATTCACTTGAACACACCGCACGATTTAACACTAGAAATGAAATAAGGCGCATGCCTGCGTGGAGTGACTAAATGCAGGATACAGCACAGAAGGATGCTGCGTAGCATCTGATCTGGAATTTATCTCCAGCAGGCTGTGGCTGAACAGAATAAATCCAGAATTATGAATGCTTCATGCATGGCGGAGGGTGCATCAACTGCAGACTTGGTTAAAGCTGGTGGTTCACTTACCACTGTGCTCTTGGAAATGGAATAGAAAGACCAATTACCACCTATTTCTGTAATGACAGCTAAGGGTTGATGTTTCTCTTTGGTTTCCCAGCCAAAGCAATGGGCTGCATGTCAAAGCTTGTACTTGCAAAGGTAAAGGGTAGAGGATTTGAGGCACACTGGATGGTTTGTGTGTCAGTGAGAAAAGGAGTCATCTAATGGACTCCTCTTCTTTCAGGAGGACGGACTGCCTTGGGTGTAGGCCATGCTAATGACCCTGATTTGGAAACTGTGAATAGGAGAAGCCCTGCTTGGTTTTCTTCTTCTCTGTTCAACGACACAAGGCTCAGCATTGGAAATATCTGACTGTTGTTTTCAGCCTGTCTTCCCAATGGGATGAATGCAGTGAGGCCCTGGTTATTACCTGCTGTAAATCAGCCGAACATACACACTTCGGACTCGAACAGAGTCCCCTCCCCTTCCATTATCACTCCTTCACATGTACAAATGTTAAAGCAAAATTCAATTAGCAGTGAGCCGGGAGAGGGCAATTAAAAGCTAGCTCCAGCTCCCAATGGCCCCAAGCAGAGCAGATGTAACGTTCTGAGGGGCTGCAAATGTACACCCCTTCAGCAGAGCTCAAACTCCGCTTTAGATTTAAGCATCTCCTGGGCCAGGCAGCTTTACACTCACTTTTGGCATCAGCTCACTTCTGGCCAGAGCAGCAGCAGGCTGAAGGGGGTGCTCCTGGAAGAGACGCTTCCTTCACCGTTCCCGGAGGATGGGTTGACCCAGCAGCGGCGCAGGCTGGGGTCCTGCCAGCACAGGTGGCAGCCGCAGAAATATCACCAGCTGCCGGTCGTGACTTTTCCGGTTTCAGAAAGCACATTTGACTGGATGTGAAGGGAAGTCTGAGATTTAAGCTTTATTCTCTATGGCCCGAGCAAAGTCCTTGCCCCGAAATGGGAGAGGGTCACCTTTAGGAATGCAGATCATCATCTGCAGCACATCTATGTATGTGCAGAGTGAGCATACAGCACACCGCATGCTGACATGTCTATGGTAAACATAATCATGACAAAAAAAATAATGGCTATTTTCAGTTTTCTTCAAGCAATGCTACTGCAGCTGGTACATCCCAAACTCCTTCTTTACCTAAAACCAGGGCTTTTTTTTGCCAGAATGATCTTGATTGGCACAGCGCAACTCCTTCCACTGAGTCATTACAGGGTTTGGGCTTTCATCTATTAGAATTTTGGTACCTCATTACAGCAAAAAAATCTCTGTATTCAGATAGTTCTAGGTGATATTATTGTAAACTCATGTTAGAAGAGGGCATCAAAGAACAGCATGTGCTCTAGGCATCTGGTAAAAATACAAAGATGGCAAAAACTTTCATCCCTTAAGTTTGTTTTTCCTACTCTGGCGAGATTGTTAATGTCAATATTATTTCAGAAGTATTCCAAAACATAAATCTGAGTTATATTGAAGAAGTTTACATGTTTCTAAAGATTTATTTTTTTTTTAGGACTACTATAATGCATCCTTTCTCTTGCCTCAAGAGTTAACAGTAATTATACAATTGGAAATGGAACGATTCTGAAAAAGGGCTTCAGACGATCTCTGTGGTGGTAGTATTGATTTTACAAAGACACAGTGCAATCCTGTTGCTATTTTTAACGGCCTGCCTCAGCTAAATAAGGAAAAATATCAGAAGATGTAGAAAATGTGAAGAGGAAGTACTGCAGAGCGAACCCGGGGGATTGCTCAGAGAGGAAATGAGTCAGGCAGTTGCTAAGTAAAGGCAGTTGCCTGTTTACAGAGGAATTAAAAGAGTTAAAGGGGTGTCTTATGAAATTCCCGATCAAAATGTTCTGAGCAGAGTGCAGGTGGCGTGAGGATACACTTAGAATAAACGCGTCTGGATCAAACCACTGAATTGCCTGAGGTTTGCCCTGTGCTAGCAGAGATAAAACAGAATCATAGAATCATAGAATGGTTTGGGTTGGAAGGGACCTTAAAGATAATTTCATTCCAACCCCCCTGTCCTGGGCAGGGACACCTCCCACCAGCCCAGGTTGCTCCAAGCCCCGTCCAACCTGGCCTTGAACACCTCCAGGGATGGGGCAGCCACAGCTTCTCTGGGCAACCTGCGCCAGGGGCTCACCACCCTCAGGAAGAAATTTTTCATTGTAATATTTAATCTAAACCTGCCCTCTTCCAGTTTGAAGCCATTCCCCCTCGTCCTATCACTACATGCCCTTGTAAAAAATCCCTCCCCAGCTCTCCTGGAGCCCCTTTAGGAACTGGAAGGCCGCAATAAGGTCTCCCCAGAGCCTTCTCTTCTCCAGGCTGAACAACCCCAACTCTCTCAGCCTGGACCGGCAGCAGCACTCACGGACAGGAGTCAGAAGCTATGGACCAAACCCATGTCTACCCTCAGCAAACACTGGCAACGTGGGCACTGTTGTGGCCGTGGTCTGGCCACTGTGGGCAGGGAAGGAAGCCCTCTGGCCACCAGGACATCAGCCCTCCTGCTGACCACCCCCTGGGCCCTTCCCTGGAGTGATGGTGAGGATGGGTTGAGATACAGCTGAAGAACATCCAACCCCTCTGGCCTTCAGCCATCTATCCTACAGCAGAGTACCATCTTCCTTCTCTCCCTTTGCAGACCACTTGCAACCCCCTTGCCTGGAGGAACTTCTGGTGGGAAAGGATTGGCATGGCTCATTTTATCAGCCCGTGAAATGGGGAGTCACTGGGATTCGACGCATGCTGTCTGCATGAGATGTGCACTAAAATCACCAGCATCTTCAAGGCAGGCCACAGAGCAATGTTTCCGTCTACCAGGCTCTACCTCTGCGTGACAGTTTTTCCTTCTCAGCAGATACGTGCGGTTAACTAGCTGGAACAGAGAGAAAACAAAAGCTCTTCCTCCCACTCACATCTAGTACCCATAATTAATGGGCAAAATACGTTTTTCTCTGTAAGCAAGAGACTAAGTAAAAAGACTGCCAGCATTGCTCAGTAATAACATAAAATGTAGTAATAAATCCTAGCCCATAAGACGTGTTACAGAGAAGGGCTGTTGCCTCTTTGCAGCTCAGTCTGTCCTGGGGGAGCCACAGGCTGATGTGATAGTGTGCCATCCTGTTAGCTGGTGACAGTCCCTGTGTTTTGGGTCCCTGACCGCACAACAAGTTTTAGTGTGAGCAGAGGGACAAGTTTATATCCTCTCACGTGAGATAAGAATCTCACCCTGTTATGTTTAACTGCAAAGCTTTTACAGGGTTTTGGTTCTCGTCTCGTGAAAATGTTATTATCACTTTAAGAAATTCCCCCGCCACAGGGAATGAGAAAAGCAGCGATGATGTGACACGCTGAATTCAGGCTGTGGAAAAAATCTCGGCTATGACACTCATCTATTTGAGTTTCTGTGTCATCTGTACTTTCCTAGCAGAATGGTTCACATAGCTGGGGCAGCTCCGACGCCCCAGCTGGATGCTGCGCTCTCTTCCACATCTGCAGCTGTATGACCATGGGCTCTTACAGAACAAGATTTCTTCCCATCGCTTTTGTCTGGTTTTGGCCCCGGCTGAATGTCTGAAATATTTAGTCTGTTTTCTCTATCACTGCTGAACCGCCCAATTCAGGCGACTCTTGGGGTAACTGGAGCTTTCCTATTTTTGACCAGCAGCATCATAACCACGTAGAAATCCTTGATTTATGAACAGTAAGTTTCCAGCCTTTAAGTAACTTCTAAGTGTAGGTGCATATATCATGAAACTTGGGATCGGGGTTTTCCTCCGTTGACATGCCTTGAGGGAAGCTGCAAACGTGGGAGAATTTAGGAACAGCAGCAGGAACCCTGTTTGGGAATACCACTGGTCAGAAATGCCCCTCTGCATGCTTGATGGAGCGGACTGAAGGAAAAGGGCAGGAGGGAAAATCCCGTTGTACACGGGGAGGAACAGGCAGCGAGTGGGTCCAGGGCATGTTTCCAATGCAAATGCTCCAAGGCAAAATTCAGAGCAAGGGATCATTTTTCCTGAACCCACAACCACCAGGCATGAAAAAGTCAAAGAGAAGAATCAAAGAGAAGTAACTTGAAGGAAGCTCCTTCTATAGGCTCTTATGGAGGTCCCCATCTTTCTGAACCCCTGCCTGGACAGTGGTGTTTGGCTCAGAAGAGACCATTACTTCACCATATTTGCATCAATATCACTAAGATTTTAGCAAGGAAGGGGGGATGGAAAGCATAACCCAGCACAGGTTAAAGGCACAGGGCCGCATCTCTGGTTTGTAATTTTGGTGGTCTTGTACAAGAGGGACTCTGTCTCACTGCCACAAATGATTTTAAATGTAACTCTAAGAAATATCTGAGCCCAGCTGACGGTTCTTACTTTTCTTCCGGAAGGTGTTTCTGGCTCGGGGAAGAACGGCAGTGGAAATTATTAACCACTCCTGTCGTGTTTGTTCTTCTGGTTTTGTTCCTGCGCTGTGCATGTGCCCAGGGTCTGGACAGGAGCGCATTTAAAAAGGAGAGGAGGAGGACTAACTGATGCTGCAGATCAGCTCCCCTGGTCCGCAGATGGATTTACCATGTACCATGAGCCGTGCTTAACAGCCTTCTCAGTCTCTCGGGCTCATACATTAAGCGGTAACGCGTAGCTGACAGGGACGCAATCCGTGTCTCCTTCCAGCATGTGTCGGCTTGGCACATGTCACCTTCCGCAGGGCTGTGTGTGTGTCTGGCGAGGCTCCGAGCTCGCGCTGCCGCAAACCCCAAGGAGATGAGCTTGTCTCAACCTCGGAGGACGGCAAAGAGCCCTCAGCAAAATTCACTCCCTCTTTCTTGCAATTCTACTCTTCCTTTTTAATGCCGCTTTTGAAAAATAAGCAGCTTGCTTCTTTTTATGCTGCTTTTACTCTTGCTTCAATGACAGCATTTTCTTTGCCAGAGCCACCTGCTGTGTGCCCAGGGAAGGGCCCATCGGCATAACTTGTGTGGGACAACAGTGACATCCAGCGGTCCCACCTCAGCCCATGGTTTGCCAACATCTGCCTGCATCAGTCCGCCGGGGTTCAGCACTGGCTGTGGGAGGAGTAAAATGGGTCTCCACTGAAGTCAATGGATGTTTGTTACTTCCTTAGTAGAGTAATTAAATTAAGTTCTTTAAATTTCACCCAGTGTAATTAAGACCTTGCATGCCTTGTCCTGGCTGTGACGTGATTACACCTTTGACAAAGGCAGGACAAGAACTTGCTCAGAATAAGATATAAATAAAATTCCATAAGAAATATTTCCTCCTATGCATCACGAATACCTTAAAAAAGAAAAGTTGTGTTGCTGGCTTATCTGCATAACCTTTATGGTATGTGGCTGTAGGTCCTTCTGCTATTTATTGTATATTTTTTGCTATGCTGACCTAGTAAGAGGTCTAGTTAGGCTGAACCCTTACTCTAATCACCCATCTTCACGCTTCTCAAGCCAAAGTTTAAAGGTACAGAGTTATGCAGAGAAAAAGTGTCTTGGGATGTATTTGATAAAGTTCCTTTGGCAGCAGAAAAAAAACACTGCTTCTTCTTATTGCCTAGTATGCAGATGGATTGAGATTCCAGTGGGGAGAACTGAAGAAGTCAGGGAAAGTGGGGAATATTCCTCCATGTCACCAAGTCCCAAGCCCTGTGCCCGTCAGTCCACTCCCCAGGCCAAGCTGTGCCTGTGTGTCTATGAGCATCCCCTTCGCCGGGGGAGCACCGAAGGCAAAGCCAGCTTCATCAAGGGCAGCGAAATGCAATCAAGCACTTCACAGCGGTGAAGACTGCTGCGACAGAGGTGGGGGATCTGATCAGAGTCCATGTTAAGAATATTTGGCTATGCTTGGGACTTCTGACCTGTCCTGTGCCCCAGACAGAAGTGTGGTAAATCAGCTTGTGCAGAGCAGTGCATTTGAGCTGGCTCTTTCAGAGCAGACCAGGTGTCTTTAATCGTACCACGTTGTGGGGACAAGCCAGGTTTAAACAGGTCATTTTAGAATCCGTCTTTTCATTTCACACAAGTTTTGCTACAAACCTATCTCTCAGTCTTTTAAACTCCCACCACAGCCACGCATATCTACCTCACCTTTCCTTCTCTTCTCTTTCATTACTTAAATGGACCACAACGTGAGTTTAATATGATATTAACCACTCAAGCCATAAAGGTCCTGTTCCAAAGTCTCCTAACATCAAATGACTTTCAAGGCAATTTTCATAATCCATAATTCCAGAGGACGAGGAGGCGACACTGCTAATAAAATCAGTTATGAGATTGACATTGTAATTTGTGTCCGTCTCCGTGCCGCAGTCACTCTGGGGCCATTAAGCCAGGGAGTGGAGTGCAGGTGTGTTGCATGGCAGTAGCACTTTCCGTCCCCGCAATTCTGTGTTGTGGCTGTAACAGCAGTGGCAGACTGGATCGATGAACCACCTGCTCGGTGCTGCAGAGAAATTCATGGGTCGGGCAGAAGGTTCTCGGCTTAATTTGCTGTGAGGAATGTTGGTGAGACTTGATCCTTGGGGGTAATGCAAGATTGTGGCTGCCCCATCCCTGGAGGTGTTCAAGGCCAGGTTGGACGGGGCTTGGAGCAACCTGGGCTGGTGGGAGGTGTCCCTGCCCAGGGCAGGGGGGTGGGACTGGATGGTCTTTAAGGTCCCTTCTAACTCTAACCATTCTGTGATTCTGTGATTTTTGACATGTGAAAGGCCAGGGCCGAGCCACTCAGGAACCTCACATGAGATGCAGCGTGCTGTGGCCATGCTCCTGGCTCTGATGTCTGGAAAGGTGCTTGGCTGCGGGGAGAGAAACAGCCCTGGGCTCAGTGCCTGGACACCAGCTGGGGATCCCCAAGGCTGGGGGACCTGCAAGGACTTCAGAGGTGGAGCAAGACCAACAATCCAGCCCTTACAGCTGCAAAACAGATGTCCAGATGCACTTTTTACAGATATGTCTTTTGTGGTCACGGAGAAAAAATGAAGGGCTGCTAAGAGCAGAGTAAGGGCTGCTAAGAGTGAACAGATCCTGCTCAGGTGTGGTATATGAGACAGTCTATGTGGGCAGCAGCACTCCAGCTGTAACACCTGATGAGTAAAGTGACAGTAGCATCTCAGCAATCACAGGGCAATGAGCTGGATGCAAGCAGATAAACATCTGGGGCATATTTTCCCCAGCGAGGGCCGCACAGGCAGACATTCAAAAGCCCGTGCCCAGGGAACTCTGCCGAAACAGCAGCGCAGCAGGAAAAGGGAGAGAGCGGCCGTGATCCGGTTGAACAGAGCGTTCTGGAAGTTCACCCGGTGTTTCTGCCATGTGGAAAGGCAACGTGAGGTGATGGCACAGCAGAGTGCCATAAACAAGGTGCAAAATGTTTGCCGACAGTAGGTTTCTTTCAGGAACCATTGATAACTATGCTACGGGGGAACAGGCTTTTTATTTCATTAAAATTTCTACTGCTTCTCACGTTGAAACATAACCAAGAAAGAAAAAGGAAAACATGTCTCAGAACATGGTCTGGGTCACTCAAAATCCTTGTTCCAATTTGAATTTTAAAAGTATGAATCTTTTAAAATAAAAAATGAATGTAGAAAATTTGTGGGTTTTTTTTTCCTTCTAAAAATAACTGCTTGGGATATTTTGACAGAACAAGACACATCTCATTCTAGAATCAGCTTGTAGCAAAGGGCCCCAGTAAATCTGAAGGTGCGGTTGTATTCTTTAAGTTGTATTTCTTGAATGCCTATAACTTCTTAAGGATTTTACCCGGGTTTCTAAAATACTTACTGCAGGAGCCAATAAATCATTGTCAAAGCAATTTTCTCCTAGCTTTGAAATTAAAAAGGAATGGAAAAAGTCAATTTTGTATTTAAACCAATTTGTAAGCTAGAGGTTTGTATGGGTTAGCTGTCAGCTGCCTCAGAAAATACTCTGTAATATTTACAGCCTTCAAGGTTTTTGAAAGAGAAGATTAACACCCTGCTAATCTTTTCCTGCCCTTATTTAGTGAACTAATCTAGTCTTTTACACTAAAATGTGCAGGGTTATGGTTCATGGTCAAGGATGTTATTTACAGCTCAGTGTCCAGAGGGCAGTTCCAGCCCTCCCTCTGCTCCGCCAGCCGCCCCGTGCCGCCGGGTCCCCCTGCAAGGCGCCCCGACCCATCGGTTTTGAAGAAAAAAGATAACAATTGCTTGTTGAAACTTAACACTGGATGCCTTTGCTGTTAAATATTTTATACTGTTCGTTTTGAACAACAGAGGTCTGATGGTTTCTGATTCAAAGGACATGTATTTTGGGCCTTAACTCTTTTTTAAAGGCGCGGTATCTGAGGGGAGCTGTGCAGAACTGGGTAGGTGCGTTGACTCGAAAATGTGGAGGATATTTGCACAGGCTCTGTGCTTTCAGCGCTCAGTCAGTGACCACCAAAGTAAACAACCAAAGCTAAAGAAATGCCAAAATACTCCCCTCATTATGCACATTTTAGTTCAGGGACCAAATTTTAATGTCCAGTGATAGAGAGAAAGCTCAGTCCGATCGAGAGCTAAACCTAAATAACCTTGGCTGATGCATACTGCGGGACTGGGGTGTGCTGAAAAGGGAGCCTTTTAGTTAAAAATTATTCAAGGTCCTGGGAGGATGGCAGCCAGCGAGGCCAGAAGGTTTCATAGAAACTGTAAGCAGCTGTCAAAGGCACAAGTATATGAATCTTTTTGTTTTGTTTTAGAATAAAAAATGGCTAGTTGAAAAACATCCTGAAGAGTCAGCCACCCACACTCTTCCTCCAAAGAATCAAAGATTCCCAGCTCACAGGCTTTGAGATGTAATTACAGTAGGAGGAGGTTTGGGAGAGCTGAAAAGTCACCATAGCAACCTCCTGGCAAAAATCTTCGCACATCCAAAGTAAAGCAAAATTCCTTTTTATCTGAACAGCCCCAGTGAGTCTGAATGTGTTCTGTCTTCATTTTCTGCTTCTCTTCATTTCATTGTACTCCTTAATCACAGTTTTTTTCTGCTCTTCTAAAACTTCTCAGGAAAGTTTTTACCAGAAATGGATGTAGGATGCTGGTCATTAGATGAAGCTCTGCCTGTGCCGTAGCGTTAAAAAGGAGATGGCTTCATATGGTGTGCCAGACCCTTTGCAATAATCTCTAGCGAAGCTGATGAACAACTTGTGTTGAAGAATGAAAACCACCAAACTAAACTGGAAAACAGGGAAACCAAGAGAAGAAGATGGAGGAAGTGGAGAAAGGGGACAGCTAGACCTCAATAGCTGCTCTGGGGTTGCAGTAAGAACTCCTTCCATACCACGATGCCACGATACTGGTTTAACGGGTACAAAAAGTTGACTGGTATAAAAAGATGACTTCTGAAGCACCCACCCTTAAAAAGTCCTGTTCAGCCCCATGCTTGAAAAAAGGCTCTCCGTGCAAAGGTTTATGTGAATACTAGAAACTATGCAGCGTGGATTTGACGAGACAAACAACGCACGCCGAGCAATTCCCATGAATATGCTCTGGCCATAAGAGAAAGAGAACAAAACCTTCTGGCTGAGGCTGGTGGGTGGCAGGAGGGTGCTCAGCTGCTGGGCGAGGGTCTGTGCTGGTGCTCAGAGAGAAGACAAAGCCGGAGAGGAGCTCCAGAGATATGGAGCAGTTTGGCTAAGGGGTGCTGCAGTGGCCTTAGGGGAGAAACCTGAAGTCTGGGGTCTTTATACAGGGGTGACCGAGAGGAGGAGCCATATTTGTGAGGAAGAAGGTGATGGATGACTAGATTATTTAGGAGAGTGGAAGAGAGGGACACTCCCATCCTTTTGGAGACCAGAGTGTCTGGAGGAGCAGGGTGAACTGCAGTGTTAAGCAGCCTTGGGAGGTTCAGGCGTTCTCCAGTTCCTCTTACATCCCTAACCAGATCCAGTTAGGGAGCTGAACTGCTGGGAGCCACTGCCAAAACACCGAAGATCACACTCCCGCAGGAGACAGGAGCAAGCCCTCCAGTACCCTGTGCAAACCCTTTCCTCCCTCCAGAGCTAGCTCTCAAAATTCAAGACTTAACCTCTAACTAGCCAAAGTGACAGTCACGCAGGACCGTCCTTTCCTGGTGCCACTCTCTTCTTGGTCTCAACTCACAAAGTCTTTCTCAGTAGTGAGCAATATTTAATTATTTTTTTTTTAACTTGTCAATGACTGATTAATGTCTTGCAGGAGGGAAGAAAGATACCAGTTGATCTTTAATTGTAGTGCTATATACTATAAAAACAGAGTAGACAGCTGTTGTGGGAAAATTACAACTAACGTCTTTTAGTGCAGTCACTTTTGAATCAGAAATGAGGGGAACACTTTAGTTCAGTTGTTTCTTTCTAATTTGTGTTTTATAATGCTCTGTGTTCTGGACTTTGCTCTGGACAAAACTTAGTACAACCCTGTGACGTGCCAGAGGCTGGGAGCATAATGATTTGTTTCTTAAATGTTATTGCAAAAGTCAACAAATCATTGCTGGAGTAATAAAGGAGAAGGTTGGGAGCAGAGATTTGTTATCACAGCAGGTTTTCCAGTACCTAAGAAATGTGGTTTCAGAACAGAAATCACTTGCTTTTCATTGCCTGACCCACTGAAAACATCACAACATCCCGCCTGATTTTCTCTTCGCATTTCTCTTCATGGGTGTTTTGGCATCTGAAGGAAGAAACAGTGTGGAGTGCGAACAATCTACCTTGATTTCTGTGCTACACAGGGAGGTGAGTTTTTGAACAGCACCTTTTAATGACTGGTGTTTTTAGGAGAAAGTATGAATCACTGAAATACATAAGAAGTCCTGTTTAGGTACCACAGGCTGGGAGCATAAGGATTTGTTCCTTAAACGTTACTACAAAAGTCAGCAAATCGTTGCTGGAGTAATAAAGAAGAAGGTTGGGAGGAGAGATTTGTTGTCACAGCAGTAAATGGAAAACGGGATGAAATTTCCTAGCTTCCTAAGTTTTGTAAAGTGCAGTTTTAAAAGGAAATTGAGAGAGTTGTTATTAGCTCAGTTTTTATGTAATTTTCTAATGTTATTTTACATGTCTGTACACAAAAATTACCACTTTGCCGGTGGCCAGAGTGTAGCAACCATCAGTGAGGACCCCAAGGCAAGGGCTGCATCTCATGTGAAGCCAGGTGACCCCACTGGATGGAGCTTGGCCACCGTAGACAATCTAAGGATCTAGTCCATCCCTTACAGCCATGTTATATGCATCGTTATTAGTTGAAGATTTAATCCACTGTGGTCCTAAACCAAGAATAAGCCCTTACTTCTGATGCTGAGTGAGGCGACTAAAGAAAGCAGAGGACTGCAGGGGAACGTGCAGGGCACTAGGATGGAGTCTGGGGCTCTCGGCCATCGAGGCTGGTTGTCCACTCGGTTGCTCTGGTTTAACTACAGTCATCTTTGAAGCAAATTTAATCAAACTGAAGCACAAAATAGGACAAACTCCTATTCAGTGTTCAGTGTATGCTTACCCCCAGAACTAGACTTTCCCCAACTACCAGTGTGTTCCCAGGGCTCAACTAAACTGATGGAAGTTTGTTTGGAGACAAAGCCCGGCGGTCAGAACGAACACTTTGTTTGACCGTGCTGTCTGCGAGCAGCCTTGTGTCCTGCTTCTCCATGAGCCTCTTGCCCGGTCTGCCACTCTGCCATCTCTCATCCCAGTCTCCCATCTCACGAGCATCTGTGGGGTATCACTGTGGGTCAGCACCTCCAGCTTAACCTCACCGGTAGGGTTTTTCTCTTCTTGTGTTCCCCACATTTGTAGGAACTTCACCACTTCAGATGTGGACTCCTTCTGTCAAAGCACATTCCAAGTTGCTGACAGGTTTGCAGACTTGTGACAGAGGGACAAAACATGCCCAGTGTTACTGCGTAAACCTCATCTCTTTCAGAAACGAGCAGAGACCAGAGGGTTTGTATAGCTGTGACCTTTACAGAGACTACTGATCTAGTGACTCAGCTCAGTCACGAGGAGTGAGGACTTCTGGTCTCCTGTGCTGTGCATGCCATATCAGCAAACTGCAGAAAGCAGTCTGAATTTCTCAGATGATCACCAACAACTTTCTTTCAGAACATGCCTGAAGAATGAAGAGGTTCACGTGCGGCCCTGGACAGCACTCTTCTCACAAGGCTCTTTGCATCTTGATGGTTGCTGCTCATCTTTTCCTCCCGGCAGGTACAGCAATTCCCCTCAGGATTAACCATAGGGATGGTGCTGTCAGTGGGCTCTGGGCATCCCCCAGCACAGGGGATATCTGCTGGTTTTCTGGCTTGTGCACACACGGTATACCTATACAGGACCCCACTTTCCTCTTGTTCTGCCCCAGTGCAGCAGTTATTCTTGCTCTGGACCTCTCCCTTCTCACTGCAACTGGTGCTGGGATCCTTGTGTATCACACATCCCTGAGCATATTTTGGCCTGCAGACCTACAGGTCTGGGCATGATGCACACCCTCTCCTGGGATGCTGGTTCAGTCTGGGCCGCAGATGAGTCAGTACGAATGAGAAAATATGGCACAGAGTGAAATGTCAGGTCCATGTTTGGAGGTGAAAAGCCTCTTAGTTTTGTCATTATTCACTTGTTTCCTTGCTGGGTGTCTTCCTGCATTTCTGTATGTTTTTTTCTAGTTTTACTTTGGTCACTGTAAAATAAAAGCTGTGCATTTGCTTGCTTCATGGTGTTCTGAGAAAAGCACGAAGCTACTGGCAGAACTAAATTCCCCAGTAATAATTCAGGCCCTGAGACAAACACACACAGTAAGCTGTGCTTCATGAACACACTCGGTGGCACCCTTTCGCTCCACCGTAAATCCCAGCAAAACAATAATTAGTTCTATGTTAGTTTTTGTATTTCTTTCTTTGACTTCTCCTCAGGAACATTGCAGGGCACAGAGATAATTCATGCTTCTAAAATGCACCCTGTTGCACTGGGGTCACTTCCAGCACACAGTGCAGTCGAGGAAAAAATGAGCTCTTTCCAAGTAAAGCCTCCATAATAAAAAGACTGAATTAATGCCTATGTCTTGCCAAATTTACCCAGCTTTGGCCAGAGGCTCCTAGTGTATCTGCTCTAAGGCACTGGTGGTCTGGTCGCTCGTGGGATAGGTGCCAGTTCTCCCAGTTGTACATCCCACAGGGATTCCCATTTCTTGGACAAACCCACGGGAACTGGCTTCTTACCCTTTTGCGTCCTGCGGCTGCAGCCAAAGTACGGCTGAAGGTGGCCGCTGCATTTACTTGTGCTGTAAAGAATTACTCACTGCTTGAGCTGTACTTGAGTAGCTACACCCACCTCTCTGCATCCCCTAAAGCTCCACCACGGATCTCCTCCAGCAGTACCAGCATTGGTCATGTGTTGCGGATGGAGTGATGCGCTTTACTCACAAAGAGAAGCAGCAATACATTTATTGATATAAAACAGGGATTTAACAAAGTTTGATAGTAAATGTGGTGGTGTTTTAACAAGATTCAATGTCAGGGCACACTTTGTTATCTACTGCATAGAGGACAGGGTCAGAGCGAGCTGTCAGGGAGACCCTCCTGTTGGGTCACGAGATTCAGAAAGGACCCCCTTGCTTTCTAAACTCCTCCTCAGAGAGGAGTCTGGGTGCGGCTGGATCCAATCCCAGTCCCACGCTTGGTCAACAATTTATGTCTAAAAGATTATATATGTGCAATCAATCCTTTACAACACTTAGCTAAGATTTCAAAGTTTAGCATGCTCTTAGTCACTTACTGAGGATCTGTTGTGGCAAGGAATCTCTGAATCTCGAGAAGTAACCTTAAGCAGTGTCCCTACTCTGGGGGAGATCCTGGCGTGCAGCCCCCTGCCGTGCAGGAGAGCGCAATGGGCTCTTGGGCTGTTCACTATTTATGGGGGTGAGATGATTGACTTAAAGTCATAGTTGCATATCGACCACAGTACCAGTATTGTGGTTAGGTGGGCGCATTGTTCAAGTCAGCCCTTGGCTGTGTCCGTGAAACCACGTTGAGCCGGATGCTACCATCACAACTACATGCACCCATGATGACCACCACGGGTGGTTATTGCTTGGGCAGGGTCATGGGAGACAAAAGTGAGGTTGGTGGTGGAGCACACCATCACACCATGTGATTTTATGCGCTTGCTCCCAGTAAGGCAGAGGCTGGTGTATGCTAGTGGAGAGGAGCTAAACTCCTGATCCACCCAAGGGTCTCCACCGAATGGGTGTTGTACACTGCTGTTCTGAGTCCTACATACCCCGACTCCAGGGGAAAATAATTCTCTTGGGTGCAAACCACCATCACAGTCGTGGAAGTGGGACCAGGATGTGGACGCATGCTCCACAACACACTGAGGTGCTTGGTGGAGCTGATTTTAGAACTGAGACAGACATGAAAGACAGCAGAGTGTTGTTACGTGGAACAGTAATATTCTCTTTACGCTTTAAGTGCACAAGGTTACGCTAGGACAGCAACGCACCACTTCTGGTCACTCCATGGATGGATCATTTCCTACTTGCCTCCAGTTTGAAGCCTGTGAAGCAGATGGGGAGGAGTGCCAGCTACTTTTGCAGTCCCTGATGTGCATAACCTTTATTAGAAGTGCAAATAGTCACTGGAGATTTATTGGTCAGGTTAGACTCGAGGCATTTATAATACCTGATTTGCATGGCTGGCAACCATGTTTTGGAAAAATTTAAATTCATTTAAGGAAAATGCTGTAAAAACAGCCCCTAGACGTGATTATAAAAGAATTAATGGAAGTTCTTATCTAGAAGAAATATATCCTGAATTATTGAAGCACATGTAAACATGTGAGCGTAATGACAAATTAAAGATGCAGATCAGCTGCACAGGAGGGGCCTGGGTTACAATTTGAGTCTGATTAAATTTTACCACTCTGATGGTGCACATGGGGCCACCTCACCCCCTACAGAAACACTTTGTTGGTAGCAGATGGAGCTGGTGGAAAGGTTGGCTCCTGCCTTCGGTGACCGTGTGCTGCTGTCTAACCATGTTGCCTGTGGACCGGTGCTGCTCCGTGGCTTTGTGCAGGTCCACAGAGATTCATGCCTGGGGAAGGGACTTTGTCATGACTGGTGGTGACGGCAGTGGGACCCACTGAGTAGGACACCGCAGCAAATCCAGGAGCCAGAATGGAGAGATGCATCTTAGCATGACACTGGGCTGCCTCCTGTCTGGATGTACAACAGACACTTCATGTGGAGAGAAAAACCCAGATAAGCAGTGAGAGACCCTCCGCAGCTTGCTGGTGCCCCTGCCAGACTGCTGCAGGGACCAAGGGTGGCTGAGCCAGAGCCGTCACAGCCACCACTCTGCTACTCTGCAGCCAGAGCTGGGACCACGTGTGGGCAAGTTACTCACTGCCCGTGTCGGTCTGCGGTTAGTGTTCCTCAGGGAGGCTGCCTCTGTCAGCAAAACCTTTTGAGTAGGTTGTAAAGGTATAATGAGAGAATTTAAAGTAATGAAGAAAAACGGTGCCCAGACAAACTCTCCGGAGCCTGAGAAAAGGAAAATCCTTATGATTTTTATTTTTAGCAGAAACCTTGACCCAAAACCTGAAGGTCTGGGGTGGGACATATCACCTGGGAGTGAAACCTGCAAGCAATTAATTTCCCAGAGTGTGCTGAACCAAGACCTTTGCACTGGACACCCGTACTGATACTGGATCACATGTACCCTAGACCTGAACTCTGTGTTGATTCCTATTTGGCATGTCTTGAGGATTTCAAGTTTTTCTTTGCAGAATTAAACTCATCTTCTCTTCACTGGTAGTGTGGGTGGTCTCAGAATTAAGTTTCAAAGGCAGCAGAAACTAGAAATAGAAGAAACTTAATTTTTTAATCAACATTGAGGGAAGTACCCAAATGAGGTCATATTGCAGCTTTTCCTTTGAAAGTGACACTTTATTTCCCTTCTTTACCCTCTCTCCTAATGCTTTTTTCTTACAGAAACACGTTCTCTGCATGGAGAAAGACTGGATTTACTGGGAAGGAATGACAAGTACGTGTCTCTTATCAACTACAGCATCCCTCAGCTATGTCAGTTCTCGGTGTGCATTGACCTAAACCGGACAGCCAATGTCAGCTCTTGGGCAGCGTTTTCCTACGACACTAACAATACCTCCACTGACATAAATGACATAATGCTCGGACTCTCTGGAGAAAACAAGCAGTTGAGACTGTATGTTTTTGGCACCAGACGAGACATTGAGATCGATCTGGCCCTTTTGGTGTGGTATAGCGTGTGCTGCTTGTGGGACGGCAGGAAACAACTGCTGGAGGTCTACTGCAATGGTGATCTTGTGCACACCGAAACCATTGGCAGTGCTGAGTGCCTGAAACCCAACGGTAGCCTGGTGCTGGGTCATCTGCACAAAAGAAAGGATGGCTTTATTGTGCGGGTGAGCAACAGCTTCATTGGCAGCTTGTACTACTTCCAAATGTGGGACCGTGTGTTGGGTCGGGAAGAGCTCCTGGACTGTGCCATGGGCAATACTGTCACCTGGAAGGAAGACTACTGGAACTTCAGCAGCATCCTTCCTGTTGCGGACCATCACCTGCGCTGTGGTGAGTCTTTGCTATATTTTCTCTTCTTGGGGCTTGTGTGTTGCTGGGGACCACACACAGACAGTAGGGAACCCTCCGCTGCTTAGGGATTGTCTGATAGCCTCCGAGTCACAGCTGCTGTGATTGAGACCAGGAATGGGCAGAGCTGTAGCTACGCGTGTGACATTGCCTGCTCACCCCACCCACACAGGCTCTTCTTGAAGCAGATGCAGAGGTTGTGGATGAGGGAAGGCTGGCAGGGGCAGGCTCTGCCACCAAAGTCCCCTGGAGGCTGCTGGCAGGTGGCATCTTTTAGATGAACCTTCTAGTGGTTCATCCTTCTGCTGGGGCACCAACCTGCTACTCAGCTGGGCTGGCACTGAGTGAGGTAGGTTGGACACAGAAATTTTCTTCCAACATGTTTAACAATATTTAACTAGAGCCATTACTTAGATGATGTAATCACTTTTCTGCAAGACTCCTGTCTGTTGTGTGCCCTAAATGGATGTTGCTTCACTGGAAAACACTCCTTAGCGGTGTTTTGTGTTATCTCATCATTTGATCCTGATGTCCGTATGTACCACACAGTATTTAAACTGCACAGTATTCAAATAGGACCGAGATTGACTAATTGACTGATTGACTAGCTAATTAACACAAAGCCATGCCATGATATTTAGGTGTTCCACCACAGTAGTGAATGCATCTTTATTAATCCTCTGTAAGATGATGGCTTCACAGGGAAAGCAGAGGCACAGTCTGAAGTAATTGGTCACTTCTCGTGTCCAGTTTGGGAATCCAAGGAGCATCCCATCAGACAGCACGTCTCCATCGAGTGCAGCACCCGCTGCCTTCACCGCAGTTCCCACTGCGCTTTCCCACCTCCTGCTCCAGGTTTCATCCAACCTGGGCCCAAGGCAATGAGAAGAGCATCAGGAAATCACCAACTGCCGCTGAAACCTGTGCTCGGAGGGATTTCCCCCACCTCCCTCATTGCACACCCCCTCGCTCTGCACCGAAGAATGCAGGCACTAATAACAATTGCTGTAAATTACAACCTTCCCATCTGTCTCTTGGCTGCCTGCCCCACTGCCTTTATCCAGGCAGTCCTCCTTCTGCACTGCCTCTTGCCAGAGCTGTTTCCTCCCTCCTGTCCCTGGCTGGGGGGAGGGACGTGATCTGATGAGGAGGGAGGAGGAAGGCTCCGTTTCCCTTTTCCAATTAACACCTTTGCCCTTGGGCCCATTCGCTCTGTGGGAAAGGTGTGTGCTTGGCTTGGCAAGGAGTTGTGAGAAGCTTAGTCATGTTTGCTGATGAAAATTTTAGAACCTAAAATCAAAGCCTCCACTCAGTGTGCCTGGACTTTGATTTTTCAAAAACAATAACCTGGACGAATTTGAGCAGCTTTTTAGTGAGACCAAGCACATTAGAGAGAGGCTGTCAATGGTCAAAGCATTTTTTCCCTCCAAAGCAGTCCCCAAGACCCAGGTGATTTCCCCTAGTTAGGATTCTCCAGTGCAGCCTGAATTGGACATTCAGTCTGGAAAAAGCTGGCCCAAATATTCAAGGGTTACCAGCAAGAAGAAACAGCAGCGTGACTCACAAGTGATGAACTACACCAACAGGCACCAGGGTCAGTCTTGCCCATGGTGCCGTAAGCCATCGGATCTGCACTGGGAGAGGGGTTATTAGAGTCTGACGTTTTCCCAAGAGCAATAACTAAGATGACTGTTGTGAGGTCCTAGTTATAGAGATGTTTATAAAATTTAATCATGTTTGAAAATCTGTCACGTCAGATCTTGGCAAGACCTTTGTGTCCACTATACATCTTCTCCTTACTTTAATTAACCAAAATTCATGAGCTAGCTATTTCACGGAGACACACTGATGATATAGTAGGTAGGAATAACAGTGAGTGGTGTAAATACATACTGAGATTTATGTTCTGTCTATCAGACAGGGGAAGATGCACCTGCCTGTAGTTTGTATGGATTGTCTATGTGGAGTCATACATATTGAGTCTACCTGAGAACATCTGGAGCACACGTATAAGAAACAGTTGTGCCAGAGTGTTGCTGCGTAATGAAATGTCACAGGGAAGTGCCATTTCAATGCTGATGTCATGACTCAAATTGTTACTTATGCCCTATGACAATTACTAGCTGCAAGGTTTGCTTCTGGTGTTTATATACATTGTTTATAGTCCTGTGCATTGCTTGGTTCACCTTGACAGCAGACAGCTGATGCAATTGCACTGGGAATTGGGCAACCTGCTTTGTTTTGGAAATCCTACATTACTTTTGGAAAGCCAGGGCTCATTTAGGCAAAATGAGTGAAACTTCTCATATGAACGTAGCAGGAAGCAGCCTTAGGAAGGTGTGTTGACTTTTTATAAGTGATATAAATATCATAGCAATTGCACTGGCTTCGCTTGATAGCAGGAGTAAAGTTATTGTTCTGCCTTTGCTTTTTTCCCCAAGTTCTTGAAGATGATCCTTTACTTTTCCAGCTCAGCCGGGCCTTTGCTAAAAGTGTAGAAGTAAAAGTGTGTGTTCTCATCCTCTCACTGACTCACAGTATTCATCTCTTCCTCCCCCTACCTCACCCACACACTGATTTCTGATTTTCTTCTTAATTTTAAATAATCTGGGAGAGGGATGAATATAAAACATCTGAAAATGACTGCTAATAATATAAAATATGTATTTATTACAGTTCTCTTATTGGTTGGTCTATTTTTTGCTGCTTTTCTGTTGGAAACCATACATATTTACAGGATGCCAAATAAACCATTTATTAAATTATCAAATCAAAATCCATGACTAGGACTTTAAAAACGTCAGTGGTACAGTATTTTTCTAGCTTCAGATCTCATCTGTCATCACTCCTTAGCTCTCACTTCGTGAATGGAATTACATGCATGTTAATTAAAGCAAATGAAGTTATAGGATGCAGGTGGCTAGTCCTACACCTGCCTGCTGGTAATGATCTTTGACATGTGAGAATCAACAGATTTTTTTTTCTTCAGGTGATAATGAGAAAGAGAAAGAAATAAATTAGAATCTGCGAAGTTGTAATTATACTTCATTTGTCAGGAGATGAGAATGGCATTGAGAGTTACATTCCTGATTAGAACGGGTTTGGGTTTTGTTTGGCCATTTCTCTATTATTTTTTTTCTTTTTCCTAGCAGATTTTTCTGATTCATCCTGGCTGACACTGGGTGATATCATACATCACCCCCGAGGCAACGGTTTTTGAAACATTACACTGATAACAACAGGAACAGAGAGGAGCCTGTAATCACCCAGCTCTATGCAGATCTCCCCTATCTGGAGAGGATCTGCAGCACTCTAACAGCCAGGAGGACAAATCAAACCCTAGGTGTACCAACAGTTTGGCTTATGGCTTGATAAATCATAGCCTAATATCATGTCTGTATCTCTATAAGAAAAGAAAAAAGAATTTATTCCAGAGATAGGGCATGTCTGCACAGCACTGGCCCTCTGCGTTCTCATCACACTTCCTATATGGCAGCAGATCTTAAAAAAGCGTATAACCAGACACTGATTTTCTGCCAGCTTGAAACCAGGGACTAACTAGTTGTAGTATCCCACTGGGGCTCAGAGGACCCATCTCTGCCGCTTCGAGCCACGGGAAGGCATACAGGTTTCCACTAGAAGTTTAAGATGTGGGATTAAAGTCACTGGAGATGCTGGAATATCTGCCTCTCCGCAGCACTGGAGGTCAGGTACTCCGGGTTTTGCTCTTTGTATTCTCAGAGTAGTGTGTGTTGTGAGGATGGGGAGGGCTTGGTGTGCACGGGTGATGGAGGAACAAGCACAGCCCCTTAATTTCAGGACCTTGCGTTTTCTTTAGAGGAATTGTTTTCCTTTGTCTCTAGGGTTTTGCTTTTAATTCTGTAGATACTTCTGGTTTCTTGTTTTCTGCATATTCATGCATATGTCAAACCGTGTTAGTGGCTATTGGTAGGAGGTCTGTATATTGAATATCTAGGTCTGTCTTGCAGCTCGATGATCTAAGCCTGAGGATCTTTTCCAAATAAAGAATCGGCAAACAGCCATTATGTCAGGTCATGTTTCTGACCTACTGCAGGCAATGGATTTGAAGTGGCAATGTGTCAGCTTGCTCCTGGACTTGCTACCGTTTTAGTGGAAGAGTGAAGCAGAGTAAATTAGTCCTCTTATTTCCAACAGTTTAGTACCATCTCAGAAGCAAAAGGCCTGAGAAAAGAGGAGAGACATCCAAATGAAAAGCTAAGATTTGTCAAGCACCATGGCAAAAGCAGGCTTGCCATTTTGACAGCTTTCTGTATCCCCTGGGAGCAGCAGGGACCGTGCTACAAAGAGCACTGCCCTGCAAAAGCAGGTTGCTGGAGAGTTTGATCTTTGGAACAGCCCGAGCATCTTTTCCGCTCCCCATCCCACTGCCTCCAGCTGCGGAGGAGCGTCCTGGCTCAGCTCTCCGCCAGCTCTGAGCCTCTGCTGATGATACTACCGGGGCTGAACCCCCTGGTTCCTAGGTCATGAGATGACACCAAAACACAGACGGGAACCTCCGAGGAGCATTTGGAGCATTCTGAGCTGAATACTGAAGGGTCTGAGCTTGGTCTGCAAGAGCCAGCCTTGGAGACACAACTCAGAGCTGGACTTTCAATAGATTTATTGTCCTCTTACTTGTCCATGAAGTTAGAACTCGGAAATTGCTCCGGTTTGACTTTGTGCTGAGTGCACAGCCTGTGGCTTAATGCAAAGGGTAAAATTACTTGTTCCTCTAGGAAGCAGAACCTTGTAGCGCCTGTTCAGAAGGGGCTTTTGACTTCAGCTGTCCTTTCAACTTCACAAAATAATTTGAAGCTATTTAGGATAAAAATAGGAGGCTTCAAGTTGTTAACAGCCCCTGTTTCTGTTATTGTGCATGGATGTGTTGCCATTGATTTGAATGGGTCAGAGATGGGCTCTTGCATTTTAAGCGTGGGTGATTCTCCTTACCTTGAACTACAGTAGAAACAACAATGTTTTGTGAAGCACGCGGCCTTATCCTATTTATTTGCAGGCACACTCCTTATTCATAGACATTTGGCTTTGTATTCATATGTTAAGTTTATTTCTCTTAGTCAGAGCTAGAATGTCAAGTCTCTGACAGTCATGTGAGTGAATAAAAAACCCACCAATTACCAGCATAGCAAGGAAACGGTACCTCTAGAGCAAAATGTTGTGATCCTGCTTTTCTTTCATCACTGAGGCCTGTAATGTTATACGGTGATTCGGTTCACTGCAATTTTCTGTAGTACATGTGACAAGCGTCACCCGTTTTGTCCCTGTCTGCCTGGTGATGTGGCAGATTGCATGTGAAATGCAAAAATCATATCTGCTTTGACAAGGTGATTCACTGCAAGGAAAATTAGCTACCAACGAATTCTCAGAATTCTTTACTTTGAAAACAACAGGCAGGATGGCCAGCATTTTTCATGGGAATCCTTATGCCGGGTTATCATTAAACGGGAGACCATGAACATCAATGTTCATCTCACATTCGCTGCTGCACGTTAACTCGTTAGCATTCAGTGTTTGACAAATGCCTTTTCCTGAAGGCTGGCACAGGTTACACCAGCAAGAAGGGAACAGAGAGATAATTGCTTTTCAAGAGAAGCAATGAAAAAAGATAACGTTGCATAAACTCTGGTCTGCCTTATGACCTGAACTCTGCATATCCTGTTTTCTCCCTTGTAACACTGTACTCTGGAGAAATTAAAAAAAACGATGTGTAGGTGTATTTTCCCCTTTTGCCTTCACCCTGCAGAGGTCTCTGGGACAACAGCAGCTCTTTGTTACGATGACCTTCCCTGAAGAACTCATACCACCTTCTCACCTGGACTATGCTCTTCCTTACACTTTTGCCACAGTGGATTCTTACGCCTTTTAACGTTCCTTTCAGGAGGCTCAAGTGAAGCATCATCAACAACGGCTCCTATGCTGCTCCCGTTATCTCCAACCAGTAGTACCAATGGTATCATTCCATGTAAGTGCTGAACGAGGCCGTTTTAAATGCTGACATGACCATCACTGACACTGGGTGACACCATACAGGTGACAATTTAAGTCTCAGACACGTTTCGGCTATTGCTGCTTAGCAAGGTGTTGTTTGTCAGCAGATCCCCTTATCTCTTCCTATGCATTCTCAGCAGGCAGTAAAAGCCAAGCTAGTGCGCCCACAAGTACAAACCACAACTCCTTTGTTAAGCTGTGACAACTTGACGGTGTGTTTGGGCCCTGAGGCTCTTGAATGAAATTTCTAGCAATGCAGCAGCAATCCAGACACTTGGAGCGTGGGATTTCCCAAAGAGCCTCAGTGGCTGTGGGAATGGGAAACCTTGAACGGAGGGGTCAGGAGATAGGAAGGGGCGCAGGCACCCCTCTGTGCAAACCACAGGGTGCATCTCACTTCTCTTCTCTCCTTACAGTCAGCTTCTTTAACGTTGACATGAACTTCTCTCTCTTCTACAAAACTGTGAGAGCTCCCGATTACTATGATGCAAGGAAGCTTCTTCAAAACTGGGTGAGTAGCTTCCTTTTCTCATTCTCGTGTATTTCTAGCAAGTATGAGACGATGAGGACAGCTGGTACAGAATGCAAACTTATGGGACAACATAGAAATGAGTAGCCATGTGATAATATTGCGGCGTTTCAGAATCATGTTATCCAATGCATTTTTAACAGGATAAAATTAAATTCAGAAGGAAGAGGAAAGTGTTGACATTTTGCAAAAATTTTTAGCCATTTTCATTGGGATTTAGAATCTTGATGACAATTCTAAATTTACAAGCAGGTCTAGATAAAGTATCGATAAAACAAGTTAATAAAAATGTTATTGTTTTCTTTCCAGTTTAGTATCATATTTACTGGAGAAGAATTTGCTGTGACAAACTTTAAAGTCAGGTAAGCCTCTGGCTGTATAGTGGTGTCACCTTGACCTTCTGTCCTTTGAGCGAAATTGCAGCCAGGTTCCAAATACCCATTTCACAACTGACCAGTCCCATGACAAGGGTGTAAACCAAACCCCCAGATCTGTGCAACTGCGATCACGTGGAACGCTCCCATTTTGTTTACTGGGCTCATTCACCTGTAAATATATATCCTGCCTAATGCACGGCAAGTACCTGCTTCCAAGCTGAGACCTCATCTTGGGCCATATAAACTGGTTGACGATGAAGATGAAACTTTTGCTGCCTCTGCAGTGTGTGAGTAATGCATCGTGTGGGCTGATGTATCTGCTGTGCCATTCTGGCAATTCAAAAAGAACAGAAATTGGTACTTGCGGGCACTGGTACCTGCAGGGTTCATTCACACTAGTACTGCTGAAGCCCTGTTTCAGCGATTGCATGTGAGTGCGAAGGAGTTTACGCGTCACATCCATCTGCAGAGTGAGGGTCACAGGCCCTGGAGGGCTGTGTAAGCAGGTACATACTGGCTCTTGTGTGGCAGTGTCTAATGATAGGGTAATGTTCCAAACCCCTGCTCAGAAACAACGGTTTGTTGCACAAGACTCCTCTATTTCATTCCTTTTAGCCCAATCCAGCTGTATTCATATCCCAATGGTGAGCAGCTCAGAGGGATATTTAGCAATTCATAAAAGTATCACTTGTACAGACATGGAGTTTTATCATTTTATGCACATTTCGACTTCCTACTTTCTTCTCCGACTTCCACAGTTACTGCTTGCTTTACAAATGACAATACAGTAACACATGCACTGTGTACATGGGGTAAATCTGATTCAGAGAACCATAAGAGTGGGTCCCATTCTGGAAGAAGTGTTTTTTGCCAGGGTGCATATCTGTTACAGCACTTGGTCATGGCAATTTAAGTAGATATACCTATCCTGAATTCAAGATGACTTCTCTGCTGCAAGGTCTGGCTTATTGTTGTCGCAAGATAATTTTTTTTAATGTGATAGCAGAATGGGGCATGTTATATTTATATGCTTACTATGAAATAATTAGTCTATTCTCTTTTGCTTGCAGGGGTAATTATCCACAAAGCAGTGTCTATAAGAGGACTCATGTATGTAATTTGTTCTTTTCTGATTTAAAAACTTGCTTTTTCTTATCTCTGGATAGAGAATATGGTAGTTGCATGGCCTAAATGCTGATACTATTGTGTTTTTCAGTCTGGTAGGTGTACCCCATGTAAATAGTTGGGCTGGAGAGCCACTGTGTCTCAGTAGATACTGATACGTTCTGTGCAGACAAAGGAATGCTGGATGGGCCCAGCGCTATCTGCAAGCACTCTACTTTGCAATAGCCTTCTGGTGAGCGTCAGATACAGATCTGCTCTGCTCTCTGCATAAGGCAGCATCAATGCACTATGAGGTTCTGGTTTACCCTGATGTACCTCTAGAAGTACTGTGAAACAAAGGCTACTTGAGAGAGTCAGGTCCTAATAACATTTAAAGCAATAGGGTCTATTTTAATGAGCACACTGAGTTTCTTCTGTTTGCTTTCCTTAAAATCCAACCTGCGCCAGTTGATTTTAACCAGCTTCTAACTTTTTGTGTCCTTCTATGTGAACTGACGATGAAGGTAAAGCAGATGTCACAAAGGTAAGACCCATGGTTATGAGCTGGGTTTCCATAGTTCATATTGATTTCATTTTTAGGGTAAGGAGGAATTATACTCCTCCTCTGCTGTTTTAGTTTCAGAGCAACTGTGGGATCTTTAGTTGCATAAAACAGAAAAGCACGGTAATACTTGACTTGGGGAAATATATTAGAGCATCCCAGGTTTCCCTCTCATACCCTGTATCTTCAGAGGCTCAAAGTGCTTCCATGACCAGCCAGGAGGTTTGCACTCAATATAAGAGCTGGCTGAGAGCAGTATCCTTCACTGGGTCCAGAACAGTGAGTGGACAATGTCCAAGAAGTCTGCTAGGGTGAATCCTGCACCTCTTCTGCAGGAAATCCTAATTGTCTTCTGACCTTAGGCCAAAAGAGAAAGGAGAGTTGTGTTCCCATCACCTTCAAGGGGTTGCAAATGGTTTACAAAGGCTATGCTGAGTGGGGAACAACTGTGGAGAAACAGGAGTGAGCTGCAAACGCTTGAAACATCCCAGTCCTAAGGAAATCTCACTCGTTAGCCCTCAGTTAAATTAGAGGTCCGTTGAGATGATCCACCCACAACTGACAGCTGGCTTTTGCTTCTTTCTGCCATGTATTAAGCCACTCAAAGACTGAGATAACAGTCTTTCCAAACCTCCTATAGTCAGCAAACGTAGTTACCCAGAAGAATAGCTGTTTTGAGGAGAAAAAAGCTGGAATCCAGTGGAGTCACCGAAAGCCCTTAGTTAAATCTCATTTTTCCAGGGAGCCTTGGAGTCTGCCACCTCTGTTTGGACACAGAGGAGCTCAAGTACCTCATAGTTTTATGACTAGCTCACTCCAAACTTTAAAACATGATTGAAAAATGCTTGCTTGTGACAGAGATGTTACTTTGCCAAGATAACGTGATTAGGAAACCTTTTGAGGTATTTGCCATGAAACTATAAATAGATTCCTGTACCTTTAGTCCCAATAATTTGTACTTTAGAAAGCATTTCCAGTGATAAGGTACTAGTGTACATAGGAAGTGGCGTTTGGTGGCATTTGCCATAGGACTGCACTTATGATGAACAAAACGCATACATAAATTATCCAATTCAATACAGTTTTCTGAGTTACTCATTAATTTTATAGCCTCTTATAATTGCAAAGTGTTACCAATATGGTACCTGTGTTTGTATATTATATTTGTAGCTATGTCTGTAAGGCCATTACAAAGGCCACATCACTTGAAACGCAAGAAGTGCTGAGTCTCAAGATCAAACAGCTGCTGAATGACACTTACGAAGAGGGACCATTATCCTTATATGTGAAACCTGAAGATGTGGCTGTCAAGCCAATAGGTAACATTTTATTAAAACCTCATTGAAATCCTATGCTTTGTAACTCTGGCTACAAGTGTTTTATCTAATTGAAACTTCATGGAGAGGTTAGGGCTAGAAAGCATCCCCACAAGCAGCCAGACTGACCTCATCCGATGCACGAGCTGTAGAACATCATGCAATGACAGCATGATCAAAAACTTGGGTTCCAGACAAATGGAGGTAAGCTAAAACTTGAATCCTGGTGCTGAGGCAGGTCTGAGCACCTCTGTAGCGAAGGGAAGGTCGGGCTGATGCAGCTGCAAACCCAGGAGCTCCTGCTCATAGCCAGTGCCCCAGAGCCTGGCTTATGGAGGGAGAGCAGAGCCAAACACCGAAAACAAACCCATTGCCGACATTCTCTTAATGCCAGTGCGTATTGGATCAAGCCTCAGATAGCAAATGATCTCTTTGTTGGTTTGGTTGCAATCTCTATCGCTCCTGAAAACACAGAAGTAAGCCAAAGATAAGAGCTACCAGACTGTACCTGAAATTCAAAACCACATTTTATGAAGAAGACTTACAGAAGATCAGCTGCAGACAACAAAACTACAAGCCTGGAGGAAAGACACTGATGGGATAATGAGGGGCAGTGTGAAAGCACCAACAGATAGATTAGAGAAGCCTGCAGGATGGACTGTCATTAGATACAGTTTGTGATGCCAGGAAACTAACACTTTACCTGAGAACTGACCTTGCCAAACAAAAGAGAAATAGATTGTAGAAGAACTAGACAAAGTATTTTAGCAAAATGTCAGTAAACTTGTAAAATACTCCTATCCAGTCTGCAAATTACAGTTCATTCCCATCAGGAAAGGAGGTCCAGAGAACAGCTGGGTCCCTGGGTGTCGGGAGGGGGTGTGTGTCTTCTTTTTGACTATTAAATCTTTTAAGAAAACGTTTATGTATTTATGTTTTCTTCCTCAGCACTAATGGATTGTCCAGAAAGCTTTTCACACACAGCCTACAAGGGGAATTATTCCTGGCCGCTAACAAGTCCAGCTACCAAAGCGGAGGTCAGCTGCAAGAAAAACCCTCTGCAGTCTGCTCAAAGGAGCTGGTGAGTCATGAGATCATCTCATTTTGGTGCTTCCACGGGAAACAGGAGGGAGGGCCAGCCTTGGTGTGATGGGAATCCAGACGGCAGTCTGTCACGGCACACAGCAGCGCCATGCCAAGGAAGATGGAAAGTATACAGGGCCAGTCCGGCACGGGCTGCAGGAAAAGGGAGTGTTGCACCGTTTCCATCACCTGCAGCCCGTGCAAGCCAGACTAGTAGGAAGCTGAGTTTCTGCTTGAGCAGGGAGGGGAAAGAGATGCACTGTAGCCTTTTGTGCCATCCCTTCTTGGCTCTCTGCCCTCCAGTACCTCCAGATGCATTTCAAATTGCTCTGGCATTTGGGCTCTGCTCCCACTCTGCTAAATGAGTGCTAAGCCAGATCTGACTTGCAAGTCAGTTTTCAAAATTGGGCTAATTAATTACATTTTTAGCTACTTAAATGGGAAATATGAGGAATATAAATTATTATATATATTTTCTTGTAACAATGTACACTGTTTTCATTTTTCAGTGCAATTAATATTGAACTTGAGCAAGCTTTCTGGAAGAAACCAAGTATGACAGAATGTAAATTACTGGAAGAACTTCCAAATAATATTTTAGACCTCCATAATATCACGATAACAGACGGTAAGGCACCAGATACTTCAGTGACACAGTGAATCCAAGTAAAAATAGTTATACTTCGATAACGCTTCTGTTGGACATCTGAAGAACTGAAGTGATAAGGCTGTTTTATGTGCATCCTACTCACCTGGTCATCTTAAAGTGTTTTTAATGTAGATGAATTTTGCAGGTGCTTCAAAATTCTCTAGCTAGCACTTTGAAGACTTTTCTCAAATCCTACACTTAGATTCAGAACTAAGTAAATAACCCATGAATAATGTGACAGTTTTTGCCTGTCTATACTCTCTCTGGTACCACACACGAAAGTAGTTCATAGCGTCTCATACAAAGAAGCACAAATCATTGTATGGAATTGAAAAGTTTATGCTGTCATTCATTTAAGCTATAAAGTGACTTTTACCACTTGATTATACCTTTTTTAAGCTATGACAAACAGTGCAAGTTGTTTGAATGGTGAACAAAAACAATACCATAGCTTATCCACCTACTCACCAGTGGCATCAAATAATAGATCACTGGAAGATCTCTGCAGTTGCATACAGTCTGTCTGACTCCCAGGGTGTAAAACTCTGCTTCTATAAAAAAATTATAGAAGGATGATGAGATGATGAATAGCAAATACAACTTTTCAAACTATACCATTCAGAATTTGCTTCTGCTTCTCTAAGCAAAAGCTTGCTTATGCAGCATTTGGGGAGACGAGCAGATCTTGTATAATTTTGAATTCACAAATGCTTGTATATGTGACCAAAGTTAAAACTAAGTATTATTTACAGATAATCTTTATAATCCAAAAGTAGGTGATAATATTCTTATGAAAAGTACACTGTTTTCTTCCTTTAAAATAAAACCTGAGACATCCAGATTTTACTTTGAAGTTTTTGCCAGTTTCATTTACGTGTTGAGGGCTTATTCACTTATTCTTAGGACATTATTTTTAACAGATCAGAAGCTTTATGACCATACAGAAAGAGAGGAGAAGCAGACTAACTCCTTGCTTTACCATAGAGACATGTAGCTATATAGCTAGACGTATAGCTATGCCACATAAATCATCTGTACTTTCTTATTTTTCAGAGAATGCACAAGATGTTGTACAGCATATTTTCTACCTCTTGCCAGATGCAACACTGCATATAGAAGAATTAAAAATCATTGCAAGTAAAGTTTCTGATATCATAAGGCTTGCAGATATGAGCGTGACACTTGCAGAGACTATATTGTCTATAATAAACTATATTTTGCTGCAAAAAATAGAAGATCAGAACATTAGAAAAATGACTAATAGGTAAGTAAGGTAACTTGCCCAGAAGTGACTTCCTAAGCTAAAAAGGCACCGTGGAGTAATTCATTCAGCCTATTAAAATATCCCCACAAGAGTTAGCAATTTCTGTACTTGGATCTTAAACATGTTTGTTGTTCTTAGCAGTAGAAATTGGTTATTGTGTTGTCAAAGGTGCTTTCACCAGAAGCAGTTCTGCAGAAGTCACCATCACAGAATTGTTCTCTGTGGGCATCTTAGCCTGGAGGCAGATCAGGGAGACTGCCTAGCTGCTATCTCATCTCATCTCATCTCATCATCTCATCTCATCTCATCTCATCTCATCTCAGAGGTGATCTTTACAGCTCAGCAGTGAGGTCTGTTGGCAGGTCAGCCTGGAGACACGTATCTGTTCCACCAGCACACCAGGCTGGAGTGCTGTACCTGTGCTGATAAAGATTTTTCAAGCACAGCTATTCCATGTTGGACTTAATCTACATTTAGGATTCTACATCCATTATGTGATTCTCACGCATGCTAAAATCGAGGTTGCTAGATAATTTTAAAAACATCTCTCTCCTTTGAGATCATAAAGGTAACTCAACTACCTGTTTCTGAAATGTCTGGCTTCTGTTGCTGAGCAGCGCACTCTTCAGAAAACTACCGCCAGCCTTTACAAAGGCAAATGCAAGTACACAGAGTTTACTCATTTCAGATTTGGGCAAGACAGCTTACCCGCTTCTCACTGCATGGCCTGAACCTCCAAATAGGAAAGATTATTCTACTTTGCACTGGCAAATCCAACGCTAACCAACAGTGTAAGAGATGTGGTGTTCATCATATTAAAAAGTCTTTCAGCATCTCTCATTTTAAAGACTGTGCCTATCTTCAATTTTCTCTCAGTTAATATAAAACACTATTTTAATAAGAAATATTAAAATAAGAAATATCAAAAGCAAGAAAAATGAACTTTCCACTTCTGTTGGTGGGGCACAGCCTACGCAACAGCCCAGTTGTTTGTACTGGACAACGATGCACTGCCTTTTCCAACTCAGGAGTCTGCAAGGAGGAGTAGCCAAAAATAGCTTAGAAAATCTGCCAGAGAGAAAGCATTGAGTAGCATCGTGATCCTTTTGGCTGTACGCTCTCTCTTCAAAGTCTCCCGCACTGCAGTGTGTGGCGTGGGGGCTGTGATAGCTGCCAGCACTCAACACCTCTGCCTTCTCAAATAGGCTGTGTTTTTTTGTTTTTTTAAGTGAAATATCCATTACTTTGAATTCTCCTCCCGTGAAATGTAAGGTTTTAGGGACAAGGATGATATTCTAATAGGCCCTGGATTCCTGATCCTTAATGGAGATGGAGTTGGTATGGACAAGTTGTAATAAAAACATCTTTACAATTTTTATGGACAGGAGAATCTTAGGTATTTTAATTTTTCCATAAATCAGACCTCAGAAGAGCACAACCACCTGACGAGTGCTAGCATGATATCCTCACAAGAGCCTTCCTTCGGGCCTGGGTAGAAATTTTGGATCCCAGATATTTTGAGGAAGCTAGACTCCAGACTTTGCAGCTCCAGGGCAGCTGTGGCTGAAAGTATCCCACAGGGGTCCTTGTGTGTCTGGGACCAAAGATGCATGAAGATAACACGAGACCAAAGAAGGCAGGAAGGTTCTCCTTTAGTCTGCCGGGGCCAGCTGTCATACACATTTTCAACAGAGTATTATCGCTTCTTGCATACTGCTGAATAGCCTTAAGGCAGGCCAAACAAGATGTGGAGCTGCCTCTGACTCTTTTAATACCCATGAGCATTAAACAACCCTAATTTGCTGCTTCCTTTTGAATCTAGCTTCTCTACTTAGGAAAAAACCCCAAAGCACTGAGAGGAGGGCCCAGAAAGCCTGTGAAATCTCCATCCTCAGAGATATCCAGAGCTTTACTGGATGAGACCCTGAGCAAGCTGACCTACCTTTAAAGTATGCCCTGCCTGGGGGACGTGGGGAGTTGGAGAACAGACCTCCAGAGCTCCCTTGCAGATTAAATTATTCTGGCTCTGATCTTTTACCTGAGGGCACAATTAGATGATTGCAAATAATCAAATTAGCAGGTTTTACAAGTTACCACCTTCCAGATGAAATGCAGTATTTGACTAGGTGCGAATTTTGACTCAGGTCTTCCCAGAACCACCTCATGTATCTTCCACCTGCTAGAGTGGAACTAACTCACTAACTCACCTGCTTGCCATCACCTGACCCTGTGCCAGACAAAATGCCACCTACCCAAAAATGGACCTGTTCTGCTCTAGAGATTGCTCCTTGTGATCATAAATCAGAGCAGAGGTTTTTAGCTGATTTTCTCCTGACTGCATATTATGAAGCCAGAAGAACATTTCAAGAGATGTATTTTTATTTTTTTTCCCCTTGCTGTTGCTCTTGATGAAGTATCCTGAAGACAACTGAGGAGATAGGCTATAAGGTGACTTACACAGAAAGAAATACGTCGGTGATAACCACTTCCTTGGCTTTGCTGGTGATGCGTCCAGATCCCAGCGTGTTTGGAGGACTGGCCTTTGGCGTTACCTCCTACAACAGAGGCATGGATCTCAAGGTGAGAGCAAAGTAACACCTCAGGGACCACTCAGTAAACGAGACAATCCTCCTGCTATTCTGTCCCGCTGTGTATTTGATCTGAGGAAGGCAGCTCTGAGCATGTCATCTCTCTCTCCTACAGATCAGTGTTCAAGAAAACCCTTTCAAAAAGGCCCTGGCCTCGGTGTTTCTGCCGAAATCACTGAAGAAATTCTTAGGGATCGAGCACTCTGACCCAGACAAGCATTCGAAGATCCAGTTTAAGTTTTTTGGCATGACTTCACTCTTTGCAGTAACTACAACTCCTAACAAACGCTAACACGGCAGTAATCAGTTCAGCTGTTCTTAGTGTGTACAAAAGAAAAATCCCAATCGCGTCATCTGTTCTGGGCACATTTAGAGTCAGACTGATGGAGCACTAAGAAATGTGCAGGGAAAATGTACCCAGGCAGCAAAGCCTTCCCTGTAGCAATGATGCTCTGAGAGGTGTCTGTAGACCTTAGACTTTTTGTTCATTTCCTGTAGATGATGTTTTATTCCAATACTGCTCTTCTTTAGGAAAAGAACATACCCTCATCTTCCTCTGATAGTAAGCTCTTGTTTAAGGAACATGCACAGCACATGTCAAATATAATGAAAATAATGTCCAGATTTATGTGTCCATTAAAACCACAGCAGCACTGATACGCAGCATTTAGGACTATTCTACTATTTGCTATGTTTTCTTACCGAGGGGTGGGTGGGTGAGTGTAATTACAAAGGGAGACATTTCTTTTGGTATGATGGAGCATACAGTGTGCTGAGCAATGCTTTTCACTCAGCAGCATTCACAATTGTGTCTACTGTCTAATGAGCTTAATGAGGTACAACTGGATGTTTTGATATACTGAAACGATTATACAGCTTTCTCCATCCAGCTGATGCATCTGAAACTCTGTTCTGCTTCAGCTGATGTGGAGACTGTCCCTGAATTTGCAACTAACTACATTTGCTAATGAAGTAGCAAGTAGCTCAATTACATCAGGCATCCCATGGTGTTTAGCTGATCACCATTTCCAAGAAACACAATTTTTCAAAAATGGAAGCAGGGAAGAGCAGGATTGCTGGTAACTGAAATGACTTGGAATTTTTTGCGTGCCTGTATTTTTCCACTGCAGGATGGCAGTTTAAAGAAGGAGAGGCTGAATACTAACATTGTGAGTGCCAGCATTGAAAACGCATCGATTCAGAACCTTAATGAGCCTGTGACTATTACTCTTCAGCACATACACCAAAATACGGTAGGATGTGCTCTTTTCATCAGAGACGTGTTGAAGTAGAGCCTATTTCACTTAGACTCACAATAAACTGGCAACAGGACAAATAAGCTTAAAACATTTTGCTGCCTGACCTCTCCGTGATATATCAACCAAAACGTTGACAGACCACACAGATCTCGGTGTTTAATTCCCGCAGATTAGTAAAGCTTGTGTCTCCACTCTAAATCCACACTTAGCAGCAAGGGACAGTTTCTTTGTCTCCTTGTTTTGATCTGGACAATTTTTTTCAAGGAATAGTTTATTTGCTAAAAGTTGGTGGGTTTTGGATCTGACTGAAATGATTTGTAGTTGCTCCGAATTCAGCCAATTGTTTTAGTCACCAAAAGAGGTAAATTTGAAAAAAATCAAAACATTGCATAGATGTTTTCAAAATTAATTTGCTTTGTTTTGTTTCAGAATGATGTTTCAAAGCTAAAATCTATCTTAACTTATTTTTAAACGGGCATGGGTCAAACTTGTAGACTGAGTTCCACCTTAGCATTTTTGTGTTGCCGCTGTTTATGGTCCAGCCTCCACAAGAATATGTAACCCAGGGCAGAACAAAATTATTCAATAAGATTAATTTGATTAAAGTTCAAGTTAATGAGAGCCTGAAAATGCTGCTTTTATGGCAACATGCTCTTTCCATTCAGTTGTAGCAAATAACATATACCCAGAAATTTCATCCAGATATCTCCCCTCTCCCATCAGTTTTACTCCACCAGGCCATCTGGCACCTCTCAGATTTTTTTTTCCTGACCTTTTAAAAATATCCTAATTAAACATTTAATGAGATATCATCCTAACCTACATCTTTGGCTCTCTGCCTAATTATATTTGACAGTCTACAGATCACACATCTTAACAGCTTATCTGTTAGGGTGGCTTCCTGTAAACTCTGTGCTTTATTAAATTTTATTAATAATAAAAGAAAATGAATCTGTGCCTTGGGAAAGTTTGCTGCAGCATTAAGAGTAATAAACTAGAATGTCCCCAAGAGAAAACATTGCACTGAATACCCATTTAAATCTGTTCAGCTGTTTGCAACATGCAGGCAAGCTTTATTTTCGCTTAGGTGTCTTCCCTGCCTGGTTTCAGAGAGAGAGAGAAAACACTGAAATTCTAAAATAAAGGTTTTCTAGGGTTGAGAATTTTTTTAATTATTTTTTTTTTAATAAAATCTCAGGTTGTTATTCTGAGTCTTGGTCATAACTTTTGAATTTCACCAGTAATTTGGTAGGACATCTCAGATACCACATGAAGCCAATGAGATTAGACATAGGAATTGGTCTAAGCTGGACAACTTGTCAGATTTTCTGCTGTCCTTAAAAGACTACAAGATATAGAAAGACTGGTAAAACTGGGAAAATCGCTGACTCCCAGCACTTCCCTTTGTAAAGGGGATGGTGAAAATTGGGACTCTCTGCTGGTTTTCAGTGTCATGGGTGAGATGGATCCCAGCTGACTCCCAGTGACCAAGTGTCCCACTGCCCCAGAACTGCTGGCATCTCCAGTGACCTACAGACCCTACGCAGCACAACCATGCAAATAATCGCTTTCTTGTCGAACAGTACAGAGGAAATTAAATCAAACTGCCTTAGTGATAAACCCCGATTACAGGCAAGATGCACCGTCTGCAAGTGCAGGCGGTGTACAGGCGTACTGAATAAATGTCACAGCCTCCTTTTTCTCTGTTTTCAGGGTAATGCAGCAGTGCACTGCGTCTTTTGGGACTTTCAGAAGAACAGTAAGTGTTATTTACGGAGCTGCCACGCGTGCGCTATCACCAGCCTCACGGAGCCTTTGGCTCCTTGACATTGCAGCTTGAAACTCTGAGGCTGTCCTGTTGAATGCGTGTTGCTGGTTTCCACTGACATTGATGCCTCAGCAATTGGTGTTACTACGAGGGGACACATGCCCAGCATTGTACACTGGTGCATCTAAATGAATCAGAAGACTTTAGTCTAAGAAAAAAGCAGAAATGCAATGAAACACAGAAAGATAACTGTGTATTGGGGTAACTGAGAACACTTGGGAGAGGTTTTCTTTGCAATTATTGGTGCTAGAATATACATATTTTTTTTTAAATCAGAAGCTTAGCTTCTGAATATGTCATACATGCCACATAAATAGGGTCATAAATTTAACCTTACCAGGGAAGATCCTGCTTTTTCAATGCTACACTCTGCCTAAACAAATCCTCTGCCCTGTAAATATTTCTTGCCTTCTGTGTTTCCACACCCTGCAGCATAATCTAGTCCAGAGCACTTTTCCCTTACCTTCCTGCTTTCTCTGTGTGCAAGCATGTAAATGACTTTAAATATTTCTTCATTCCACCAAAGGCTTTCATCCAAGTTTTGAGGTTCTCAGGCAACTATATAAGATGTGTTCCTGTGTGAAATCTCACTTGTGTGCTGCTAAATGACCCTGCAATCTGTACTAACTTGAGCTCATATTCACACATTCTGCATGCTGCAGAGCTATAAATGACTGAGCATGACTAACTCTGCTTAAAAATCCCTTTTTCTCTATTACACAGATGGACTGGGTGGTTGGAATACATCAGGGTGTGAAATGGAATATACAGATATGAATTACACAATCTGTTTTTGTAACCATCTTACCCATTTTGGAGTCCTACTGGTAAGTACTCCGTGAATCATCTCCAAAAAAGTCCCGTGGCACTAAACAAAGTCATCGCTAGTTTTGGGGAGAGATGGGAGATTCATATCTATACAAGCTGTTAGATATCTGCAATTTTTGCCAAAATCAGTAATAACAAACAAAACACTTAAAATAATTTTAATGGTATAAAGTCCTCTAAATGTCACTTGCTTCAAGGCAAATTCATTTTACAGATGTAGTTTGTACTTCTTTGCAATGTAACTTAATCAACGTTAATGTGTTACTTGCTGTGTTGGAAATACTGTGTTAAATTTATTACCTGTCAGTGGCAACTAATGACATTACATCTTAATGTAAAAATAAGTTTTATCTACACTCCATCAGAAAGGGAAGTTTAATATAAATACGGGAGGTGTCATTAACTATCATCTCTTATCTCTCTGTAATACAGAGAAAACTGCCTCTACAAGTTGAATGTCAAAAAATGGGATTACTGCCTGAGAATGGGCTGCAACAAATGCAAAGTGTTAGGCAAGTTCAGAGCAAACCAAGTAGATTAAAATTGTCTAATCCCAGTAGGATACAAGCTCTGTGATGGGGTAAGGCCATCCCTTTGCTTTCGGATGCTTGCCTGGCTTCCCCCAGAGGTCAGCACTACCCTGCTCCAAGAGAGGCATGAACGCCTTCCCTGGTAGTAAAAATGAGAACTCTACAGGAAGGAATTTAGATGTTACAGATTTCAGACAACTTGCTAAAGTTTCTATTCAAGCGAAGAGAATTCAGTTTGATTTTAAGATCACACCTCTTCTGCACTGCCACGTTAGTAATCAGCATAGTTACTTAACAGCACAAAGCCGCTTGTAGACTGGAGATGTAGGTTACTAGGTTGAGGTTCAAAGTTTCACCAAATAGAAGAGAAACTGTGGCAGGGAACAACAAAATCCTCTCGATATCACACCCAGCAGCAGCTGTGGAGGAGCAGGGCCAGCATCCCAGCTGATTTTTGCAGAGTGATGCTTTCTGGACGTGGAGGGTCCTCCCACGCTCCAAGACATTTAGCAGGTTTGTGCAATTCCCAAGCGTGGCAGCTGCCATTGAGACAAAGTAGAGTTTCTCCTACAAAGTGAGCTCCCAGTGGAATAATTTTGGCAAGTTCCTGGAATCCTTGTTGAATTTGTTGTTTCTGAAGCACAGCTCTTCTAGCTTCACAACTTATAACTGGATACTTTAAATACTGTGTATTTTTACTACTTCGGATATTCTGTAGGACTATACAATAAGAAACATAAAAAAATATTAATGGAAAAGTAGCAGTAAGCAGAATAGAAATCGATTTCTTTATCAATGTGAAAATGTGGAAAGCACTTTTCTTTATCTGTTATAACAAACAACTATGATTCTTTATCTTGTAACATAGGACTTGTCCCGGACAGAGATAGATATCACACATGATCATGTATTAACTCTGCTCAGCTATGCAGGATGTGGTGCTTCTTCCCTTTTTTTGGGTATAACACTGGTGACATATCTAGCCCTGGAGTAAGTCTGATCCTTTCCCTTATATCGCTTTTAATATTTAGCAATAATGAATTTGCAGCAACTATCAATACGTTTGGTAATATTTGATGTTGTGATGCATAGGAGGGAAGACAGTATAAATATTGCTTTATTTTGACATGTGACTATGATGAAATAAGAGGGATTCAAATCCTCATGGTTCAATACAAGCACGAATCTGAACTGATCAGCAACTTCTATGTTCCTAAATGTCCGTCATTTCTGTCATTTCATAAATTTACCCATGGACACGGGTAAGATATCATGTCAAGAATCTGGAATATTCTCTGTATATAGACTGTACATTGGATGATGTCAACAGTAAAATAGGGAAACCTTTTTCTTCTCTTGCTCTTGGTCTTTTTTGTGTTTTGTCCTTTGGGATAGGTTTCGTTTCATACCGTATGTGCCAGTAGCTCCTGGCACGATGGGGACCCAGACTTAGGTAACAGTGGGTGCTTTCATAATCCAGTAATATTGCAATAACAATAATATTTGATGCAGTAGTAAAAAGATATTAAGTCTGTCTCTTCTCCACCAAGTGTGAAAAACCTAGCAGGTCTCCATGTATATAGAAACTGCTTTTTCAGGCTGGGAGATCTGCTTCAAAAACACACTAGCAATTTGATATAAAACACTAAGGTAGAAACAACTTACAGGACAGAAAGCCAATTTATAAAATGCTGAATACATATTTGTGCTACTTTGCATTAGGGAATGAACCCAGCACAACTCATGCAATGATAAATTTGTGACTTTCCCCTTCTTTTTAGAAAGCTGCGGAGAGACAATCCTTCAAAAATCCTGCTCAATCTTTGTGCCGCACTGCTGATGCTCAACATGCTCTTCCTCACTAATTCCTGGCTGTCCTCGTTCAACCAGCCCGGTCTTTGTATCACCGTGGCTGCACTCCTTCATTATTTCCTTCTTGCAGCTTTCACTTGGATGTGCCTGGAGTCTGTTCACTTTTACTTGGCTCTTGTCAAAGTTTTCAATGTTTATGTCCCAAAGTACATCCTAAAATGCTGTATTGCTGGCTGGGGTAAGTAAGCAGATTTCTTCTCCACTTCTGTGCTCGTTAACTTCTCTAAGATAGGGGCATATTTGCAAAAGTAAGTTAGGACACTGAGCTAGCAGAAATCTGCTGCACACCCTAAGCCATAAGGATGGATTTCTTCCCCCAGGCAGGTTCAGATTAGGTTTCTTCTGTCCAGGGAGACATTAGCAGAAAGTTAAAGAAGGAAGACAGATAAAGAAAAACTCCCTGCACAGAGTTATAAGCAAGGAAAGGCACAAGGAACTGCTTTCCCTACCCCTCCTGCTCTTTACAGGAATGATTTTTCATGGTACCTCATGTCAGTGGTGTGCCTGAGGAAATATGAGATGCCCACAGCCTTCACCCCAGCGTTGGTGATGCTCAGAGGTGATTTTGAGCTCCTTCTCCAGGCTCCTTACCTGCCATTCTAGGCATGATTCCCCCGCAGGGGGTGGATTTGGCTTTCATTTACAGCTCTCCTGAGGACTTTACTGATTCACCTTTCCTCCAAGCACTGAGCATCAGCGACCTGTTTGGGAGAAGCATAACAAAAAGGACCCAAAATGCTGGCTCAGCTGTTAGAAAAGGGGTTATCTGAGGCACTGACCCAGAGCAGAATTTGTCTGTGTTTTTTGGGTCACCATTAGATACTGTTTTAAAGGTTGTTTTTAGGCTTTTGGATAGCGAGCAGCATATTAGCATCTCTATCCTTAGATCTGCTGTCGCACATAACTGTTCTCAGGTACAGCCATCCATGATGGTGGTGTTGGCAGTAGCCATTCTCAACAGAAAAGCCAGAACTGAAAGAAATATGGGAAATGGGGAAGGAATGGAAAGGAAGACTGATAAAATGCTGTCTGGAAAATGTCTGTCTCTATGAGATCTGAACACAAAATGCTGTGGTCTGCTTCTCTTTTGACACTCTGCTTTTTGTAATAATCAGTTGGTTTTATTTTACCAGATTGGACCCCTTCTGGAGATGTTTGAACACTCACAAACATTTTGCAAACACAGATATTTTTAGGCCTAATCATTTATAATTTACATAAATAAGGAAATTAAACCTGCTATGCCACACATTTAATTACACTCATCTCAGAAGGAGCTTTAGGGGTAGAGTGTGATCCCAAGATGTACATGTCTGCTGTGATTACTCATCAGAGATTATCCGACATCTTTACATATTTCCATCCCCCTTTTTTTTTAAATCTAAATATCTCTTTTTCTCTTGTCTTCCATATTAGGGTTACCAGCTATTGTCATTACTATTGTGCTCATTATAAATAAAGACTTTTATGGCAATGGATCACATTCTGAGAGCAATCCATTCAGCAATTTGTAAGTATAATACTTTAAGCTTTTTGATGGCCACCAGATTATCTTAAAGATAGAAGAAATAAGCAGAAGGCAACAATTTCTCTCTTTTGTCTTTCCTTCCCCATCTTAACTCTCGCCTTTTAGCAGTTCTGTTTCAGTGGATCGTTTTGGACTGTATGGCTACTACATGGAGTAACTCTCACATCAGTGGACTGGGCTTGAGGACAGGGAGGTCTTCTGCCAGTCAACTCCATTTTTACCTTCCGGAAAATCTCTTTCTTTACATGACATTAACTCAGCCTGATGGGACATTTGTATGTGCTCCTGCATGTTCTTGATTTCTGATAAAACCTAAAGGCAGAATAATTGCTCTAGGATTTTGCACATTTGCTTCAGTTTTTTTTAATGTCAATTCACATAACTCTTTCTTCATCATTTCAAATTCTTTTATTTCAATCATCTCAACCTCCTCTCTTTTCCAGTGGGAAAACAATGGTTTCTTTCATCTTTTTTTAAAAGGGTTTTATAGCAAAGAATGCTTCCATTTTTTGGCCTGCTTTCCAATCACTTTTTGGTGAAGATTATCTGGAATATTCGAATTCTATCCCATCAGAGAGGCAGCACACCCCCATGACACCTCAGAGAGAAAACTGTTACCCATCTTTATCAAAAAGGCAGTAAAACTCACTAATTTATGTCCAAGGAAAAGCTAACCAGTGCTCATCTCTGTGCTATACTATTATTTAGACTCCTAATTAAGTCGTATTTAACTTGGGTTTCCAAAGGCAGTGTGTCTTTGTGTGTGTACATTATTAAGTTTTGAAACAATTGTCATGTTCATTTGAATTTGACAGAAATATTAAAGTCTCAAAATTATTGAATTTCTACAACATCCATAAAAAAGGCAAGTGGAGAGATTCTATGAATGTCCTCATTGGGGGAAAGGAATAGGCATTACGGAATGCCCCTTACTAGGTATTGAAGAACCATACGGGAGACTTATTTTGGATACCAAGCTTCATTAGTTTCACTGCTCACAAAACTCTTCATTAAATACATACTTCGCTTTCTTGCAGTTGCTGGATTCAAGAGAACACAGTGTTTTACACCTCTGTTGTGGCCTATGTCTTCTTAATATTTTTGACAAATACAGCCATGTTCATCACTGTTCTCCTTCAAATCCACTCCATGAAATCAAGGACACAAAAGAGATCCAGAATCTGGAAACGGGTTTTTCTCCAAGACCTCAAAAGTGCTTTCAGCTTGATGTTCCTTTTGGGCTTAACTTGGGGCTTTGTCTTTTTTGCCTGGGGAGCAGTGCGGATATTTTTCCTGTATCTCTTCAGCATTTTTAACACCTTGCAAGGTAACTTCTGAATGGAGTACTGCTATAAATACAGCAGTTTAGGGCTGTTGAATAGAAATAAATTTGTAACATCATGTCACTCAAGCATGGGGGAAGAGAAGTGCTCATGTAGCTTTTGTGTTCGAGCATTTGGCTATTTTAATAGGAAAGCTCCATTGCAGTGGGATGATAGTGATGTTTGGATAGCGTTGCTGTGATAGATATACTATTAAAGACATGAATTCATGCCTTTGAAACATGGGTCCCAATAAACACATCTTTTCAGAAGCTGGCACAATCCTTTTCACCTGGGCATAAAAATGGTTGATAGAATCTACAGTGATTTGCAGATTATTCTTATACCAAATCTGCAGAAAGCTCTTTTCGTTTCCCTTTCACACGCACAAAGGACTCTCTGTGCAATTCTGGGCCAACATGATGCTGGCCCAGGGACCACCTCTCTGCCCATACATAACATATTGCTAACTGAGTGGCACACAGAAAGTTTAGAAAAGGGACAGCAAGTTGGAAAATCCACCTGAAAACCTGTGAATTTCTCCTCTTATTTCTTTAGGGTTCTTTATCTTTGTCTTTCACTGCCTAATGAAGGAAGACGTAGTGAAGCAGTGCAGAGTACACTTTTGCTGGGGAAGATTTCGTCTGAGTAATTATTCTGGTAAGCATTCAAGGGTTTTGTTTAGCTTGACTCATAAGTCTTCGCCAGCTACCGGTGTCACATTCATTCTACATTAAAATATAAGGCTCCCCTCAGTAGCCTTTCTGCATTGCATTGGGTAATTGTTCTTTAATAGGTCTTTATCCTCTTCCATTAACTGCTTATATGATATGATGATGGGGTGACAGCATGCAGTAAAAATCATAGATTTCCAAAAAAGATTTCAGCTTGGTCTCTAATTCTGTTCTCACATGCCATTCAGTGTTCCCTTATGTAAGCCATGGTTTTGGTGGCCTTCCAGTCTTCATAAAGCCAAGATTTGGAAACTTATTCAGGATATTGGACATACTGGTAGCTATTTTTTATGTGCAGGAGCTGGGTTTGCTCAGCTTGGGAAGGAGAAGGGAGATGTAATTGCTGTCTTTGGCTATCAGAGGGGTGATTATAGAGAAGAGACAGACTCTTTTCAGAGGTGCACAGCAAGAAGACAAGAGGCAATGGACACAAGTCACAGCTAGGAGAATTCCCATTAAACATAAGGAAATACATTCTTCACAATGGGGGTAGTTAAATAGGTGACATTGGCCCAGAGAGGTGGTGGGGAGAGTCTCTTTGCTGGGAGTGTGAAAATTCAGCTGGACTGGTGTCAGACCAACCTGATCCAACTCTGGGCAGGAAGTTGGAGTGAAGACCCCCAAAGGTCCTTTCCAACTGAAATTATTCTAAGATTCTGCTATCTACCAGCTCAGCAAGAAATAACACATGCTGTGGCTCATTCTGGGCTACCCCAGTGATGTTGATTTTTCACAGAAATGTGCAAGAATTAAATAACTTCAGTACCTCTGTATAGCTGTCAAAATTAGTTGACATTATGAATGGGTATAACACAGGAGAAGCTAAATCAGTTGGTTTAGTCTTTTCAGGAAACCAGACTAAAAATCCTGTATGAACACTTATGTCCTGTACACAGCAGTCCTGTGCACTGTGTGCTGCCAAGGCACATGTAGCTTTCCATTTGCAGAGGGGGAATTCAGCTCTGAGCAGCACACAGAGTGTTCTCCCTTGAGCACGAGCCAACTCGATGCTGTATGATACACTAAGGGTAAGGCTGCCGTTCCTCTCCTTTGTGTGCCTCCTGTCTTCTTCAGTATGACCTTATCCAAATTAGTATTACTAGACTGGGTCTCTAAAGGGGAAATAGAAGACTGAATTGCTGGTATCCAGCCCCACCTGCACAAGTGTGACAGAGTTAGTGTAAAAATTAACAGCAGGAATAGTGCGTTGTGCTGCAGAGCTTCAGGGCAGGTACAAGGATGGCACAAGAAGCAAGCACAGACCTTTCTCCTCCCTGATCTCTAGTAGTTTGAGATGTGACACCCGTACAGAATTTTACTCCTGTGCCTTCCACCCTCTGATTTCAGACTGGAGCGGGTCAGGTGCAACGGCTGGATCTACACCAAGGCGTTTAAACCACACCTCACCATCCCAGGCTTTGTGGAGTCCAAATTCTAATGGAACAAGTTCAACTTTCAATGGTTCAGATTTCCTTCCCAGGACTTCTCCAGATATAAATTTTAGGATCGGTAAGAGAAACAGTGTGCAGTGCATAGACTAGAATGTAACAGGCTCCCTACAGTGACTGTCAAATCCCAACCAATGGGAATAAATAGAAAACCTTTCACTGCTTGGTCTCTGCCAGACCTAATTTGGGGGTTAATGGCTGTGTTACAGATGGCTTTCGCTGTACTAAGGAAAGTAAAAAAGCCCTTAAGATCCAAAAGGACGGGAACTCTCCGCTCAGTCTCCACCTTAGGCACCTAAGAGATATTCTACCCTGTGCCAGCTGGCTGTCATTCTCACAGGACCTGCTTCCAGTTAGGGAACACTAGAGTCTATCATCTCATGCATTCCCAAAAATGCAAAGATCTTGTGGATTACAGAAAGCTGAACAGCACCTGCTGTGAGCCTGTTTAATCCAGAAGAATCCCAGCAGGAGGTTTTTTCTTCAAAGATGGAGAAATCATTGCAGACCCATATTCTGAAAAAAGGATGCCTTTATAGGAATTCTGACCTAAGCACAAAACATTCCTGGTTGGTTTTGGAAACACTCTGATTTCTGTTATTTCTCCAAAGACATCAGTGAGTTGTGCATAGACAGGTTTCTTTCTAAAGAAATTAAACCAAATTATAATAATTGCAAATTTTCCCTAATTCTTTTCCATAGCTGAAGTTCATTACAACCCAAGTGCTCTAACTCTGGAAGATGGTGAGACCAAACATCCTTGTTCACGAAGAATACTACCCATCGATACAGGGCTACACTATCCACAGAAAGCAAGATTTTTTCACTGATACTGAATTTGTTTTCTTCTGATTATCTAATGATGATTCTCTTTTGTGGCATGTAGAAATAAACATTGACTGAAATAATTATTTTTAGCACATAGTTATTGTTCTGAACACAATTATACAGCTAAAACATCCCATGACTTAACTCTCTAGGCTTTAGTGGAGTGGCAGTACTGAGCACATAAGGATTTGTTCCCCTGTGCTTCTGAGATTAGCCCTCATGTTAAACAGAGACTGGAAACATTCCATTCCTCATCATTAGCCCTTCTCATAGTCTGCCCTCTTTTTTTCTCTTTACAACCTCCTGTGATCCCTCTGCTCTCTTCTTCATCTGATATTTATCCTCAGAACCTAATATCCATACTACTGAGCTTCAAGTCATATTTTTGAGCCTAGTGGCTGACTGTCTCAGGCATGGATGTCTAGGCTCCTCAATCAGTATCTTTCCGTACTTTTTCTGAGATGCACTTTGATCAGTTAAGAAATTGGACTCAGCTTTCCAAAATGTTCCTTTCAGTTTTTATTTTCAGACATCCTGGCACCGCTGACTTGTATTTAGATCTCTAAAGTGATGTAGATGTGTGTTTAGATGTTCAAAAACATTGCCCAGTACTTTCAAATGGAATGTGGAAACAAGAACAATTGAAACTCCCACCTCTAAAGGGTATCCATGTGTACAATAAAGTTTTCAGATCACCCCTCCTGCAAATAAACCAGACCAATAGCAGATAAAATCCAACCATCTTTGCAGGTGGTGATTAAGAAGTTTGCTCTTTAGTAGTACTTTACTGTGAATACAGCAGGAGGTAAACTCCATTTCATAACACCACAGGAGAGACTTAACTTTCCTCTCTTACTGAAGAGGGGCTTTATTTCAACAAATGTGTTTGAATTGGTAACTTGCCTGCTCAACTGAATCCTAGTTTCAGTTTTGAATGCTTTTCTCTGTATCATTCAAATAAAGACTTTTTGATGATTGCTAATATAGTAAAATACTAACCTGTACCGATGACAGAGAAGTAAAAAAAATAAAATGGAGTGATATCTTAGAGCTGGTATGTATGATAGCAAATACAAAAGGTTCTTTCATTCTGTGAATAACTCCCACACAGCAATTAGTGGAAAAAGATGAGTATTTCAATGTACAGTAGCTACAGCCAGCCTACTTGAAATTAGACAGATCACCTTCAGTTCCTTGGCTTTCTGGGAGAAATGTTAGCATTAAAAACATGCAAACAAGTTCCACCTTGGACCCACTTGTTTGTAACTTGAAATTGCTTTCAATGAGAAAGAAATCAAATATAAAATAGAGTTTGATATGTTGGACCTTTGAACTGCCATCCTCTGCTTGTATTCTTTATTTCCATTAGTAAGCTCTTTGTCTTACAATCTGCTGCTGAGTACAAGTTTTCCCAGCTTTGCAGTGAGAAGCAGGACACGCTGGGCTGTGGTGCTGGGTGCTAAAGCTGTGCCCAACTCCCCTTGCACCCCTAACCTGGCTGCTGCATGCCCCAGGGGGGTGGCAAGGGCAAGGAGGGAGGCTGTGGAGGTCTTCAGAGGAACTGGAGCTTTAGTCCTCCCCAGAGTCCCTTTTCCACCAGTTTGTCTCTGCCATGATATCAGTAAGTCTAAGGGGATGGGCAGTCTGACCCCATTCTCTTCTCTATCATCTTGCTTTGACCCTCACTGTCCTCATTCATGCAGTAATTCTTTCTGCACACACTTTATAGGACAGAAGATAATAGGCTTAAATTTAGACTAGACATTAGGTAACCATTTCTAATTTTAAGGAATAAGTGGTCCAGAGTGCACATGGAATTGTCATCATTGCAGGTCTTAAAAAACACTCATAGTGATAAGACAAATATCTGCCAGAATAAGTAAAGCTGGGTTTGCCTTAGGGCAAAGGATGGACAGGAAGACCGGTTGAAAATCCTCCCAACTCTATTTTCTAGTACTCTAATTTAAAATAAAAAGGCAGCAAAATAGGATCAATAGAAGAGCAACATGAGACTGGCCTTGTCTCCCACATGCTGAAATTGTTTTATTACATTCCTGATAAAAGACGAAATGTACTTTGATTTTCTCAAGTTCTTGCTAAATGCCCTCATAACATTATTAAATTATTAGAAGCAACAAGGATTTGGATAAAAGCTGGACAAGTAGTGAGAAAAGTGCCAGAATACTGTTATGGTTCAAAGAACCCACAACAATTTAATGTCGTTTAGACAATTATTCTCTCACCTGATGACCCCTCCCCACCCACGAATGGGAATCAGGAAAAAACAAGGAAACCCAAGGGCTGAAATATAAACAGATTTAATAGAATAAGACTAGATAATTAACATTAAAAACACTAAAGAACTGGTATTGATCCTGATACCAATATGAAATACCCAAGGACTGTCCCCAGCCCGTTCTATGGGTAGAAGCTGCGCGCTCCCGGCAGTGACAGCCAACGTGGGACACTGCCAGCGCTGCGGCTTCGGGAGGAAGGGAAGGGCTCAGGGCTGCGGCACTGGGGCGAGGAGTTCTCAGGGCGGCAGCCGTCACGGGAGAGAGAGAACTCCTCAGCAAACTTCCTAATTTCTATGGAATGTGCCGTCCATGGTACGGAATAACCCTGTTGGCAGTGTGGGTCCAGTGCCCGGGTCTCGCTCCTCCTCATCCCTGCACCCGGCGAGCTCGAAAACACCGAGACCTTGAAACCCGCACACCATAGCTGGCTACAAAGTAAGTATTTTCACAAATTCAGACGCCAGAGTCTTCTAAAAGTGCAGTTTTCCCAAGTATTAGAATAGACCTTACTGCAAAGTAAAATTACTGAAAGGGAAATTAATCCTGTGTCGCTCAAAACAGGACAAACACTTGAGACTTCTCAGGCTGTCAAGGAATGGCTGGAAAAGCCATTTCTTGGGCAGATCCATAAGTGTGTTTCCTGCTTTGGAGGTGTAACAGTGGGAAGAAGAGCAAGCTGCACAGCGTGGAACAACGTCAGGTCTCAATTCTTCCTATTGATTGTTTTTTTCTATTCAAAAAAGCAAAATCTGGAAGTAAATTTTTAAAAACCTGTCAACTTGCTTATGTAAAATGCAAAGCGCTATTTGTTCTGGGAAGGCGGTTAGCTCACTTCCACTCTCCATCATATGCCTCATGGCTTTTCCAGCTAAACAGCGCATCATTTACGTTTCAAGCATGGCATTGTTTAGGTTGTCAGCCGGAATGAAGATGTGTAATTTTCTTTGGGCTGAAATAATATCTTCTGTGCCAGTGCTGTTACATTTGCTCTTCTCCAACATATCTACACCGACATTCTGTCACAGAATTGAGCATTGATGGTTTTCACAGGGAGAGGACATGCACAAAGACAAATCTAATAAAAAATTGCTATGCGTTTGTGATTCATATCCTGATAATTTTAAATGATTCTACAGCTCTGGCGCGAACGTGACCTGACGGGCAGCGGCACATTATTGGGACAAACGTGTCCTCCTCCCCGCTGTTTTGATTGTATCCTTTGACTCTGTTCACTTTCTGAGAAAGCATTAATCTAAAAGCTCCTTTGATTTCTAAGTCATTCTCATTTACTCCTAGATTGCTTATTTTTAGCGATACATACACCAGGAAATGTGTGCTCTATTTTAAACCAATGAAAGAAGGATTTCTGAAAGTATATTTATCTGTGAAGACAATTATCAGATCTCAGTGGGTTGTTAACAATAGGTTAGACGATGCAAAAGAAAGAAAAAAAATGATAGTAAAATCACTGTAGCAGCTGTGGTAACTCGGGCAAAACCCTCCTCGGTCCCACCTTGCTATTTAGACCAGCACAAAACTCCACCACCATCGTACCAACTAAGTCAGTGGATGCCGATCCAAGGTCTAGACAGCCCACTCAAGGGTCCCTGGAGACTTTTTATGTCTCCACATGGACAAGTGGCTAAAGCTGCCTTCTAGCTCAATGTATTTACAGAGTTTTGATAACCATGTGACAGATAAATATTACATAGGATGACAGTTAAAGGTCAGTACAGCTTAAGTTTTCTTCTGACAGTTTACAAAACTACAGTAGTGGTTAGCAATACAGGTTAGCAATACTTATGCCCAAGACGGATAATTCTTTCTAAATTTAGCAGGCAGTTATTATTGGGACAACGAAAGAAATGGCATTATGGGAAGGGATTGGAGATTAAAAATCAAAATACCAGGAAGATAATTACCTATTGCATAAGATGATTGTTAAGTCTTAATGCACAATACTCTGTGCTTTTAGGTATCAGAAAGTATTTAGCATGTAATGGCGCTCTAATGGTTCTAAATTAAATGTATCATTGAGAGTTTCAAGGCTGCCCAAAAGAATTGTGCTTGCTTTATTATTTCATTGCCTGATTGTTCCTGTAATGGAAGAAATTCAAGGATACATTCCCATGTTTATTATTCTCTTTTTTCTGAGAACTGACACCAGTATTTCACCGGCCATTCCCATACTGAAACTGGCTGAGGGAACTCTTGGAAAAGAAGGCTGGAAGGGATGCAAGAATGGTGAAACAGGGTAAAAGGTATTTGGAGCCACTGATTAATGACAGCATTTGAGATCCCCTCACAGGCAGACTGAGTCCCACTAACTCCACTGAACAATCTGGATTTAGATATTTTAACAAAATCAGAAGCTGTTTTCTTAGCTTTTAACCAAGAAGATACCCATCTAGTTGCTGTATCACCGAATGCTGCTCCTGACACTTCATCTGAACCGACCTTCCATCTCATCTTTGTTACACTGAGGGCTGGGACGGTGTTATTTTTGCTCCTAGACATGCTGATAAGTCTTGTGGTATTTGAAAGTGTAACTGGATAGCTCCTCTTCAGTTCCAAAAAACAGGGACACAGTTCCAATTAAATATTGCTGCAGGATTTGATGCCCTGAATCCCCGTGCCTGCACAGCTCCCTCTGCCCTTGGTGCAGAATCAACTCCACACAGGTGATAGCAAGATACACCCTGGAATAAACCAATGTATTTTTCTCCTAAATGGGTAGTCTTTGACAATGAATAGTTACACTCTACTATGAATGTGACACAGCCAAGGAAACTGTCATTAAAGATTCCTAAAAAGATATTTTCCCTTTTAATAGCTCAGTATTTGTTTTGTCTCCAACTGCTGAGGACACTGGGCAATGGTAAAAAAATCAAAATACAGGACAGAGAAGATGTTCCCACTTAGTGGTGAAAAACATTAGAGTGACAGACACTGAAACCAGGCTCTTGTGCTTACAAGTGAAGAAACCCAGTGCCGGCAGTGCCTTACTCAACCTGCCTCCCCATCGCCTGATGCTGGTAGCTCCGAAAGGGATGCCTGGCGAGGTGGGGAGGTGACATCCTGTCTCTTTAGGGAGGGACTCAGATGTAGCACACAGAAATTACTCACTCCCATTCTCACAGTAGGACAGAGCAGAACTGGAAACAATTCAGGTGTGTCAGCAATTTGCTCTAAGCATGGACCGCTGCCTCTGGCATTGACACTTGCCCCAGGTGTGCGTTCAGGCTTTCCCATTTAATACTCGCCTGCCTGAACACTAGAAAATCGATTGGGAAGAGTCACACAAGTCACACAGTCCATCAAATGGCTGCCAGATAAAACCTTCGTTCTTACTATTGCCGTGAGTTATGATACTCTTTGTCCCCTCATCTTGCCATTACTTGTAATGGTATTGGCAATTTCAATTTAAAAAGAAGACACTAAAGCTGCAACACAGATGCAAGTCAGAAATGGGGTGATTATGCACACCCGTCCCTGAAACTGTTTTCTTTAGAGTGGGGACTCCTCTTCCCAACACAAAGGTGGCAAAGCCAGTTCAGAAAACAGTAGGAAGAAAAAGGTATTTCAGATAACATAATTCCAGTTATAACTCCAGAGTCTAGCTCATAAGCGAGAGTTGTGAAAGGGCTCCAGGTTAGGACTTCTTGATGGAGGAGCAAAAAGCCCTCCTTCACCTTTATGTCAAAAGAAGACAACCTAAAAGGAAGGCTACTGAGATTTGCTGGAAGGGAAAGATTTACATTGATTTGGGCAGACTGCTAGACTTCAAATCAATTTGCTACCTCTGGGGAGGAATAAGAAGAATGTGCCTGTGGTGACCCCACAGCAGAGTCCTGCCCTGTGGTGAACAGTCTGGGCACCGGGACAGCAATCAGGCTCGTCCGTAGAAGAGATCCTAATCTGAGAAAAGCCTTTTATAAGAGAGGATGCAACAACAGAGTCTACCAAAATTCAGGACTAAGATAGACAAGCTGTTCGGTATCTCTCTGCCGTTAACACCCCAAGAACATAAACGTCAGTTCGCTCAGCAGAGAGACAGAGAGATACATCAGCCAGCAATAAACAGATGGTGAAATTGCTAGGAGAGACAATTAAAGCAAGGATCGAAAATGAGTTTGAGGCATAAAAGAAGAATTAAGAAAACTAAATAGATCTATGCAGAAATGATACAAATAATGACCTAAGAAAGTGAGTTAAAATAGTCCTAAAAAAACCCCAGGCTGGCTAATATAGCTGTAGTTCACTGTGTATCAGTTTTGTGTTCCTAGCACTCTAGCTACAAAGCATTTTGACATATTTGTACAAATACTGATCAATTCTGCATGACCAATGTATACTGAAATAACAAAGATGCGCTACACAAAGTAATTACAATTTTGGAAAATCAATTTCTTTAATGGGAGTTAAGATTTTGGCTGTTTTCTCCATATGTTGGCTTGGTGCAGAGCAAATGGTTCCGAAAGAGATTTTTCTGAGTGGGTGACACTATGCAGCACATGGAAACGACTTAAGTCAGCAGTCACACTGCATTAAAACAGAAAATTTGCATTAAAAATACAGCTAAATGATATACTCTTGAGTATTTCACTTGAGGTTTTTTTGCAGCATGGAGTTCAAAAGGAACATTCATTTTCTGCGAATGTTTTGTGTGTTTTCTGGTATTTTAAACAATAGCCAGAATTACCCAAATTGCTTTTCACCAGAAGACAGAGCTTTAAAATAACGCCTTGGAGTTGTTTACTGTTTGGAATAATGAAGCCATTCTCTTCCTTTTCAGCTGCATTTGCACAACTGAAAGCTATCGGAATCTGTGTTAAAAACGCAGTGTGTTTTCTCCTGCCTGGTTTCTACCCATCACACTAATGAAGAGCAGACAAAATTGATGAACAGAAACACTGAAATTCTACTGTTATAAACAAATTGCTTATTTGCTGTTTACTATCTGTCCTTCAGGCTTTTGTTGGGTCTAGAGAATGTTATTGTTTGTGCTTTTTCAAAATAGTATTTTTCACCTCTTTAGGATCAACTAAGACAATATCTTGTGCTCCAGAGAGCATCCTGGCCGACTCACTAAAACCTGCAGTAATATGAGGACTGGAGGAAGAACTGTGAGAAACGAAGGAGCTTCATTCTGCCAGATTCCCCCAAGGAGACGGAAAGCTGGGAAAAATATAATCTCTCAGTAGAAAGAGAAAACCAAGTAGAACTTAATGTTGCTGTGAGCTGGGTTAGACATATATACTGTGGTCTATTAGAGAGAGAGCATGGAAAATGTGTGTGTTTCCAGGTAATGTGGGCTTCTGAAGTGGGAAGCATCAGACTTAGCATCCAGGTTCAGATACATGAATTCAGGTCCAGCACACGAAGTACCAGGAATAAACAGAATTTTAAGCCCTTGCGGTTTTCTGGGGTTGCTTTCATCTGTGGCACATGTTGGTGTCCTCAAGAGGTTTAAATACGGGTTGGGAGGTCTGTCACCTTTCCCTTCATACCTGAATCATCCCCCAAACCGACAGCTGGGAGCACCTCATAGCTCAAGAGTCTCCAGTCCTCTGGATTATCGCTGACACAGAGGGGTATTAGTTCAGGTCCTCTATTATTATCAGGTCTTCTATCCTGCCGTACAAAATGATCGAGTGACAGAGTAAACTGAGCCTCAGATTTCATGCTGTCAGCACTGATCTCTCGGATGGCTCTGAAAGCTCTGGGACTGTAAGAGGTTGGGATCTATGCTGCTAGCTGAACTTTGGGGCATCAACCAACCTCTAGTGCAATTCAAGGCAAGTAACAAGTTTCTTTCAGCTAAATTCCAGTCTCGCCTAAACACCTGATGTTTCATTCTGATGCCACCCTTGAGTATTCAACACTTGGTGGATAGCAATTAGTTCCCAATGTTTGGTGATACCCTACTTCTGCTATACAGGAAATCTAAACATTTTATGTAACTATCTGACATTAAGCTGTCACAATCTGCTACAGTTGCCGAACTCTATATTAAATATAATGCACAGTACTACGCCAGTGTGGGTGGACAACATAATCGGGCATCCTCAAAGGCACCTAAATCTGTGAGCAACCTACATACCGCGCCTGCATAAAAGGACATATTATGGTTGATCGTGACAAGAACTTCTCTTCTAAAAGAACTTTCAAAAAAACATAGTTGGAATTTTTAACCCATGCATCCTTTTTGTATCAGTGACTCCTCCTTCCACCTGCCCACAGCATTGGTCTTCCATCTGATCTACCATCTACCATCTGGTCTATCACCACCCAACACCTATGGCACAGCTGTGTTTGGAAGGACTGGGATTGAGAGAGGGAAAATTAGACTTATCATGTGCAGTACTTAGAGGAGTTTGGTTAAGTAAATGAAACAAACGATTCTGTGTATCTGAGCATTTGTATGTGTGCAGCTAAAGATAAAGGGACTTGGCTCTAAGATTGCTTCTGTGATTTGAGCAGGGTACCTTCTCCACTCAAATGTCACAGCTGAAGAACAAAGGAAAGTATTTTTTTTTTTGAGGAAAAAATACTCCAGCTACTGATCTTCATTTTCAAGGCATAATGTTCAGACCTTTGACATCCTTTCCACTTCCATTATTTAGAAATGAGATCTTGGGTTTCTTCATTTCAGGCTATTTAACCTGATAGGTCAAATTCCTCATACCTTAGTTTACATTGAAGTTAGTCAGGTGTTCATCACAGAACAGTTTCAGATTTGACTTTTGACTAATCTAAAGATAAGAAAACCCATAGTACTAACATGCTTGATTGAGATAGCACCATGAAAAGTTATTTTTCTCCCAGAAGACTTGAATCATCAGTTGTACTATCCAAAGCCAACAAATACACGTATTATTGCAAGAGAACAGGCTTCCATACAGCAACCATCTATAAACCTGTTCAAACTTCAGCATAAGTTCTGGTTTTGATGGCAACGGGACTGTTACAAGGGACAAACCTAAGCTTTAATGTAAGTGTTAGCAGGATTATGGCCATAAATTTCTGTCTTATATGGCGTTTTGGAAGGTCACTGCATTTCTGTGATGGAAATGCTAATCAGAACACAGGCAAGCACAGGCTGTCTCTCTGGCTTTTTCAACAAATACTATATATATTTTGAGATATTTTATCTGCCATTAAGGTATACTGTAGAGTTTTATATTAAATTAGTATATTCTATGCTTACCTGTACTATTGAGAAAACTATTTCAGGTTTCCATTTTATTTCCTTTTTAGGATATTTTGAAAAATACTAACAAACATTTGCTAGGTAATATGCAAACCCTAATACTACAGTAATTACAATACAGTATTTATTTGCCAGATACCTCCAAGAAAAAACAAAACAAAACAAAACCCCAACCATCATTTCAGCTAATATCTTTAAAGAAACCCCTTTTCTCTTTTTTTCTCCTCCCTCTCTGCTCCACTAGCTGAAAAGCCAATAAAAAAATTCTCCACCTCCTACACAGTTCAGAACAAGATCTGTGTGCATTTCTCCTAGGCATGTTTTGAGACCCAGAAGGGGATGAAAGTAGTTAATGTGCAACGGGAATCTTAATTTCAGACACAAATCTGTACCTTTCTATTGACCTTGCTGATATGCTACAAGCTAAATATTAAACAATTTTTGGATCAATTTAAGTCCAGCCTGGGGAGAAGAAAGAGTTAAAGAAATGTCTCAAGTATACTCGCATTCAGCTAATCAGACTTTGTGTGCATCTACAAATGGTACAGAACTGAAATCAATCATTGATAATGAAACCACAAATGAAAAATGGACCGAAGACTCCTTTCCAGGATTAGAAATACTGTGCACAATTTATGTCACATATGCTGTGATCATTTCAGTGGGTCTCCTTGGAAATGCTATACTCATCAAAGTCTTTTTCAAGATTAAATCAATGCAGACGGTTCCAAACATCTTCATCACCAGCCTGGCATTTGGAGACCTACTGCTTTTATTAACTTGTGTGCCTGTAGATGCAACACGTTACATTGTGGACACCTGGCTCTTCGGAAGAATTGGGTGCAAGCTGCTGTCTTTTATCCAGTTAACCTCAGTTGGAGTATCAGTGTTTACCCTGACTGTTCTCAGTGCTGACAGGTGGGTCTGATGCGACTGATTTGCCAGGAGATGCCGCATGTGTGAAGTTAGAAATGAATAAAAGAGCAGAAAAGATTATTTTGCACAATATTAAATGGCACGTTATAATAGACTGAAAAAAAAAAGCAAAAAAAAAACACTCTCCCATTTAATTTTAAAATGTGTGTTAGAAAAATTGGAGCAGTTCTTTTTAATGGAGTGAAGTGAGAAAGACTCTTTTAAGTCTTTTGACCTTTTATTAGCTGGAAGTACAGTACGGTGGGTTTTTTTCTCAACTGCATAGAAAGGGGAAATTGCTTAAGGCAGGAAAAAGACAGTATATTGGTGCTATCTAGTGGTGCGCTAAAGTAGTCAGGGAAGATGAAAAATAAAACTGTGAAAATGACTGAGTGGAAATCCTTTGTCCTCTGCACTCAGTGAGACTCTAAAATCCTTGAACATAAAAGACTGACATGTGGGGTAAAAAGTTAAAAGTAAACACAGAACAGACTGGGGACAAATTCATGACTCTTGTGATTTGATGGTTACTGCAATACTATAGCAATTGTCAGTGTGAGATAATATGGCACAATTTGAATATTTTATCTGATAGTTCATGTACCTTTTTCAGAGATACTTTAGCCTGACATTAAACTCACTCAGGTTACAGTGAAAGCACTGTTAACAGGGATGACTGCTCCCATCTGACTGCTGTCAGGAGTTGCTGAAGAATTAGGTTTCCATGCGCTTCTTTTCTGAACGAACAAAACTAAGACAAGATTTCAGTTCAATCAGCACAAGCGTGTCAAGGAGCAGAAAAACCCAACATGAATTTTAATATTAAGACAGAAAAATATTTTTATCTGGTATGCCAGCAATTATGGATTGCATGTAACAGCAAGTAGTTCACATGTCCAGAATTTAAGCAATGCTACTGCTACTGTACTCCAAAAAAACCCCGCCAACACAGGAATGGCCACACTGTGTCAGATCAATGGTCCATGCAGGCCAATGCCAGCTTCCCGCAGTGGTAGTGTAAGGACAAGAAAAGACACATAGGAAGAATAAAAACAACTATCCAACATAACACCGATACCCTAAATCTTCAGATGACCTCCTGAGTAGACGTGGTTTCTGTCTATTTAATAACCTCAATGGATTTCTCTTCTAGATCCTTGTTCAGCCTCTTCTTGAACTTGTTTCACAATGACTTTCACTACCTGTTGCATAAACAACTCCTTTTTTTTTGCTTTGCACATGGCTTCATTTGACGGCCCTGGCTCTTGTGCCAGAAGAGACAGTGATCCCTATCCATCACCCCAGGCCATTCATGTTATATTCCACCCTTGGTATGGGCTTTTTTGAGTTAAGGTGTGCGGAGCAGCACATGTTGTTTAGGAGTTGCGTGAACCAAGAGATACAGATAATCGCATAATAGTCTCTTTTGCTCTCCGTTGTTTTCCTAATAATTCCTAACATTTTGCTTTTTTGCTGGTTTATGAGGGTTTGGTGGCATTTTTTTACTACTTCTGAATATTAAGCTGATGTTTTCACTGAACCATCCTATTTATCACAGCTCCGAGGTCTTTGTCCTGTATGAAGTCAAATCAGAATCCATCATTTAGACACTTGCTTCTGTATTTGATTCTTTGTGGTAGCTGTTATGTAAATACTCCATGCTACATTTTCACAGATTAACTATATGGTAAACTTACGGAGAAAGCTCAGAAAGCTCAGTCACATGCACAATGCCAGACTATCATGCTCCAGTATGCTAGAAGATCTCAAAGTCAGTAAAAATAGTATTTATTTGATAAATAGCAGTCCAGCTTGCAGTTTGCTATTTAAATTTGCCTAGAGGAGAAAAAGACCAGATCCTCAGCTTGCGCAAAATGGTACAACTAAGCTGTTTTATCCTCTGGATCCTTTTTCACTGCCTTTCCTTTCACACCAGTCTTGTGCCCCCCTGGGGGAGTCTCTTCTTTCTGCATCATCGAGACTCCCTGATACTTTGGGACCACAGTATATTGGTTCCTGTGCTTCATCCACCTTCATGGCAGTTGGTCCTTTTTCCATGTCCCGTTTCCACACAGATTTTCACACATCTATAGATTTACCCAGATTTTTCTCATATGTCTGACTCAGTCCACATGCTGCAGACTCACAGCCATGAATCAACAGCAGTGTTAGCTCCTGTTTTATAAATATGAATGAATACTGGAGCATTATTTTGAGTCAGATCACTGCACTCAGCTGGGATCTGAAGAACATGGAAGAAAGGAGGGGTGCATATGCTTGGTTTCATGTATTTATAAAATAGTTAACCTTTTTCATACCTTTACAAGTTTTGCATACTAATTCCCTCATTTACCTTTCTAGGCAGCACCATAAAAATAGGAGAGACGATTCCCCTTACTGATCCTAATCCAAACAGTAGAAGTCATCTTTACTTAGGAAGGCTTTAACGACAAGCCCTGCCAGCCAATTAATTAAAATACATGCTTAAAATTAACTTCTACATTTCCATCTTAATTACAAAGAGCTAGCATCTGTTTTTCATTTCCAAGGCGATTCTATCACTCACAGTTTAGGGAGAACAGGGATGGCTTTATCCTCAAGAAGTTTGCATTGCCAGTGCTTGCATTATTTCTGTATTCATTCTGACAGTGATGTTGGTTGGTTTTAGGTACAGAGCCATTGTTAAGCCCTTGGAACTGCAGACCTCGGATGCACTCCTGAAGACCTGCTGTAAAGCTGGCTGTGTTTGGATCATCTCCATGATATTTGCTATCCCAGAGGCTGTTTTTTCAGATCTGTATTCTTTCAGCAATCCTGAGAAAAACGTAACTTTTGAGGCATGTGCCCCCTATCCTGTATCAGAGAAGATTCTGCAGGAAGCTCACTCCCTGGTTTGCTTCTTAGTGTTCTATATCGTACCCCTAGCTGTCATTTCTGTCTACTATTTTCTTATCGCCAGAACTTTATATAAAAGTACATCCAACATGCCAGCAGAAGAACATGGTCATGCCCGTAAGCAGGTAAGCTATGATCAAGCCCTAACATGTCCAATTTTCCAAAATTTTTCATGCTGATTAAATCTGAATTCTTGAGTGCAAAGTCTTTACCTGATAATAGAGTAAAAAGCTCCATAAACTCAGCCCATATTAGCAATCCAAATTCAGCTATGCACTTAAGCACCTGCTTATGACTCATTAACTTAATTGTGAGTGTACATGCTTTCCTAAAGAGGGATGGGGTTTGTTTTGCGTTGTTATGAACCTACTAAACTCAGGAGTTACAACGTTGAATTGTAAACAGAGACCTCATCCATGTAAGTTGACACATTAACTATCGTACTTTTATATCCTAGTCTAGATGAGATTGCCACATGATTTATAATGGAAAGGGAATGTGCTCTGCACTGGAAACACTTTGTTAAAACAATTATGAAATAAGATTTATTTTTCTATTGGGTTTGGTTTTTTTTTTGGTCATGAATGCATTTAGACTTTTAGACCCCTTTGAAAATCAGTACCAACTACATAAGCATGTGTTACTAATTGCTGTTAATACCACATATGCATTATTTTCTTGTAGATTGAATCCCGCAAGAGAGTTGCAAAAACAGTGCTGGTGCTTGTTGCTTTGTTTGCCTTTTGCTGGTTGCCTAACCACATCCTCTACCTATACCGCTCTTTTACATACCATGCTTCTGTAGATGCTTCTACCTTTCATCTGATAGCCACTATTTTTTCCCGTGCCTTGGCCTTCAGCAATTCCTGTGTCAATCCTTTTGCTCTTTACTGGCTGAGTAAAAGTTTCCGGCAACATTTTAAAAAGCAAGTCTCGTGCTGCAAGGCAAAACTTGGAACGAAGCCTCCCAGTGCTACCCACAGTAATACACCTACCAGAGCCCTGTCCATCACAGGCAGCACGCATGGCTCAGAAATCAGTGTTACACTGCTAACAGATTATAGTATCACAAAAGAGGAGGAAAGTGTTTAGTCTGTCTGGGATGAAGAAGGACAGAAACTGAGCCTTTGCAATCAAGTCACTGCCGCTGGGAGCCTGGAAAAAGGTGCCATGCCTTTCCCAGTCTGTGAAAGCATTTTCATCAGGAGTTCCTAATTTTTTTAAATATAAAATCAAGAAATTAAAATGTGTGGGAGAAGAAGCTGCAACAGCTGAACTTTCCAGCGTAAGCTCAAAGGGATTGTTCATGTTCCCAAGCACGAACACAGATCCCTAGCTGGAATTCCTGGACTGGGCAGGACAGGAGTCAGCAGAGTTGGTGTGAAATTGTCTGTGAGGATGGTTTTGTTCTTCGTGACTTGTTCTTTGACTTGTGACTGAGAGCTCCCTCTGTCAAATACTTGCCTCTACAGCAAGGAAGCAAAGCCACGTATCTTCACAACACCGTCAAACAGGCAGATTTTTGATTTATTTCTTTTCTTGTCCTGAATGTCAAAAAATGGTAAACATATCAGAAAGCATGCTAAAATGAAAGAAAGCTAAGGTTTGTAGTACGGTGCAGTAAAAAAGAAAAAGCATTATGGGCCAGATCCACACTAGCCTTTGCTCTGCCAGTGACTTTGAAAATTCTGGGTGAGAGCTGACTGTCGTGTAAAGGGATGCCTTTCGCAGTTCCTAAGGAAGCCAAGAGAACCAGCAGGTGATCATCTCTCTTAAAAAGCTATAATCATATTCAACCACACTTGTAAAATTCTTCGCGATCTATGAGCAAAAAATCTCAAGAGTGCAGAGTTGTTTATTGTTATAGTGATTTAACATCAAGAAATCGGGGTGGATCTGTATCAGAGTGCTACTTTGGATTCACAGTGCACTTTCGAAGCAAACTGCTCAAACGCCCCCTCCTGCCTTACTTTGCTCTGTCTCCCAGAGTGGTCTTGAGTGCACAGCCTGGACTTCTCTCAGATGAAACTGTGCATCCAGTCCATGGAACCAGACTAGAGCGAGTTTGAAGTAAAGCCCCCAAAAGTGTATGGCAGGGGGGTCAGACTAATCATTTCCTTCCACAGATCCACTCCTGCTGTAGTGTACGTGGTCATATCTAAGTGGTCTGCATATTTTCAACTACGCTGGAGAGCTGGATTTCTCTATTGTACTGATTTTCTGTTCTTCGAGTTATTCAAGTAATATCCCTTTTCAATATTAGGATACACGGTCTTTATGTGATAGGCCTTCTAATCTCAAATCCACTGATTGTATGACTCTGCATGCAGAGGGAAGTCAGGGACAGCCCATCATGGGCAGCCTGTGCATCCCTAATAACCTCAGCAGCACTGCTGGCAGGGACTCTCTTCCCATCAGGAAATACAGGAAGCAAGTCTGCCTACCCCACGTTACACAAATCTCGAATGACACTTATTTTTTTGAAGTTTGTGTACCCTGAACCAATATTGTGTTCTGCTGGTGATAGAAAACACAATAGATATTCCATTGCTTAAACTAAAGGACTTCTATCTCAAAAACTAATTTGTGCATTAAAGTATAGAAGAGAGGTTGCAACATACGAATTAAACAAAACAGTGCTGTCAGTCACAGAAGTTTCAGTTTTAACTAACCCTTGAAGATATAACACCCCTCAGCTGCACAGAGTCCCTAACAACACATGGCTGGAAATCCATCCATCTATGCACCATTATTTGACTTCATTATAAGATGAGAAAATCTATTTGCAGTCTCTCTCTGTTGACTGCCCTAATCAGAATAATAAAACCAAACTATAAATCCCAAGGGCATTGGAATACAACCGCTGTCATCGTCTTAAACCAGTTTAATGATAGACCATTTTAATCCCATCAAGCCTGGCTTTATTTTACTGCACTCTTCATGTTACATGCTGCAAGGCTATAAACACTAATTTTCAAATGGATTCTCCCTTTTATCATACCATTTGTAGACCAGGATAGGATGACTGAAATGAATGGAAATATAACAGCACAGAAACACAATTTACGGCAAACCAGACTCCAGAGATCTTATTTTACTCTCTTTGTCTTAATATAACACATTCCCTGGTAGTGAGCTATGTACAAACACAACAAACATATTGCACTGATATCTTCCCCTTCTTTTTTTCTTCAATAGAGCTGCAGCGTGCCATTGAAATAGGTAAATAAGCCTACACACTTACAGGCCTACTTTTATCTTCCGGGATCTTACTACAGGGAATTCTGAAATCAACGAACATTACAGTTCCTTACATCATTCTTTATTATAGGTTATTAAAGCCTTTGGGATACAAATCTGCCATGTTTCTGGACTTCACAATTTTTCTCTGTGGGAGACCAAATTTCCCACTGCAAAATCCTTGCCTACACCTCACAGTATCCCTTAAAAACCACGGTTTCCTAACTCACCGTTTTCTTTGCTTTGCATGCAGCTACTTTTCGCTTCTGTAACTACTCCTCTAACTGGATGGTCTATCTATTGCTAATATATCCTGTTACAAGATTGATATTTTTGCTATATGCTGTACATGTTTTGTTTAAAGACTGGCAATATTTCAAGCCATAATTTAACCATTCTGTGTATTTTATGCTTTTATAATTCTGTACTTTCAAATCTTCATGTCGTTGTATTGGAGTGATATATTCATCAATGTTTATTTTTATCTAAACAATCCAATATTATTCATGCCACCTATTCCCCCAATATAATTATCCACAAAATGCCTCCACATTACCATAACTGGATTCAGGGGGAAAAGATTCTTTCCCTTGCAATCTTTTCTCAGTGTTTCCAAAACCAAACCCTAGGTAATACAAGTGTAATTCTATAAGAGCATAGGGGAATAACATCTATTTACAGAAACATTGAGTGTTATTTAGCAAAGAACAGGCATGAGTATTAGGGGTTTACTATTTATATCCACAATGAAAGAATAGGTAGAAAAAAGGCAGAAAACACTGAAATACAAGACTCCATTAAAGGTCTTGTTCATGGGGAGTCTTATTGAGTAAGTAAATACGACTTCTAGGATGTACCTTTTTTATAGGTTGTTTTGTGAATGAGATGTACACATTAACAGCTTTAATACATACAAATGTAACAATTAATGTTTGTGTTAGCAACAGGTTTAGCATCAATACTCTAATTTGTGCTGTCACTACGAGATGCTGGTGTAGTTTAAAAAGAAAAAGCCACAAAAATGAACAAACCCATGTCAAAGCATGGATATAGTGTAACAGACTGCATCTCCAGCAAATGGCACAGAATATTAGTCAGTTATGAAATTATAGCCATTTTAAAGCTCATCCTCCTGTTTTCATAGAAAGTATTGTTTTATTTTACGTAGTTAAATATGGGCTGACCGCTGAGTTTCATGTTTCTGCTAAGAATATCACAATTAAAGAATAAGCTAAAGTTGCACACAGCTACAGCACTTACACATTTCAATCAGTGGTACTTATAATTATGAAAAAAAAAATATACAGGTTCTAATCAGCATTTAGTTCTGGGCTCTGCCATAGATGGCCCCCTCAGTGCAAGGTGAACTGTTGTGGAATTCTTTGTCAGCATAGGAAAGGGTAGTGAAATTTTAGCACATCTGGATCTGGTCCTGTCATTTTTTGCACTGTGAAGACTCCTCTTCACTCTCACTAACCTGTGTAACAGCTACAGGCTTCAGTCCCATGGAAAGTCCAAAGAGGAGTAACCTCTCTGTACTTAATCACTAGTTACTGCCTCCTTGATTTAACATAACAAAGCATCTTAAGCATCTTAACTCTTTACCTAAGTGAGTATCAGCTAGTGAATTGCTGGTTCCCGCCTAATAGATAGTAAAACACCACTTCACAAAACCCAAGATTTTGGTACTTTTAGTAGGTGGTATCTCTAGACCAACAATCAGCTCTGATGAACCAAAATTGCCTTTTATCACACAGGAGAGTCAGATACAAGATACAAAATCATCATGCTAATGCCTCCTTTTAATATTTACTTTGAGACATTTTGTCAGGATTTAAAATGCCATTTCTTGACAGCTTAGACTGACCTGAGCTGTGTAACACTCGAGCTCTTCGCACCATCCCCAGAACATGCAGCTTGTGGCAGCAGTACTTGTGCAGCCATCAATTATATCGTTTCAAGGATGTGACTGAGAGGAAAGCTGTCTTGACCCCAAAAAACAACGAGTTTTTCCAGTAGAATCAGTTTCCTAAGCTGTCTCACTGTGCTGTCTTTACTGAAAAGAAAGAGAACAGATGGTGATGACACAGCTGCCATCACACATGCTGTTATCTGCAGAAAGTGTGAGGGAATTTGAGGTAGTTTGTCCTCATAGCTACATTAAAGTATGCAGATCAGATTTACCAGGCACTAACCCTGCTGCATGCAAACATGAGCTCACTTCCATGGGACTGAGATTAAAATTGGCTCTCCTACTCCCCAGGACAGTGCCCCAATGACTGGCAGGAGGCAGATCTGCACACTAGGGGAATCTGTACGGTGTGGACACAGACCTCATTACATTTACTCAGGTTATGAATGTAAAAAAACTGCCAAAATCAGATAAGCAGCTTAAGACTTAAATTGTATTGCTCTTACAATGTTTAAGGCTATGATTATCTTACTTCCAAAAATATACCGAATTCCAGTATTTATAAGTAAGCACAGTTTATGTTAAGCATCTCATGCTCCTCACCAAAATCCAATACCTCTTTGAGAGCTAATACAAATGTATGTTAAGCTGTCGGTTTGTAAGTGATGACAAAACAATCTTTGGACAACTATCATAATAGCCCTGCCAAGAAAAAATTCTTGAAGCATGAAAGATGCCATTAACTAGGCTGGATGTTCTTTGTGTAACAGCCAAAGGTTATTAGAAGTCTATATTTATATCCTTAGCAATTTCATCTGACGGCCTGTTGACCAGCCAGTTAGCTCGTGTCGCTCTCTCCCTACAGAGCTTCACAAGCACAGGATTGTGTCTTTGATTTTATTATCATTGCAGTCTGTATGACAGTAAAGATATATTTGTTCCTGGAATGCTCATTTCCAGAAAACTTCTGTCCCTGAATATTATTTTCATTGCTGAGTGGAAAGACTGCTTTGCTGCTGGCAACCAGCCACTGCCAGCCTTGGTGGGCCTGTTCAGCTAAATTGTCATTTAAAGCACGTGCACTGTTTTAATACCTGGGTTTTATAGCTCTGGGATAAATTTTGCAAAACAAAACCTAAACAGTGTGCTGCTTTATCCTCTAAATAAAAATAAATACTTTTAAATACATAATTCAGCAATTAAATTTGCTTTTGATGTAAAGCTATTTGGGTTATGCTGTGAAATCCACTAGATGGCACTGAATGAAGGTGTTTTAAAAGAACTGATTCAAACAAGAAAATTTTATTTAAAATATTTAAGTATCCACTGATAGAGTACTACGCTGATGAATAGCTAATTGCAGGCTCCACTAACGCAAACCAATTCAAAATCTTGAAGACAAGCCTCATCCCTTGCGTTGTACCAACCCTTTCGGAAGGGAGCGTAACAGCCACAGCTGGACACCCTCAGCCTGTCACACCCCTGTCCTGGAGAAAGCAGGTACTTGTGCCACCCAGGCAGACACAAGCAGCAGCTCCTCCTCCCCAGGAGGCTTAATTGGTCAAACCATTGGCAGCAGCAATGTGTGCCAAGGGAGGAACAAGAACCCATGTGATTTTTTTTACATTTAGCATGCTATTTAAGTGTTATCTACCTCTTTTTGGTTTTGTCTTTACCTCTAGTAGGATATGAAAACACTTTCATTCTCAGTGACAGACGATGGCCAGTTAGCTGCACAGCACCTCAACCGACAGCAGCCACTTGACTGCTCAGTGTTGTCCAGGGCACAACAGGGAAGAGTATTGCAGGAGGATGGACTTTCAGTGCTTCATGCCCTTTAGCAGGCTTTTATTTTGTCACGTAAGTAAAACTTCCAGAGTCTCCCCACAAGGCCCGTCTAGGCAGGGCTCCCCACCCACGGCAGGCCCAGAAAGGTTTCCAGGCCCAGAAAGGCTTCCAGGTCCAGACGGGTTTCCAGGCCCAGGGCCTCACGCCAAGGCACTACCTGAAGTGAAACAGAGCTGCAGCCTGAGGGAAAGGAGCCAGGCCAGCCCAACGCAGCCAGGAGCCCGACCGACGCTGCGCCATCACTGCAGGCCTCGGCCCGCCCAGAGGCGGGAAAACAAGGCCCGCCCCCTGCCGCGCGCCCCAAGGTCCCTCCCTCCCCATTGGCTCCGCCGCCTTCACGTGATCAGCCAGCTCGCCGCTCAGTGGCTGCGGCGTGGATAGAGGGTGNGCCTCAGGCGGCGGCGGCGGCGGCGGCGGCGGGTGCCTAGGCCCGGTGAGGGCGTCTCCCCCACCCCGCTCCCCCCGCCGAACGGGCCAGGATGAGCGGCGAGGACGGGAACGAGGAGTTCTACCGGCAGCTGCAGCTCCAGCAGCAGTACGAGACCGAGCCCGGCGGCGAGGGCGAATCCGACCCCTTCACCTACGTGGACCCGGCCGACGGGGCCGCCTACGAGTGGGACCGGGAGAAGAAGGCCTGGTTCCCTAAGGTGGGTGCGGGTGTCGCCTCAGCGCTCCCTGAGGGCAGACGGGCGGGCACTGTGCCCCCTGCCCCCTTCCCGCTGTGGGGAGCGGCCTCCTCGCCCAGGCTGCGGCCCTCTCGGCGGAGGGGTGGCCTGGGCCTGGCCGGGGGCCGCTCGCCTCGCCCGCACGCCGCTGCGGGGCAGCTCTTTCCCCGCGGCACGCTGAAGTTTCCCCGAGGAAGGGTGAGGACGGAGGAACAGTTGATGTTGGGTGTCTTCAGCGCGGGGGTGTCTTACTTGGATTCGGCCAAATAGATGTCTGCTGCGAAGTCTCTGTAGCACTGAGAGACTCCGTTTTTACAGGCAGAACCACGGCAGCTGGCGTTGTCTCCGTCTGTAACCCAACCGGCTGCTTTCTGCGCTTTTGTTGGGAAGAGCTTTTCTCCTTGGCTGTGAATCCGTAGAATTGCTCGGGCCTGGCATGAAGTCACAGTTATATTTGTGGATGTTGACGAATCGGTGCTGCTATTGACATGTTTAGGTTTCTTTATCACAGTAGCTGTGTTGATCTTTGTCTTTCTGTTGGCAGTGAAGTGAGCCAGTCTGTTAAGAGGTCTAGATGAAAATGGACTAGTATATCCCTTTTCTATTATTATTTCAAAATGATGCATGTGTAAAGATGTCTTGTTCCTTTTCCTTAGATCTTGGAAATACACTTAATTTTCAAGTGCAATTTGGCTTAAAGGCGTTCCACAGGGTGGAAACGTTATGGTTTTTCATCTTGTTTTTGTTTAATTAAATATTTTAAGTATAAGAAATGAACTTGCTGTAATAATGTGGTTCTTCAAGGTGAGGAGGAACATAATGTGTTGAGCCAATCTACTGATCTGCAAGTGAAATAGTAGTTTTGTTACTATATAACAACGAATGAATACAATTACGTAATTTACAAATGTTAAGAGATTTTATAGCATATACTTCATAAATGTAATGTGCCAGTTTTTATTTGTGTTTCTGAATTAATTACAATTCAGAGAATCCGAGTGAGAATGAAGCCTGTAGTGCCAAGTTTATATGTGTGTAAACCTAGTAAGGTGTGCATGTAGCAGATGGTTTACGGGGGGGTAAAAACATATGAAAAATCCAGACTTGTAAAGTGGAGCAGTGGAGAACTGAGTAGAGAGAGAACTGAGTAGAGAGAGAACTGAGAACCCAGCTCCCTGTTGAGTGCTATATCCAGTAAGTACAGTAACTTTTAAAAGGATCTTTCTTCTTATTTTTTTTATTTCTCTCTTTTTCTCAGGAACATTGGTCTTTCCTAAATGCCTTTCTTATCTCAAATTTCCACCTTGGAAAGGAGATGACATGAAGAGTTGGACAGATTATATAGGAACAACAAAGTTCATTAGTAAATATGATGTGTGGTAGAAATTGGTAAAGAATCATTGTGAAGCTCTATGTGTTATAGACAGGTTACTGAGCTAGGTATCATAGTATCTCAGGTTACTTTGTTTTGCTGATGATTATTCAACAGAGTGTTTTATCAAAATAGATTTAAGAGACTGCAGGAGCCAAAAGTTGTGGTTCTTCTTTTACTCCATGAACACTAATAAAATTCCTTATCTCTGTTCTCTGGCAAAAGATTAAAACATTCTGACTGGCCTAAGTAATCATCATCTACAGACTAGGGTTGCACGGCTACGCTACTTTGGGAATAGAGTAGTTGCTGAACTTCTAAAGCATTTTTCAAAGCAGTGCAAAAAGTTAATGACATTACCTGTCAACATTCCTCAGAAAAATTTGGAGAAGTCAAGTATTTAATAAAAGTGATTGCAACTTTCTATATTGTTTAATGATTTTTCTTTCAGTGGTGCTATATTGATGGATACCAACTTTTTATAGTCCTTCACAGACATAGAAAAAAATCACGTGTTGAATTCATCTGCCTTCCTTCATCACTTGCTATGAAAAAACAGACGCTGGATGTCTTCTGTAAGCGTAGGGTGTCTGTTCTTCATTTGGTTAATCTATTCCTTTCCATTTCAGTGTGCCCAGTAGTTAATTAAATGCTAGCATGTCTTGTAGTATTGTATTTCTCTTCCTGTAAACGTAATTGCCCCAAACTGTACAACTCTGTGGGTATGGAGATAGAACTGATCTCTTTCTGTGTTCTCCACCAGAACTGGATTGAAGCCCCAAGTAAAAAATTCTGTGAGTGCTTGTTTTCCGTGCAGGCATGATACGACTTAAGTTCCAATAAAAGCCTTTATATTTGTATAAATTCCTTTATGCTTGCAAAAATACATTTTAAAATGAAGTAGTTGTAATAGTATATGTGGTAGGATGATGGCATATTATGGAGAAAAAAAATCTTTGTTATTGACTGGCAGAATTTGCTAAGAATAAATTTAGCTTTACATGAGAATGCAGTTCCCCCTGAAGTTGAAAAATAATACTGCTGCAGGAAGGTGGCTAGTTGTTGCAGGTTTAATCACTAGTTTGTCAGTAAGTTCTGTGATGAAAATGAATAATGTTCACCAGAAAGTTTAAAAGCTTGATTTTCGGGATTTCATCAACTGTGAACCTAAGGGTTTGCTAAGATTGCTAGTGTCACATATGATGGACCTTATTAGAACACGTGTTCTGTTCTTCACTAGGTGTGCTTGTACTCTTCCTTTCTCTTGACATTGTGTTATGTCATGTCTGTGAGAGCAACCACTTACATTCCTGATCAAGGTGTGTTGCAGATCTTGTTTAGCATAGCAGCTATTTCATGCTAAACTTCTAAGTTATATAGGGGTCCACGGCATCTTGCCCTATTAATGACAAGCCTGTTATTGTCAATTTGGCATTTTTGATTTGTCATGATAAAAGTTTAGAGTTGAAACATCAAGCTTCAAATCACTACGGAAGGTATGAGATTGCATTGTCATCATTGACACTACTGTCTATTTTGCTGCTCTCTTACAATAGCTTAATGACCTTAAGTTTTATTCGCTTTTGAATACAGATAAAGCAAGTGCAGCATGGGTCAGAGTCAGATAAATTTTTCAAAGGTTAAGGCTCAGCTTTTGGCATAAATCATTTCAGAGCGTGTAACTTCAGAAAGCACTTCATAGTGCAGTGATGCTAGCAAAATCAGCTGTGATGTACATTGTAAGCATGCAATAACATGCATATACAACATGTCTTTGCATGTTATTGCTGGTGGCTAGTATTAAAATTTTCCTGGCTGGAAATGCTGGGTGTAATTTATAGGGTGTTTTTGTTTTGGTGTCTAAAAGATAGACATTAGCCAATCTTATATTTTATCCTAATATAATCTCTAGAAAAGAGCAAGCTAATTATTTATCTATTAGTAGGATATAAAGTAGAGTATACAGACCTATAAACAGTGTGTTAAGCTACTTCTCTGTCTAAGTGCAATATTTACTGTCTGTCAACGCAAACATATGTCATCTCTGAAAATGTTTCTATGAAAAGGCAGATGCCTACAAATGTCAGTCGTTCATCATCTGTGGATAAGTTGTTGGCTTACCTTCAGTGTCACTTTATCTCTTCAATATGATCAGGAGCGCTTCGTTTCTGTCCTTCAGGCAAATCCAATTTATGTTGGAAGCGGAAAGCTTTGCTTGAAAAAAGGCAGAACTTGTGAAATGCTTGTTAAAAATCTTCATGTGCTGTATGGAATTAGCATGTTAGTCTAGTTCAGGTAACGCCTGAACTGATTGTTTTTGTTGTGCATATGGCTTTACAAAGATGATTTAAAAGCAGTTTTAAAATACTGTTATTTTCTGTGTTGCTGGATTAGAAAACAGCCATCATCAATGCACTAACATTAAAACACTTACAAACCTGAGTTTGTTCTTTGAAATTTTGGATTCATTTTCCTACTTTCTTTTCAGATAACAGAAGATTTCCTGGCAACATATCACGCCAACTATGGCTTCCATGCAGATGATACAGACAGTTCGTCTGCTTCTGGCACAGCAACTGAAAGTAAGCAACCAGTAGGTTCTAAGACATCGGGAACACAACCATCAGCAAATGAGAAAAGACCACAACAAGCAGATCCAAAACAAAAAGCAGAAAAACGGAAGCTCGAGCCAGGTAAGTGACAAAGGGTTTCCCTCTGTGTAGGCTGCAACCTGTATAGTACTGGGTGGAAACTGGCAATTGTTCAGTGTTGTCATGTAGATACAGATACAGGTGGTTCTGAAAATTTCCACAATGATTTTAAAATTGTATGGTACTTTATAGGTATCTTCCTAAGTCCATGTACAAGGTGGGAAAAAAAAGCAAATTAAGGAGTGTTCAGAGCTTTTCCTGTGGGCAAGCAAAAATTCTTAGAAATCTGATGGAATATGAACATTAGTGTATGCTCCCATGTTTAATATATCAGCATAACTGAATTAAAATTCTGTTTTTAGGATGGTTTCATGTTGAAGAAGACAGAAACACAAATGTTTATGTGACTGGTAAGTAATAGCATTTATTTATCCACTTTGAGCTAAAGGTGGTAAAAGAGACTCCTATATGTCTTGCTGACTTCTAATATTACCTATTCAGTCTGACGCTTGCAAGCTACTTAACTTTAGTTCCTGACTGCATAATGTCTTTGTGACCTTTACATTACAGATGTGGGAAAGTAATATAAGGGACATATCCCATGCTTTTATCTCTTAAATGTGATACTCTGTGAGCTGTGTCAGCCAAGTCACTAATGATTTCTTTTTAGGTTACAGCCAAGAAAAACAATCTTTGTGAACTCCTAAGGAATAGGATAATGAGAACATGTTATAATAAGATTGCATTGGCTATACATATAATTTAATGTTTTAATCTTTAATTTTTCTTTAATTTTATAAAAACATAATTATTATTAGATAAGAACGAGGAAACAGTAAGTACAAAAAAAAGCTAGAAATGCAATGAGCAAGTAACAGGGAAGCTCCAATGAAACTATGTGCATTTATTATGGAATTTCTCTAGCTGTTTTGGATGTTGGGGTGCTATCTTTAGGTGCATATGCAAAGGTACATGAGGTGGTTCTGAGCAGTCACAGAAATGTACGCGCTTGAATTCTCAGAAATCTTCATCCAGGCCAAACTAGCTTGGAACATTCACATAATTTTCTCCTCCATTTTTTTTTCTTGTCCTCAGTTCAAAGTTCAGACTTTGAAAACTCCATACATTATCAGTTGCTTTTTTTTGTTGAATTTGTGAGTGGAGAAATTAGTTGTCTGTTTATAGGTTGTTTGTTGGGGTTTTTTTTTGTTTCCGATCCCTAGAGGTGCAGTGGAACTTAAAACTTGGGCAGGATAGTTAAGTTTCTATAGGCCATTGTGTCCACTGCAATGTCAGTGTCATGTATAGCACTAAAGCTCTAGGTCTGCATATTAGGAAGCACAAAGATGTTGCTGTGTGTTGCACCTATTAAAAAGTAAAAGGATTTTCAAAATAGTGGTATGAAGTAATCTTTAAAAAGTAATATCAAAAATATTGGTCCCAAGGGCAGTGGTTTCTTATTGTGCATGTAAAATTTCGTCCTTAAGTTTGATACCATTCATTTAAAGAAACACTGTGGGGTTTTTGTTCTAATGAGGTATTAAAAGAAAATTGAACATACTCAAGCCTTCTGTTTTAATTTATTTTGCAGGTTTACCTCCAGACATTACTAAAGATGAATTTATACAAGTCATGTCAAAATGTGGTATCATTATGCGAGATCCTCAGACAGAAGAACACAAAATCAAACTTTACAAAGATAAGGAAGGAAATCTTAAAGGAGATGGCCTCTGTTGCTATCTAAAGGTCAGTGGTGCACTGAAATGCCAGTTTTCTTCCCACTGAAGATACTTGTGGCCACTGTTTCAGAATCAGATTCAGAAGATCCTTGAAATGTATAAAGTATAACTTAAAATTGAGGTGTCCGTTTCATTCCAGAACTGTCCACTTACCTACTTGTGCACCTCATTTGTTTCCTCTTAGCCACTCCCATCCTCCACCTGAAAATATCCATAATACCTGCTGAACATGTCTCTACATGTTCCTGTCTTGGGTGCCACTAATCATGGGGTGAAATGGTGGACCTCTTCACCTCTTAATTTGAAAGTATGCCACTGTGTGGCCAAGAATACAAAAATAACGAGACAGGAGGGAATATACTGTAGTCCTACATTTACAGGTTTTAGTTGAGAACTGGTTAGGTTCAGAACTGTTCTTGCATTCTGTATTAACCTATAAAAGTTTAGGCTGCAATACTGTTTCTTTCATGTGTCTCACTTGTGAATCATTTGGAAAGTTAGTGCTTGCAAGAACTTGCAATCTGCTTTAATTCTGCAAGAAGCACCAGGCAGTACTAAATCAACTTCCCTGTAGTCTATGTTAGTTTTGTAATTTTAGTAGTTAGGGCTGTTTAGTGCACAGGTATAAAGACAGCCTGCACTCTAAAGGACTTTTAGGAAAACTTAAGAGCCTCAACATCTACTGTTCTTGGAAAAGCGATACAAGCTTTATAGAAAATCAGCCCCCTGAATATTTTTTTTTATTCATCAGTTTGCTTGACCATTGCAGGTTAATTTTTATGAAATAATGAATGAAATGTATGCAGTTGCTTTTGGGAGCATTAATCTGCTATAACAGGGGTTGAAAAAATACTGGGTTTTGATCAAGAAAGCATTGCCAACTGTGTGTCAAGAGGCTTGGAGGAGATGTGGCATTATGGTTTTCAGTGACAGGGAACTGATGCTTAGCACAATAATCTTAATTAAATGTTATTAGAATAATTTGACTGTGCCGTGTGCTTTAAAGCTTGTGTTCTGTTTTATCTTCAAATAGAGAGAATCAGTTCAACTTGCATTGAGACTTCTGGATGAGGCAGAAATTAGAGGCTATAAATTGCATGTTGAAGTTGCAAAGTTTCAACTGAAGGGGGAGTATGATGCAAGCAAAAAGAAGAAGAAATGTAAAGACTACAAGAAGAAGTTGTCTCAACAGCAGAAGTTTGTATTTTTTATTTCAGTAAAATATTGCTTGAATTCTAAGTGCTATTAGTAAAGTGCTGCTTTCAAATGCAATGCTATGGGTTATGCAAAAATTGAAGTCTTATCTGATAGTGAAATAGCTTAACTGTCAGACATTTGGAGGGGAGGAACTCCTAAATTAGATGGTGACATAATGAATTTTGTGATTGACACATTAAAATAATGCATAGGGAACCAGGGTCCTTTCGGTTATAGAAGAAAATATTGCAACTCTGGGGAGTCAAAAGACTTTTTTTTTTTTTCTCAGTATGCAAGTCCTGTCACCATAGCTAGGCTTACTTTTTTAAGGTAATAACACTCTGGCTGTCCACATATTGTTTGTACTGTACTTTACTCATTGCAAAGAGCAAGAGATGCTAGGTTCTATAGGAGCAAATACTAAAATACCTCTGTAGATTCCCCCAGATCTCTCTCTCTGGTTTAAGATACTCTGTTTCTTAAATTGTACCTAGATTCATTGCTTTTGTCACTTAAAACCTGTTTTTTTGCCTTTTGGAATCAAGAAGATGCGGATTAATGAAGGAAAAAGTTTAAGTATATTGGAGTCTTAATATTTTAATGAAAGCATTCCACTAAACATTTTAAATGGTAATGCAAAAAAGTATGTTGCCGTAGTTAAAGTGAACAAAGTCTACTTGACATCTTATCAATTAAAAATAAAAGCAGCTTGAAACGTATCTGCCTCAGAGATACATTAATAGTTCTTGCTATAAGAAGTGTATAGTGTGGAGAGAGAAGTATGAAAATAATGAACTTGCATTTGACAGTAATTTGTGTGAATAAACTGGCTTCAGTTGGTGTTCCTTTTGAGTTGAAGAGCATAACTTACTTGCTACTACCTTCATTGGAAATCCAAGTTTTCTTCAGCTGAAGTAGCAGATGCAAGAAGGAACTTAAACAAGATATTTTTTTTTCCCCCAATACAAGATTTTGAGATTTAGAATTGTAAGTGAATGTCTCCTTTTTTGTAATAGCATATGAACTCGGTGTTTTTACCAGAGGTAACATTTTTTTGTGAGAAGACAAAGTCATAGAACAGATGCCCTGAGTTACATTGTCAGTTTGTGGCAGTAGCTCTGTACGCTGCAGAACAAAATGCATCTTGTGGCAATGCCTGAATAAGACTGAAGGCGTTCTTGCATGTTTGTTTAAATAAAAGCAACTAAATTTTACCAAAGGGAATACCGGATCTCCATTTTAACCAAGTAAGTTAGGAAAAAAATGGTAAAATACTGACATTTTTATCATACCTAGCAGCAACTGGTTCGTGTATCTGAGCTGATAATTAGGAAGGAAGTAAAACTTGAAGATTATTTTCTCAGTGTTTTAGAAAATGATTTGATTCTTAAGATAATTTATAGTGCCTCTATGAGCATTTAAGTACCTTAAAACCTCAACTGCTTTGTAGAAGTGGTAAAACTGGATGATGATTGCATTTGTTAGAAGAGTAACTTAAGTCTTTGTGTCAAAGTACATGTTTTAGTTGATGTATTGCAAGAAATGCCAAATTAATGATTTTTTTTCAACAAATACTTGTAGAAACTGAAGAGAGCCGCAACAATATCTTCTTACTGTTGCTTCATTTCATTAGACAGCTGGATTGGAGGCCTGAGAAGAAAGATGGCGCAGCTCGAATGCGACATGAGCGCATCGTTATTATCAGGAATATGTTTCACCCAAAGGATTTCGAGGTAGGAAGTTGCAGTTTGGTACTGTAGATTGTGCTGTTATCGTTAATGTTCTCTGACCTTTCTGCCATAAGAATTTTAGCAAAATTCTAGGCAGACGAGAACAAAATTAAATTTACTATTTAGGCAGAGGGTTTTTTTTTCCTGTGCCAAGCATCTGTTCAAAATTCATTCGTCTGTTTCCAAAAAAACAAGAAAACAAGACAAAGATGCATATTATTCAGATTGATCTTTTTCACTGTGTTGTATCCTGACAATATTCCTTTTTGGGCTAGAAAGAGGCGTAGATAGTAACTGTGTTAGAATGGAGAAGCCAGCACAAAAGGCTTATTAATAAGTAGCATTTATTAAATTCGTATAAGGGCTGTCTGTCAACTCCCAAGTGGCTTTGAAAGTGCAGCATAACAACACTTAATTTCTGAACTTTTAATAGATAGGCAGGTGCGTTCCATTGGTGGTTGAGCAAATATAAAGCCGAGAAGAAAGTGCTTCTGTTAATACTGTGTGATTGCATTGCAGGAGGATCCCTTAGTGCTAAATGAGATCAGAGAAGATCTGCGGACAGAGTGTGAAAAGTTTGGTCAAGTAAAGAAGGTTCTCATATTTGACGTAGGTATCTTTTACGGGTTGTGTTGGCAGAATTGATGTAATGTGTAAATGTGCAAAACATTTAGGGTTCTTTAAATATGAGTGGAGTGTTTATTTGGTTTTGTGTGTTTGTGTTATGGAAACTTGACCTAATCTTCCACTATTTTAAAATCAGCTGTTTTGGAAATTAATTTATAAGCACCTATCTACTTCAGCCTATTTAAAGGTAAACTCTTAACTCTTCACAATAACTTGGATACATGTCACAAGTTTGAAATTTTATAAATACATTTATTTATAGCTGAACTAGCTGAAACACTTGTTTTCTGTGTTCAAAAAGTCTGTTCCATGTACCAATAGAACAAAATGTGTAAACTTGCAAACTGAGTTTTTCAAACATGATTGTGTGTGATCAGGGTGGAGCTATATCCTGATGGATTTTTTAAGACAATCTAAAAGATCTTGGAATAAATACACCATTTGGAAAACTATTAAATGAAAGTTGTCTCTCCTTACAGCGGCACCCTGATGGTGTGGCTTCCGTGTCGTTTAAAGAAGCAACAGAAGCTGATCTGTGCAAGCTAACTCTAAATGGAAGGTGGTTTGGTGGCCGTCAGCTCAGTGCTGAAACATGGGATGGTGTAACAGATTATCAGGTAGCCTTTCCTGGTTTTACGTCATCAAATGTTTCTTCCAAACTGAAAATCTGTTTTAATTTGAGAAATGCTTGGTGTTCCCATCCCCATGCCCTTCCCACCCTGCCCCATCTTGCTTCTTGTCAAAAACTGCTAGGATGTCTCCGAAATCATCCTTAATTATTGAATTTAGCAAAAATGTAAAGGACCTGTTTGATGTTAAAAATTGTGTGTTGGAGATGTCAACTTAGAGGATTAGTCACTGGATGTACAGATCATTAGTTCACAGTGCGATTGAAATCTTGAGATATTACCGCAATATAAATGTTTGTATAATTTTATCTGTGTAAATATTTGTTTTTACAAGTATGACTTTGTAATGATGTGTATAAACTTATCTTTAATAGGTGGAGGAGACTGCAAGAGAAAGGGAAGAAAGGCTCAAGGTGTGGGGATCGTTTTTAGAGGATCCTGATGCAAAGGAGAAGCAACCTGCATCTGATTCAGATGCTGCAACAAGTAGTGTTAAACTGCCTGAAGGCAAACAACCTTCAAAAGTTAATGACACATCTAAGGATGTAAATGATGAAGCCCATAAGAGGGAGAATAATGGTGAGGGCATTAATGAAGATGGTGCTCCATCTACAGACAGCAGCCTTGCAGGCAGTGATGCTGAAGCAGACACATAACATCTTTAATGCTTTAAGAAAGCATGGTTTTTAGGGAGATATTTGAGTTTATCCCTTTCTTCAGGGTGACTGCAGACAATGTTCATATGAATATATGCATATTAGAATGTCACCAACTGTGTGCTTTGAAGTTTTCATTAAAAGCAGTATTTAATGAGATTCTAAAAGTTTGTATTAATTGGCTGTTCAGGTAAAGTAACTCAAGTTGCCAAGAATGCAGTAAAACTCATCAGGCTTCTTTTGTTCTAACTATGCTTGTCAGTGTTCCATTATGTAAGTGTGAAATATGTTCCAACCCTTAAATTTATGTAACTATGTGTAACTTAAGTAATGCGAAGCTATTACAAGATTTGTGGATTTTCCTGTGGATTTTCCTGTACCCCTTTGAACTCGGTATCTCATCCTTAAAAATGATTCTTGTCCTGAGTACTTTGGATCATTTTATGGAACAGATGCTGTGATACATAAAGGGTGAATGCGTTGGATATGTTGCTGTGCATTACGTAGCAAATGATAAGAGCGGTACCAAGTCACAAACTTACAGGAAGTGGAAAACAAACAAGGTTGCCATAGTCAGGATAAGGCGAACTGAGTGAAGATAGATTATTAAATCACAGCATTCGGCAATTTATTTTTTTTTCTTCCTGTGTTTAGATCTTCTCTTGATGCTTAGATCTTCTGTTGAGGCTGGAATTATGTCAAGGAGACTAGAAATGCATGAGCACACACATTCTAGGGCATAATGAAATAAGATTGACCTTAAACTCTCATGGTCTGTATGCAGTAGGTATGCAAAATAGGCTTTTGATTGATGTGTTGGCTTTGTTTAGTTTTTGCTTTAATATTAGAGTAAGGGTTTTTATTTAACTTTGTTAGATGATGTGTGTGAGTTCTCTTCAACATTTTAGTTTAGCCTTACGTGCTTTTCAAAGTGGGGAGGATCTCCCACACTTCATAAAATTTAAAGGCTTTTGGCAACTTGAACTACAATTTGTTGTGCAAAAGTTAGAATACTTGAAAATATGCTTTCAAATAATATTCTTTTATATGGAAAAAAGCAAATGCTAGCCCTCTTAGAAATATTTCCAAAAGCAAGAATTTAGAAGAAATTCTAACTTTAGATATCTTAATAAGTGGCAGGCTTTCAAAAACAACTTTGGGGGAGTTGTTTTAGGCACAGTCATTCTTAGTTTAGAATCCCATTATTTTGATACCTAAGGATAAAAGAATACAGATTTAGGCACTAAGCAAGAAGAATACAGATTTAGGCACTAAGCAATTAAAATATTGGTGCTAAATTCATAGCACGCGTTTCACATGGATGGTTACTAGTGTGCATTTGTAAGGAGGATCTTTTTGAATTTTTTTAATTCATATTGGATTGCAAGAAGCCATAAGCGCTAATGCTTACATTTCCATCCTAAAGGGTTCAGAACACTCTGAAAATTGATATTTTCAAAATCTGTGCTCTGAGATTACCAGATATATTTTTTTCCGGAACTCTATACAGTACTCTTAAGTTTGTTTTGGTTTTTTTAATATGTAATTGATATGCATGGGTAGCTATGCCAACCAGAGCATCTAAGATAACACTTGCCGCCGTGGTTATCAATTATGTCTTTTTGTGACAAAATATCTGGTCTTACAACAGAAATGATATTTGAATTCAGGGTTTAAAAGTCTGGGGGCTCATTGTAAGCTGGCATGACAAATTTCCAATTTTGAGTTGCATTATGAAAAGAGCCGTAACTTGCCAACTAAGAAAGACCATTTTCTTGTCTTTGCAAGTGTGCAAATTGTATGTTTCAGCGAAACCAGGTGTTCAGGGAATCTGAAATACTGCCTGGTGCGTAGCTGCATGTAGTGGTGTATTCACATTACATCTCTGGGTTGTGTTGGTTCTGCCTCAGTTATTTTTATTGGTAATAAGCACCACAGACCTTTGAGGGCTGAAGGTTTTGGCATGTGAAGAGTGTAATTTAGCGTAGTGGGTATTGCTTTCAGTGCTCCTTTTCTTCCAGCTTCTAGACTCCAGGCTTTAGGTCTGTTAGACTATTGTGATTTGTTAGCTTTTTTTTTTTGAGAGCCTAATCATATAACACTCTACACAGTTAAATCGCCTGTTTTACAGTGGAATTGCAACCGATATAGGGAAACTGTTGACAAATGTATAAATATTGTACAGTTCTATGAAGCCTTATCACGGTATCAGATATAAAAAATAAGGTTAGTGTTAGTGTTTGAAAAAAGACTTTGAAAAATAAAGAATCATTATATGTGCAGTAACCTTCCTCTCTCCAGTCGATGTACAAATTTGATTGGCTTGCTTCCAAAGTCAAACAAGATGTTAGTCTTTTCACCTTTTCTTCTAGACTTCACACTGAAGTAGAGCACCGACAAAGACTGAGACCAAATGCTTTCCTGGCTTTCCTATTAACTAGGATTCTTAAGAAAATAAAGGCTGTTTTTCCATGCAAATATGTTGTTCTGAAGTGCGGCATCACACTCAAACTGGTATTTTCCTTTTGTCTACCTCTGTTACTCCCCAGTAAAATGTAAAAATATATTTTTATAAACTATTCATTGAGTTATTGAGGCATTTAATAGTCTGTGGAGAGGTTAATGCAGCTGTGACTTTCTTTTCAGCAGATTTTCATTGAGATTGACTTCTTTTGATGTTTTTCCTTTTTTAAATGATGCAAATTTTTATAAATTAATCTGAACATAAATTACAATTTTTCACAAAAGTTAAAATTACTATTTTGAAGTATGATGATGAAAATCATGTAGTGTAGAGAAGTAATGTTTAATACCAAATTTTAAGAAATCTGAAGTAGAACAAGCTGAGTTGCTTTTTAAACTTACATTTTTTCTGACTAAGCAGCATAATAAATAAATCGGTGAGAAGTTAAAACGCCAATGCAATTTTCACTATATTCTCTAATTAAAAGTGCTTTCTAATGACTTGTCTTGGTCATTAGAAGTGACAAATTCAAACTTTTTGCTCAGTTTCTACTTTTTCTTAGGTCCCATTCCAGTGTCCCAGTATACTGCGTGTTCCTTCATCCCTGGGCTTTTGGCGAGAGGTTCATTTTAAGAAAAGCTGTCTCCTTCCCTCCATATATTATCAAAACAATAACTAACAGCAGGTTGAAACAATTTGTGGATAATCATTGTTGCTCAGTTTTGAACTAGAGAAATAGCTGTTTCTACTAATTCGCACAGGGTAACAAAGTGGATGTGAAGCCACTTAAATACAACAGCGGGAAAAGAGTATTAACTTAACTGGTACTTCAGCATAATTCAGCATAGATAATCACTTTCTTAACCATGCAATACAAAATCAGTTGCTTAGCTTCAAGATATATTGGTAGTTTGCTTTACAATCAAATGCTATTTAGTGGTTTGCTGGCAAGGTAATTGTACGGAGTTCCATGCATTCATTGGAGATTACATGGTTTGAGGAGCATGGCCAAGGTAGACATCTGGAAAGAAAAAGCCCCAAAAGAGAAGGCACATAAGTTGTAGCAGGTTCTCGAATGTTCATATACAGCTGTAAAGAGAGAATTAGTTTCATTTTGCATCAAAATGTTTATCTGTTTCTCCTGCTGACTTTTTTAATTTTTTAATTGAATTTCAGTCCCTCATACAACTTACATTTTGTATAAGGATTGCAATTCACTTAAAATCATTAGTATGTTAAATGCAGTGCATTTTGGCTTAAAACATGTCCTAGACATTATTCAGTTAAGGTTAATCTATTTACAATTACAAATACTTAGCTTAAATCATTGAAGGAGACTTAGAGGTATTGGATGCTTCATAGAAACCCAAACTTGCCTTTAAATTTTCCAGTAAAATCAATATCCATACCCTGAATTCTTGAGCTGTATAACCTAACCAAATTCTTTAAAATGAACAAACATACCTATAGATTTGAATTGGATTTTAAATTCTTACTTTTATTTCTGAATTTGAGGAAACATACTGCAGTATGGTAAATGACTTCTGTAAGTTGTGTGCTTGTGTTGATTTAACTTGTGTGTATTTCAGTGCTCATTATACAAGGCTTGAAGTCTTACTGTCAGGATACTCTGAAAGTTCTGTAAAATATTTATAGAATTATGAAATCTTTTGCAGCAAATTGTTTTTTGCTCATTCTGTAATATGAAAGTATATTGTTAGATTAAACTTTTCGGTAAGTTGACTTGGAATTTTTCTGCCAGGTTATTTTCTTTTGATAAGTTAAATTGATCGTTTTCATTTATCCTTTAGAAAACCAACATTTAAAAAAATCATATTTGAATAATATCTAGACCTGTGACAGCATCTGAGAATCCCTTGATTTGTCTTCAATTTTGTTTCTTAAAGGGGTTGTGTTTTATACTACCTTTTTAATAAACAAACTCATGAACAAACAAAGTCTTTTCTGATTAGTTTTGAGATAATGTATTTGTCTTACTTTTTCCCCCAGTAAAAGATACCGTAGCATTTGGTGCCCACTGACTTCTCTTTATAAAGCGTGTGTGTTAACAAGCCAGAGCTTTCCAACTGGAGTCCAGTGTACATGTTGCCAGAACTGTAAGTCTTCTGTGGGACTCTTGGTGGGTTTTGTCTTGGACTTCATTCTGGCTTGGTGTGGTGATGGACCCTGCGTGAAGATGAAAGGAGCAGGAGGAATGGCTGCAGACACCACAGTTAATTAAGATTGGAGGGAGGGGAGTTGTTTGTTAAGGACAAACAATTTCAATTTTTATTTTTAAAAATGAATTTTTTTTTTCTTCAAAGCTTGACACTTAGAATGCTTAAAAAGCACTGGAAATCAGTTGTTTCAATTCCTATACTACAAAAGAAACAGGGATGTTAATCCTATTTTAACCCAATAATTCTTTGAGGTGTTCACTGCGGAGCTTTAACCTGATGCCAGCTAACAACCTTGCGAGTGCCTTAACTGCCCAACCTAAGAGGAAATTCTTGAATGAGGTCTTGAAAAGCTTTAGCAGAAGAAATCTCTGCTATATGAAACAGTTTAAAAAAGGGTATCGGAGACCAAATGATCGAGGTGTTGAGGGCTCTTCCTCTGCTGATAGATTGGAATCCGGTCTGTCTCGCAATGAAAATGTGTTTATGCGCAGAGTGTGTCAATAAAAGACTAAGCCCCGTTCTGGGAAATGTCACAGCCTGGTAGTTAAGTTGTTCTGGGAGATGGCAGAGGGTGGATTCATACGTATTTAGGCAGAGGGAATTGGATTGTGCTTTCTGGGTGAGTAAACAAACTCTTAAGCTACTGCCGAACAGACGTAATGTCACCAGTTTGGTGACTAGTCCCCCGGTGTATTTTTCCAGTTGAGAATGGCAAATCTGACTGTGATTCGGTATTTCTGGAATGGCTGCAATTTGGTAATTTTGGTTAACTTACTACAAAAGAACCCCAAACTACCTGTTTCTTGCTACAGCCCTTACAGAACAAGAATGATATTTTTATTTTCTGAAGATTTCTGTAGTCATTTAAACAGATCCAGCAAAGAAGAGAGAGAAGATTGGTTATCTGATTTATCTGGGCTGGAGAGAGGCGATCTTTTCCTTCCTGTACATGTTTATAGTCACCCACTTAGTACTGAAAATCCTATAACCTGGCATAGGAAAGTCCTTTATCATCCTGGCCAAGTTTGGTTCTCTGCCATAACTTGTTTATCATCTTACTCTAAACTCTTCCAAAGTCCAGATGCTGTCTTCTTTATTGTGTACACATTGTAATAAAAAAAAAAAAAAGAAACCAAAACGTACTCACAATCCTATTTTCCTCATTCCTGAAACCTCCTAACCTGGTTGACTTGTTGGAGTGCATTTCATGCATTCTTAGCAGATAGGCTGAAGGAAACGCCTAGTTCCCTGGCAGCTAGAGGCTAGAAAGCATGTAGGGAGTTCATGAACGTTGCTTGTCTCCTCCTGCAGTCGCTGCGGAGCGCACAGAGCCTGCCGGGGGGGAGAGATCCCGAACTGCCGGACGCAGCATGACCGTCCCGCGTCTGGAAAATCTTACTGGTGTGACAGCGAGTTAAGGTAGGAGAATTCAGTGATAATTTCAGCCTACGTTCACCGGCGTTCTCAAATGTTCCCTTATTTGAAAGAGACTTGGTGAAAGAGAATGCCTGCTTGTTAAATCGTTGCTTAATACTTGGGAAGTGGAAATTTTTTTTGAATTTTATTTATTTTTAAAACTGGTTTGGGCTGCATGAAATAGAGAACAAAGGGTTTCCTGCCTGATGCTGCAGTGATGGGAAATTAATACTGCTCGCAAGGGTGGGGAATGTGAAAAATGTTGTATTGTCTCTTGTGGTGAGCAGTCAACAACCATGTCTCTTAAGCCTGCGTTCGCCCTGCATCCATCCCTGTCCACCTGAAGGACAAATAACGTGGACAATAATTTTGCCATAATTAACCCATTCTGAGGGTAGCGTGAGGCGAGCTGCGACCGTTTCATCCCGAGCTCCGCTTCTACTATATTTTGACAACAGTTTGCGGCAGACACAAATCGGAAGGATTTCTGCCTTTTTTTGCAGACTTCCTGCTGGAGGATGGAAGAATGGGAAGTTCAGGTAATGAAGACCACAGTGCTCCAAATCCAAGTCCTGACTCTTGGGACGTTAGATTCCTCGTGTGCGTGCGATGGCTGAGAGGACTGAGGTGTAACCTAGCTTACGTCCAGCCTTCTTATGACTACTTGTTGGAGAGCACAAGAGGTTTTTAAGGGAAACGAGGAAAAAATAGATAAATGACCATTCTCTCTTTAAAAAAAGAAAAAAAAAAGGTATTATTTTTCTAGCTTTGTACCTACTGTGGTCACAATTCACATGAGCGTTAACACACCAATAACCAGCGCTAAAGGAGCGTACAATTAATGTCACGAGCAAGTTAAGCATGTTAATGAAGCGGTACAAAGACGCAACGGCTGGCTTGCCCTGAGCAAGGAACAGGAAAAATAGACCTCTGGGTCAGAGCTAATGCTTTTTAAATTGTACGTTGATGTGTAGCGGTGGAGCAGTGTAGGAAGAGCTGACTTGCTGCTTGCTCTCGAGGTGGCCTGATGGAGTCCTTTCTCGGGCCGTACGGTCGCCGAGGACTTCACCAAGCTTTCCCTGCCTGGTTTGAATTTTCCGTGGCGAGCGTTGGCCTCCAGCTGAGCAACCAGAAAGTTTCTTAACCTAAACAGTGGGTTGCTCGCTAAAATGAGAGTGGGAAAAAACAGCGTCTCTTCCTGTGCTTGAAGTTCTTTCAGTTGTTTGGCTGGGACACGCCAGTTCCTGCTGCCCGCAGCTGCCTTGGGATGGTGCCTGTAAATCGGGAGGAAGGGTTTGCAGTTTAAGTTGCTGCGTTTGGAAAAGTTTGGTCAGTTTTAAAGTTGTGAAAGATGGTCTTCTGAATCAGATGGCTGGTACAGAGTATCTCCTTGCTTTTCCTAGCTGATAACCAATCTGGATGTGTCCCATCCCCACCACTGTTTTCAGGTGGACCAGAGGCTGGAGCTGGGGAAAGGATGGAAGAAGTACAAAGCAATAGAAATCCTAAGATGAGGACTGAGGGACTCTTGAGTTTGAACATAAATTGGTAGTTGCTGACAGGGAAATAGGGCTGGCTGAGCAAGGGATCGTGACGAGGGGGAGAACTGAACAGAGAATACGGGGGAGGTAGAGCTAACAAGCAAAACTAGACGCAGAAGCAGATGATAAACACGGACAAGAAGTTTGTAGATGAAGGTTTAAGATTAAAAAGGGGGATGGATTATGGCTGGTTAACCTTAATCCTCATATTTCTTAATGTCTGAATACTTGGCTTTGCAGCCTCAACCCTCTTTTCCTATGTAAGAAACAGGGAGCGTTTGGCGGCAGCCTTTGCAGATAGTCCAGAATACCCTTCGACACGCAGATGAGTGCAATGTTTATGAGGAAGCTTCTGAGGATTGGAGGGTTTATGATTAGAAAAGAAATCAGATAAATGTATCGGAATAGGTTAAGCAACGCTGCATATTGCAGGGTTAGTTGGATGGAAACGCAAATCTAATGATTCATTAGGTTTTGCGTGATACAATTGGCTATCGGCCAAAGGCTTCCCCGGTCTCTGAAAAATAACAGCCTTCTCTTTGCTACCAAGGTAAATCAATTATGTTATGCGGTGTGATGAGCTGACAATGAGACTGGAAAATTGAATAGAACCAGCAGGCCCTTCTCACTGCATTCATAGCCCGAGCGTTGCTGAATGTGATTTTGATTACAGCAGAACGTATGAGCTCTGGTTGTAGAACGAGCCCCCCTGCGGCCAGAAACTGCACAAATGCATAAAAACGACGCTTCTCCAGGGCAAGCAGTGACATTCCTTGTCCTACTCTTACCATATCTGGCAGCAGAGATTTTTAAGGAGAACAAAAAGGAGTCTTACAGTTTTCTGTTGACTTCCTGCAAACTGTTTTAGAGTAATTCCTGCCTTAAATCCATAACTTCTGGTTGAAACGACAGCGTGTGTTTTTGCAGTCTTGCTACCAAAGTTTTAAGCAAGTGGCAGACCCACCGCCTTGCCAGGTAAGTTGTTTCAAACAAAAAAGGTTTTATGTTTGGTGGGTTGTTTAACTTGAATTTGCCATAATTTGAATTCCCAGTCATTTAATCTAAGTGTCTTTTTCTAACAGGTGAAGTAACTAATTACTCTGAGAAGTCTTTTCCTTGTGGAGGTCTGTGCTGACAGTGATCAAGGTACTTCGAACTTCACTTTATCTAAAGTTCTTATTATTTTAAGTTCCAACAAATATTTTGTCTCCTTTGATTTCTTTTCCACTCTGTCGGTGTGTTTTTTGAACGATGCGAAAACCCGAATTGGACAAAGCATTTTGATAAGTTCACCATGAACTTCAGCCAGGGCTAATGCCACCTCTGAATTATTTGCCCAAGTCCTTCAGTTCTTTTAGCACAGTTCCATCCTGGGGGCGTATTTGCGCAGTGCTGGCTCCTGTGCCCGGGGTTATAAAAGTGGATGAGGGCAGAGCGAGAAATGAGAGCTGCTGAATAGATGTGCCCCTTTTATTTTTTCAATAGAGCCGATGCTGTGGCACTGACAGGTAACTCACACAAGGTTGGTGTCCGTCAGAGCCTCTGCATCTCTTTGAGCCGTACGCTGCTTTAAAGATGCAATATCGCTTACTAATGTTGTACAGTTATATCTAACTTAGAGTTCACCAGCAAAAGAGACTGCTGTCAACCAGTTAAAGACAAAGAGGACTCAGTTTGTCTGATTGGGAGAAGTGGGCTGCCATCACAGTTCTGAAAAATGCAATGCATATGTATTGGAAGGTTTCTCTTTTTGTTTTATACGTAAAGTATTTCATATTAGAAGTATCTACTAAGGAAATCTGTAAAGAAAAGGTGCGTGGAAGAAGCAGAAATACAGATAAAGGATCTAATCTTAGTAGTAACAGTTCTTCTGGCCCTACCAGTTTCAGGAGGAAGATGGGCTCACTGCTGGCTGTGCACTTTAAGTGGAATAGTGTTTCTTTGACCGGTCTGGTTTGGTTTTTTTTGGCAGGGGCTGTTAGTTACTGAAAATGGAAGACACAAGGAAGCTCTCTCCAAAGCCGTGTCAAAGCAAAGAACCCGTGAGAACAGAATGGGGATCTCAGAGCGTTGTATTTACGTATTTCCAAGGGGATATTAACAGCGTGGTAGACGAACATTTTTCTCGAGCCCTAAGCAATGCCAAGAACCCGCAAGACCTGAGCACAAAGCACAAGGGCGAGACCGTCGTCCTGAAGAACGGTGAGCCGCTTTCTGTGCGCGAGCGTGGTGTTAGACAGGGGTGACTGGCTTTCACTCAGGAATTGAAGATGCAGCATGCTTAAATTTGGAATTGCGGGCAAACAAAAAGCAAGAAAATCATGCTTGCAAAGGTTATGTAGCTGGGACTTTCTGGGTAAACCCCTGTGCTTGCTGGGGTGCTTCCCAAGCTCTCCCTGGGCCCATTGGCAGGACCAGGTCCTCATTTGCCGGCCAAGAGCCTCCATCACTGTCAGATGCATTAAGAGCATTATGATTTAATTTGTTGTCTTTGCAAAAATATATTTGTCTAAGCTTGCAATTGTTAAAACCCTGCCTATGCTAGCGGCCTGTAAGAAAACACATGTAGTATTTATTTGAAAGTATTGGTGGTGGTGCTGTAGTCCGCTTTTAGTATGAATTTGTTGTTGATTTTTAAGATAAGCAGCACTAAAGTGAGTATATGTTTCTTTAAAAATGAATGTGCAATCTGGTCGCGTTACCTTAGAAGTCCATTGGAATTTGCTTCGGAAAAAAGTAAGAATTGATGAGACTTCAGATGCTTTCTTTCTCTTTTTAAGTAGATAGCATGTCTCCCCACCAATGGAATTTCTCTTCACATTGCTCCAAAGCATATCCGTCATCTGCTGCTACAAGCGTGTCAAATTCTGGTCTGAATTTTTCTCCTGCTAGTATGGCAGGCCAATACCAGCCACCAGCTCTGCGGACTCATCCAACTCAGCCTGCAGACTTATGGCCCTTCCCTTCGATTGGGACTCCCAGTCTTACCAGTTCGGTATATCATCATGCCTTGCCTGACCTGCACGCGGTAGATGAACCGATCTCTGACAGGAAATACGGTTCTCTTCTTGGTCTTCTGCAACAGGAAAGGTGCCTAACATCCATGCAAGAATGTACCGTGAAGCAACACTCAAGTTCTGCTTGTATGACTGGACCTGCTAGGTTACAAAATATAAGTCAAAGTTCAGCTCCTGGGGGAGGTAAGGAAGTATTTTACTGTCGCTTTATTCTTTGATGGCATCTTATGTAAAGAGACAAAGTAATACAGTCTGTTCCCAAGGTTCTCGAATTGGAGCCATCTTCAGCCCAGCTCATAGAAGATTTTTTCAATAGTTAATCGATGCGGTGTGCTTGGGATTGGTTAGCTGTATAGTATGGCTTAATCCAAAATATGCATTGCCCACTTGCACAATGCTTTTACCTTCTGGCTGATATTAGGGGGATATTTTAAGTGAATATAAACACTATCCACAGTGCCATTGTGATCTCTACCTTATAGGTAGCAGGTATGGTGCATACCAGATTGTCCTGTATTATGACCCAAAAGGGTTGGCCAGGTAAGAGCCCTGAGCAACCTATCTGGCTGTGTAGGGCGTTAACGATATTCTGAATACAGGATGGGAAAGTGCAGAAAGGGGCTTCTTTCCCTCCCCAGTCCCTGTCTGTAGCTGGAAGGAGCAGGCTGATGGGGCTGGCAGGTCAGCCTTGCCTCCTCTCCCGGCTAATTGCCGCCTTCCACCAAGCGCTGCCGCCCTGCGTGTCAAAGGCTGCGCTCGCTCTCGGCAGTAGATCTCCCAGAGCTAATGCCACTCACGCAGGAGCGACGATTGTTGCTTATTTATTATTAACGATTAGCGGCGATCCCAATCCTACGTACTGCCAGCACACACAAGAAGGGATGGCTGGTGACTGAAGTCCGTTTCCCGGGAGCTGACGTCCCCGCAGCATCTAGGGCTGCCGGATAAAATTGGTCCCTCGTGAGTGACCGCTGCCGTTGAGAAGCTCTGTGGGGTCAGGCTCCCTGGCCAGAGCCCCGGTGCCCTGTTGGGGTACGCCTGCCTCGCTCTTCCCGGGCGTTACCCACGTCGTCGCTTTGGCACTTGGCCTCCAAGAAAAAGGGTTGTGAAATCGTTTAGGCAGTCTGCTGGAAAAATATAGCGCGTCCTACCTGGTGCTTCTAGATAAAAAAAGGCCAG
>VUYV01000006.1:9065996-9139143 GCA_008711295.1 Anarhynchus alexandrinus | reverse complement strand
TAGGACCTTCTGCCTTCTTTTTGTTTTATGTGGAATCTCTGCTACTCTCCAGTTTTTTTTTGTTTTTTTTTTTTTTTAAGAGAGGAAAGCGAGCTCATACCAAGGCTCAGAAAATCCGGGTGTAAGCCATGCCACTGCAGGTGAGTAATGAAACCAGCAGGTTTGGAACAAATTAATACTCCCCTACGAAGGATGGCTGCCTTGCTTATGCACACAGGATTAAAGATGCTTCCTTGCTTGCTTCCAGACTGTATTTCAAAAGTTTGCTTTCCCCCCCGATATACACACCATCTCCCATAACTACATCAACAAAGAGGAGGAAAAACATTCTATTAAAATGAGACGGATGATTTTCTCACTCCATCTGCCTTAGTTTTTGTGGTTATACCATCAGCCTGCCGCTTCACAATGCCTATTTTGGGCTGCCTGTCCAAGTTGCAGATCCTGGAAAGATAGGACACCCCTTGCTTTGTGTCTCCAGCACCCGGCTTCAGGCTGAGGTCCCTGTTGGACCCGGGGGCTGACGTTACTGCGGTTCTCACCACCAAACCCACCACCCTGCTGGGAGAGTTGTTCTAAGAAATTATTCCCAAAATATTCGGGCTTCCGTGTTTTTATTAGTCTCTCGAGACCGTGTCATACCCTGACGTTAGTTCTTTGATGTGCAATGTTTTGGGGATACTTTGGATGGGTCATTCTGGTTATTCTAGTAAGGGGCCTCTTGCATCAGACCCAAAGGTGCAATTTTGTTTGCACAACATCTTAAGAGATTGCACGGGCTGTGCTGTCTGACTGTCCTGGTACTGCCGTTGTGTCTTTCAGGTATTCAGATTCACGACAGAAGACGAGATTTGTACTTTTAGCAGCTGGATGTTTCTACTTTATTCTGAAAGAGAAAGTTCTCGCTGTGAACTTTTATTATTTGCAACTGTGAATCAAGAAGAAACGAACTGCAGCTATTCTGTGCTTTTTCTCTCAGCTGGAAGGATACACGTACTATTTACTCTTTGGGGAATGAAAAATCACCTTTTTCTATTCAGTGAATAATTTCTAATAGCTGTGGTATTAAACCTGACGGTATGTTTGTTGTGAAGAAATATTGCCTACTTAAGGCTTTTCGTGTAGCCCTCTTGAAAGGACTTGGCACCTTTTAATCTTTCTATGTTTATTCATTTACCATCCCTTGATAAGAAGCGCAGTTCTTATCAACGCAGGTGATAACTGGTAAGTGCAGGGACGCAGTTAGCATAAATTCAGTGCTGCAGCTTCTTAGCTTGATTTGATACCTCCATGTTGTTTAAAATAGTCTGAGATCATGGGCAAGAGACTTCAAGACAACCACAGGTCAGCAAAGCACGTGATCGTATTTATATTTTGGAAGTACGGTAATTTGTAACCATGCTTGCAATTCACAGGGACGTTCTTCAGAAGCCATATAATGTGCGTATGCCTCAAGGCTCTGTTTTGCCCTCTCGTAATGTATAATCATCCTCTAGAAAACAGTGAATTAGCACTAGATCTTGGAGGAAATCTGGATCCTCCTTGGATGCAATTGAAATACCATTGAGCAGAATGCTGGAGGTGGGAATGGTCTGTTTTCCCAGCCTCTCTGCAGGTGTAAAAGGTTCTTTTTCGAAATGAACCCTGTGGGGCTGAATTTTAAATTATTGAGCTTGAAGGACTTGGCCGCCTGAACAAGCCAAAATCAATCCCTTCATGGCAGCTGCATCCCACAGACCTCCGAGGGGCTGAACGGGGGGTGGTCTCAATGCTCCTCCGTGCAGCGGAAGGGGCAGCGTGAACTGTGCGTCGATACTGCGCATTCAGATCCCCCCCTCGCTTCACCACTCGCCGGGAGCAAATATGTTTGCTGAAGCGACTGTGAGTAAAACCTCATGTGAGCGGTGTTTAGGTTTGTGTATGTAATCCCTGCAGCAGGAGAGGCTGCTTAGCCTTTGTTTTAAATCCTAAGGATAAAAAAGGTTTGGGTTTATTTTTTTCCTTCTTTGTTAGCTATACATTAATTTAATATGAAGGAGCGCAATTTTCTGACAGCTCTACGCAGTTGCTTAAGGAAATGTGACCTTTGAGATCCTAGAGCTTGTGGTTTTATAGGAGAAATCCTTAGCTGGTGTAAGTGTTTGTGGCTCTGTTAACGCCAGATGTCTGTGCTGCCACTGGTCTACTGCAGTAGACTTGTGTAAACTCCTTGTGTAATTTTATATATAATTTGAGTTCAGCAACTTCAGATGTTTACAGTAGTGATTTAAAAAGAAAAAAATTTCAAAAATCCCAGTTTGTATCATGTAAGTTTGCTCTGGCACATACATAAGTTAAACCAACCTGAAATCACATGCAAGGGGAATTGTTTTAACTAAATAAACGGTTGGTAGACCAACATCCTGTCCTCCTATAGACGAGCACTGAAAAATCACTCATTTTTAATATTTCTACAAAATTGCCTTTCTTCTCTTTTAAGTTTAGGAATACCTCTCCAAGTAGTTTTCTTTTGTCATCCCAAATCACTTGATTCCCTGATTTTTAAGGCCACGTGGTAATACAGTCTGACTTCCTCTATGGGCCAAAGCAAAGATTTCCAAGCTGTGCTCCGTACATCTGTCTTACTGGTGTGTGTTGTAATTCCAGTGAAGTTATTGCTCCAAAATAGTGAAATAGTATTTTTGTCTCCCTCTGTCATCCCTCCTAAAAGAAAACGCTTCAATAATTTATCTCTAAGGTCTGAAAAGGCATATAATTTAAATGCTCTTAAAACGTAGTGCTTCTTGGAAGAGTTTGGTCCTGTGCATGACATAGCTGGGAAGATTCAAGGTGACTTACAAAGCCCATGTTTTTGGAGAATCAACCAATTGGGGTGGGAAAGCACGGGGGAAAAAAAAAACCCAAACTTGTTTTTAAATGCATGTCACTTAATGCAGGGACAGAAGGCATCAGGGGTTGCCACGGTAATGCTTTGAGCCATCACTGCAAGGTTTGGCAACGCCGCGTCCTCTCCATCCGACCTGGGGAAAGGGAGCAAATGTCCGGGCAGCTCCGAAGGGTGCTGCTCTCCTGCCGGGCTGGTAGAAGCAGGATGACCCTGGGGTGGGGGACAGAGGCTCCGCTGCTCCGGCCTTCCGTCTTACAGCACCACGGCGACATGCACCGGAGCCTGCCGGGGTTTGTCAGCATCTTAATTTCTTCCACAATAAACATCGTTAACCCATCAGTGCAATTTGCCTTTAATGATGTCGGATGAATAGAGGTTTGAACAGTTCACAGCAGTTCCCTACATTAGGTAGGCTTTTATATATACATGTGTATAATATATATATATAAAAAATATATATACGTATATATTCCTCTACACTGTTGTTTGTCCAGAGTGGAGTGTTTCTTGCTTTCCCTCTCAGCCTAGCGCTGCGTTCCCGATGCTGCCGTACCGCCGTCGTGCTCCGGTGACGGCGTCTTCGTTCCCGGTCAGTCCGTGCGCTCTTTCGCTCGGAAGGACTTGGCAGACGGCGCGCTGCGTTCAGCAGCAGCTGCCATCTGGTACTTCCCACGGTTATTTTGGGTTCCTCCTCTGAATGCAGCAATCACGGTGGCGGCGGGAGGAGAAGGGATGCGGGATGGACCCGTTTCAACAGCTTCCGACTGCCCGAACGCTAGCGGGTTTCTGCAGAGACCGTTCCAAAGGACAGAAGGACAAATGTGGGTCAGGTGTTACGTTTTCTGGTAATTTACTGACCCTGTGGGAAACCGCTATTTTCCTTTATTTGGGTACCATTTCTTAAAGCTCTGGTCCAGGAAGAACTTCGCATAGGTGGTTTTTCTCCCATCTTTTTCTGATGGGCAGATGAGATGCAAACCCCATACTCTGAGCATTGTTTGGAGATTCATGCAGAGAAAAAAACACCCGAGTATTTGCCATGTGTACCCTGTGAGGAGTCTGGGGCTTTTTTTTCTTAACAAGCTGCAGGAAGTGTTGTACGTGTGGCACCGTGCACGTCCCGGGACGCAGAGGTTGGCTTCGGTGCGGTGGCCGGCGCCGTGCCCTGCCGTCTCACGCGCAATGGCCCTGGTCCAGCTCCTCCTCTGATGGTCCGATAAAGCTGGTGGGCGGCTGGGAGCAGTGTAGCTGCCTTAGCTGCTCCACCCCATTTTAGTCACTCATTAGCAGTGTTAAAAATAGTCCCGGGCAGCAATGACAAACAAGAGAGATTCTTTTGCTATTAAAGAAAAACATAAAGGTGGTTTGTTTTGTTTAGTTTTTTTTTAAAAAAAAGGCAGGAATGTTACAGTTTATATGACGCTCGTTACTTCTCTTCCCCATCAGCCTAGCTTTTTCCTTGAATCCAGTCTAGTTCCGAAATGTCCCAAGAGCGTGATGGATGTGTTGCAGTATGTTTGCGCTTATGTTATTCCTAATTTTGGATGAGCAGCTGAAGGAAAGACAAATTCTGCCGTGTGCCCTCGGGCTGGAGGTGGCAGCTTCGCTTTGCTGGGGAGGTGGGATGTCACCGGGGTCACCGTCACAGGGCTGGCCGGCCCCGACCCAGGGGACAACTGCCAACTCACAGCCATGTCACCTGGGAAAATGGTCACAGATGGTGGCCCTCACCCTGGAGCTGATGTCCCTCATCCCTTCGAAAGCAGGGAACCCAAGCTGCTGTTCCTTTCGGTTTTGTTTGGGTGTCAGTTCATTTGCCCTGTCACAGGTGAGAAAGGGACACCTCGTGTACCCATGTGGAACAAAGCCTTTGGCAAACACTCGCTCATCGCTGGAATTTTTGACCATCTTGTGGTTTTTTAAGCCTCTTCTCTGGTATGCTCTGCCAAGCAGGACAGTCCCGCTCCTGGTGAGGAGCTCCGTGTTGTGCAGCAAAGCCCAGACCTGGCCAGAGCACGGCGGCACTGGTGGATGTGCGGTTGTCTGAACTGAAGGTGTGACCTGTGCCCTGCGCAATGCTGCGAAGGTCAGGAAACGGGAACGATGCTTGCAAGTGTCCAAACTCCCATTTTTTCTTTTTTTTCTTCTTTTTTCTTTTTTCTTTTTTTTTTTTTTAATGAAAAATAATATCAAAAGTGGTTCATGTGGGAAAGTTCTCAAAGCACCGAAGAAAGCTGGAACATGTCCAAAGAAGGGCAATGGAACCGGTGAGGGGTCTGGAGCACAAGTTTTCTTGACAGGACAAGAGGGAACGGGCACAAACTTGACCATAGGAACTTCTATCTAAACCTGAGGAGGGCCTTCTCTCCTGTGCAGGTGGCAGAGCACTGGCACAGGCTGCCCAGAGAGGTGAGGGAGTCTCCCACTCTGGAGCCATTCCAAACCCGCCTGGACGCCGTCCTGTGCCACTGCTGGAGGTGCCCCTGCTCTGGCTGGGGGTGGCACTGGGGGAGCTCCAGAGGGCCCTTCCAGCCCTCACCAGTCTGAGATTCTGTGATGCAGCATCACGCTTGGTGGATTTCAGCAGAAAACGGGTGCAAACCGGTGGTTTTGGTGCCTTGGCTGGTGGGAGGAGGATGCTCTCCTCGTTTCAGTATCGCACACGGTGTCAGAGGGCTGCGTGTTCCCACACTGGTGATATTGCTGTGCAAGCAACTCCGCTGCGGTCACGTCACCCAGATCGCAGTTGCTTTGCTGAGGGCGGGGGGGGGCATGCAAAGGCGGCTGAGGGGTGGGAAGCCAGCGGCTGGGCTGCAGCGCGGGGCACTCTGGGCCACCTCAGGTGATGCTTTCGGGTGGCTGGAGCTATACCGGAGCTGGTTGCCCCAAACTGGCCGCAAGCCAGCCGAAATGTGGCGTTGCTCGAAACGCAGCCCAGCGTGGGTGTCCCCCACCCCCCTGAGCCCACCGTGAAGCCGGCTGAGCTCACCCGCACCCCCGCTGCTGGTTCACCCTGCACCCGCAGCCCCGTTCCTCGATGAGTTGGGTTAAGCTGGGTGCGGCGCTTCCCCCGAGCGCCCCGAAAAGCTGGCTGCTTCCCCGAGCTCCATCCTCCCCTCTGCACCCCCGTCTCCCCCCACCGCCCCAGCCTGGGCCTTGCGGGCTCTGGGGTTGAGCCTGAGCAGAGCAATTCGTGTTTTCCCCATCTCTCTCTCTCTCTCCTCCTGGCACAGGGCTATATAAATATTATCAAACTGTATTTCATACTGAAATACAACAGTATTTGGTCTCCTGCTTACTACCTTTCCACCTGAGACAGGGATAATGTAAACAGCTCTCTTTTTTTAAAAAAAAATAATGAAAAGTTTCTAGGCTCAGCGTTATGACTCACTCCCATTAGCTCCCAGTACTGTATATTTCCCAAAGGGAACTGTCGCTTTAGGTAAATCCCTCTGCCAAACGGAAAAGCAAATTGAGCGGATGGAAGGAAACTGAATGTACCGAACACCCAAAGGGCATCTCGTAACTGAGCACAGCCTAAAATAATCCTGTGCTGGCTGCCTGTCACACGCTGTCTCCCCGTGCCTGGGCGGCTGCGAGGGACTCCACCGCGTGGGCTTCATCCGTTCCCCCGTGCTCGTAGGCTCAGAGATGACCAGAGTCCTGCAGGTACCACTGAAGGATGGGATCAAGGGATAACGCTTTGTTTTGGTCTTTCAGAAGATCAACCCTTTTTCGGTCTTTAAAGATTAGATCCCACAAAAGCCTTGAAAGTCTGTTTGTCTCAAAGTTTTGCGGACCCCATCCAGCTACCGGCCCCATAGAGTAGCTCCCACGTCTGACTGGGTCTGGTGGTGGCTCTGGAAACTGGGACCTCTGGTTTTGTGTAGGTTGAGGAGCAGTACAGGCTGATGCAGAAAAGCCACGTTCTCAGGAGGGCAGGGAGGAACGAGACCGCTTCTTGTCAACTACCCAAATATCGTCAAGTCTCAAGCGTGTTCCGGATAAATGATATTTAACAAAAGTCGCCATGTGCAGCTCACCAGGGTGAGGAACGTTGTGTGCAATCTGGGTACGGTACTCAAATCACTCCAGAGAAAAACACAAGGGCTAATTAAAAATGATGGGCAATTAGCAAAGTCCTCCAGCTGGACTTTTTAATACATAAAGGATTTATTTTTTTTAAGTTGGAATAAGTAGATTTTAAGGAAAATCTCCTAGCTTTAGTCAAGTTGTCACATAACTAAGACACTTGAGATGTGTGATAATATCACAGTTCCACCTACCACACGTTGTTTGTTGGTGCTGGATTTGTGCCACGCTTTAAGAAAAGATTAGCACCGAAATACTCTTTCCCCTGCCTTAAGGTTGCACCAATAAGTGCTGATGGTGAGTGTGCAAAGAGCAGCCAGGCATTATTTCGCTCGTGAATCATAAAGGCGCTTTGCTGGAACAGCGGCATCGAGGACGGCGCCGCGTCGTGGGCAGCACGGAGGTGAGTGATTTACGCTGAGTAAAAGGGCTGGGGCAGGAGGGGCAGGGGGGTGTTTCCACTCTGCTCCGTGCGGGATCTTAACACCCTCTCATTGAACTCTACATTTGCCAACAGAGCGTGAAACGATTGCCCAGCGCCTGCCCTGGGCGGTTTGCATTGTTTTTCCAGGTTTGTCCAAATACATACAATGACAATCACAGTTGCACCATTTATCCCATTTCTTGCAAAAAACCCCCAAAAATATATTATGGAAGATTGAGTTTGTTAGGTGGATTTAAGGTGTAAAACCCATACGCATCATCTATAAGATGGCATGAACAAAGCTGGTCAGCGCGTGACTAACACTTGTCCGCACCCGAGCAGGGCTGGAGGATGAGCTGGGTCTGACGAGGCGTTTTCTAGGTCTGTCACTCGAAACACGCTGTCGCGGACCGCCTGTCTCGCAGGAACGCCCGTGGGATGGCACGATGACGGGGAAGACCGGGAGGCAAAGCCACGCTGGCGCTCACAGCCATGGGCAGGCAGCGAGTTGAGAGATGCACCATGCATCGTCATCCCCGTGCAGCATCCTCCCAGCATGGGCACGAGCTGTGACCCCCTCCTGCATAGAAACCCATCGGCTGCCCACAGATCCCAAAAACTTGGGTTATTTTTTATTTTTTTAAAATTTTTCCTTGCTTATAGAGGAAAGCAGCCTGGAAATACTGGTGAGAAATACCAGTCTGGGATCACCCTGGAGGGCGCTGGTGCTGCCCGGGCTGCAGCAGGCTGCTCTTATTCCAGGCACATTTCCCACACTGACGCGCCGTAGGGCACAGAACAACCGTATAACAGCAAATAATGAGAATCGCAGAAATGCGTGGGAAGGGAGGGGCTTCAGGGAAATAAGAGCCTTCTCCATCGCTCCTCCTTGCCTGAGAAAAATGTTTTCTGGGGCTTTGCAGACTGGGGAGCGAGGGAAGGTAGAGCCAGGTTGATGAGAAGCTCAACATGAGCCAGCAATGTGCGATCGCAGCCCAGAAGGCCAACCGCATCCTGGGCTGCATCAGAAGAAGTGTGGCCAGCAGGGTGAGGGAGGGGATTCTGCCCCTCTACTCCGCTCTCGGGAGACCCCACCTGGAGTACTGTGTCCAGCTCTGGAGTCCCCAACATGAGAAGGACATGGACCTGCTGGAGCATGTCCAGAGGAGAGCCACGAGGATGATCCGAGGGCTGGAGCACCTCTCCTAGGAGGAGAGGCTGAAAGAGTTGGGGCTGTTCAGCCTGGAGAAGAGAAGGCTCCGGGGAGATCTTATTGCGGCCTTCCAGTCCCTAAAGGGGCTACAGGAGAGCTGGGGAAGGACTTTTTACTGGGGCATGTAGTGATAGGACGAGGGGGAATGTCTTCAAACTGGAAGAGGGCAGGTTTAGATTGAACATTAGGAAGAAGTTTTTCACTTTGAGGGTGGTGAGGCACTGGCCCAGGTTGCCCAGAGAGGTTGTTGAGGCCCTATCCCTGGAGGTGTTCAAGGCCAGGCTGGACGTGGCCTTGGGCAGCCTGGTCTGGTGGGAGGTGTCCCTGCCTATGGCAGGGGGGTTGGAACTCGATGATCTTCAAGGTCTGTTCCAACCTAAACCATTCTATGATTCCCCTGTGCGTATCCATCCCCCTCATCTCTCGTATACACAGCTGCGGCATGCGCAGAAATTTGCTCAATGCAGACTGAAAAACCCGAGGATCTTCCAGCCCCATTCTGGCTTTTATGCTTATAAAGGCAGACAGAAACTTGCTGGCGNCAACCTAAACCATTCTATGATTCCCCTGTGTGTATCCATCCCCCTCGTGTCTTGCTGGCGCGCGGCGGTGCACCAGGGGTTTCAGCCATGGCAGCCCGGCCCCTGCCTCCGGCTTTGTTTGTGTCAATACGAGCAGAAATGTTGCACATCTCTGCGGGCCTGATGAAAGGAAAACAACAAAAAAAAATTAGTGCATCTCGTCAATCTGGCTCAGTGCGAGCGGTTCTGGGATTGCGTTCTGAATCTTTTTCAGCGATCCTGAAAGGAGGGAGAGAAATGTGTAATTAAATCAATACATATGTAAACGAGCATCTGCCACAGAACCGGTTTAACTTCTTTGCGTTAAACATGTATTTCTGTTGATGTGTTATTTGTGACATATTCTTTGTGTATAAGGGTGTTATTAAATTGGATTTTGGCTTGATTTAAGCAATTAAATGAGTCAAATCCCTCTATGCATTTGCGGGATTTGTTAAGCTGTTGTGTTGGCTCCTGATGTGTGTTCCTGAGGCTGCCTCTCAGCTGACGGCTTCTTTTATCATTTGTGGTTATTCAGAAGTAGGTTTGGGCGAATCGTGCAGCTGATAAACTGTCAGCGTTCGGGTTTGCGCTGACCAAACGTGGTTTGATGTGAAACTAAGAGCTCTTCTCGCAAGGCTACGCTTGGATTTGGTTTGTTTCTGTACTTCTCTAAGAGCCCTTCTGAAACCTCAGCCAACGCTTCGGTAACTTCAGTCTGGTTCTTTGGTGGCCCTAAACCCGAGTAGCTCTATTTCGGTCATCTGGCGTATTGTAAAAATACTGAGAGCCTGAAGTCTTTATGGCATGAAAGAAGTTATTGTTATTTTCCATGTAGGAAATGAATCTGCATTTCCTGAACGCTCAGTGCTGCCATTTACTCCCTGGATAAACAGAATCCATTATTCTTTGTTTCTTTTCAGGGCCTGGTTCAGAGCTTAGACCTCCCTAAATCTCTCTTAAAAAAAAAAATAAAAAAAATATTCCTAGCTGCTGTCTTTGAAAAAACCCAAACATTATATTGGTGATTTTTGCTGTCTGTGATCACCCATTCTGCCGGGACGCTCCACCCTGTGCAGGGCTTGTGTGTTGGACTTGGGTGCTGCTGGTGGGTGGCAGGATCAGAGGATGAGCACCTCTTCTCCCTGAGGTGTGTACTCGTTTCTTCCTAAATTGGGAAATCCAGCTGTGCCGATGTGGCTCAGTCAGAAAGGATGCTTGGTCTGGCCTCGTTAGATGTATATTTTTGGCTGCGGCAGGTTTTCACCGTGCATGTCTAGTCCTGTGTGCCTGGATCACGCAAGCACTGCGTGCGTCTCTTCCCTTTTGGGGGGTATTTCTCTGCTCATAGAGCCATAGAACATCTCGAGCTGGAAGGAACCCATATGGAGTCCAACTCCCTGCTCCTCATCTCCTGCCTTGTGTTGCTTCCACCGCCGAGGCAGAAGGAGAGTGGGAGCAGTCCAGACAGCAAGGGGCACCTCTGGCTGCTTCTGCGTGTTATAGCAGGTTGAGATTATTAGTGCTATTAGCGGTGCTTAGTGTGCCTAAAGACCTGCAATGTGTTTGCACCTATGCAATTAAGTTTGTCGCTCGTTTGTGGGTGGGTTCATTGTGCTGCAGGTGGTTGCAATAGGTATGTGGTGCAGGTCCCAGGTGACAAATGCCATGGCACGATGCTAGTATGGTAATTCCAGGAGGCTCCATCAGGACAAGGCTCATCCACTGTGTAGATGCCCAGAATGAAAAGATGCTCACTGATCCCAAAGACATTAACATTCGTCACGCTCTGCTGCTGCTGCAGTCTTTGAACATCACTTTTGTTGTGTAGACAGCAGAAGACACATGAATTAGAAATGGGTTGAGGCAAGGAATGCAAATACTACCTTTTTGCCTGATGGGAAAACAAGAAGACATTTGGAAGAGCCACCTGCAGTGTCCACCGGGAGAGGGATAATGCAAAGCTCATGTGTGCTCCATGCCTTAGTCCTCAAAAGGAGGCAGTAACAGGCTGCATGCAGGTCAGTTCTTCCAAAGGTGCTGGCTCCCACAGTCACCGCTGCTTCCCGGGGAGTTCGCCATGTCCCAGAGATGCCGTCAAATGGCACAGTGCAGGAAGCAAAGTTCCCACCAGGTTTAGCTTTAAGAAGTGCTACTTTACCGTATTGCACCAGTAAAACCAGTTAATTCCCACTGCTAGGGAAACGAAAACTGTGGAGCAGCTCAGCAGGGATCAGCCAGACAGGTGGAACAAGGGAAAACAAGTGTTTTTGTTGCAGGGTGTAACCAAACCATGGTGCTCCCAGCTCAGGGCACAACAGGGGACAGCAGTACCCACAGGGCTCTCCTAAACACACCTCTCTGGATGCAGCCCCCAGTGTGGGAAGTTACAAACTTTGATGGGCACAAGGTGGGTCCTTCATTTCCTTGGTTATCAGCTACTCTTGGAGGTGGGCACTGGATCTTTGACTTTAACGTAGGATGGCTTTTATGCCTGGTGTCTCCGGAGCTCCAGGTGGGCCGGGCTGCCGTCGTAATCCAGCCCTGAACCCATGTAACGGTGTGTGCTGAGCATCGTGCAACCCCATCCCGCACCCTCTAACGCCACGTCTGGGAACCAAAACTGCCAGTCAACGTGCTGCCAATCCAGGTGAGACCTTCTGCCCTGCCACCACCGAACCCTGTAGGGACACAGCAATTCAGGAGTCACGTCTGCTGAGGGCTTCCTTGGCCTTAATCACATCCCAGAGCTGCTGAGCTTTGGGGCTTGGTGTTCACCAAGGCTGTACGCTGGGCTGATGTATGAAACACTCAAAGGCTCTTCATTAATTTTGTATGTTAATATCCCCAGGACAGCTATGTAATTTGAAGAGCATTTCATTTCCCATGCAGAGCTCTGGCCTTTTTCTTACCTGAGGCATAATATGACGAATGACTCGCTGGCGCCTTGCCACCCAGCAGAAGCCACCACAACGCAAAGGATTGTAGTGGCAGCTGTTAGAGAAGAAATTTCCTCCTCCTTCTGGGAAGGAGGAGACAGTTGACTCATCCCATGAACACAGGTTATCCGCAGGTGGCCATGGGAGCAGAGTGCAGGTGCTCTGTGATACTCCAGGCTGTGTTGCTGCTCCTGTGCCATGGAAGGGGTGGATATGTCCACACCTGTACAAAGCACTTGTAAATTGTGCTTCCTCCTGAGTCCTTACATGCAGCTGGAGAGGGATTTCTCAGGGTTTTGGGAAATCTGCTCAGAGGAAGGAATTGGTTGCTGCAGACCTCTTTAGTCTTATCCCTCTCATGACCTGGAGAAGTGTCCCTGCATCAAGATGGGCACTGTGTCCAGAGCTGACACAGCTCCACAACGTGTGCGCGCAGTGGGGTTCCAGCTTGCACGCCTTAATGTACACACAGCTTTGGCCTTGACCATCCCTTATGGATAGAGATGGTTTCTGCTCCAGATCCCATGGCACAGCTGAGGTGGCTTGTATGCCGCTGCGTCCAGGTGGGCCCCCAGAGCCTGTTCTTCAGAAAGGGTACTGCAACTCGCTTTTTACCTTGACTTCACTTCAGTGGGATTTTTAATAAAAGCAGCTAGTCATTTTAGCAGGTTTGTAGAAGAAGGAACATCACATAGGCACTGCAGTGGTCTCTGTGGTTACCCGCGCCATCCTCTGCCAGATGCCATGTGTGATAGTGCCTTTGGCTGCGACCAAAGAGAACCTGAAGAACCTGGTCTGGATTTTGGCAGGGACAGTGTTTGGCAGCTCCTGAAATGAGCTAACAGGATGTAGTTGGGTCTAAGAGATACCCATTATCCAATGTTAATCCAGATATGGCCTTTCCATGTAGTTCTCAAGGCACCGTGGACCTCAAGCTCCAGCCTCTTGGGAGATGCCCATCTATCCTTGCCATGCAGGGAGGAAAACTTGCTTCACGTTTTCTCCATTTGAGCTCAGGTATGTGAGGGAAGGTGATATCAGAGCTCTGGGTTTGTACCGAAAGTGTTTTGAGCACTTGCAGGATTATTTGAAGACCGGGGCTCATTCTTAGACACCTGAATCATGTGCTTCTGCCCTCTAGGACAAGCTCAGTGGTTTTTCTAGCAAAAGCAGACCAACAGATCATTTCTACCACTGAAGTATTCTGAGGCTGTTTTCAGCAGCAGCCAGTGCTCGGAAAATGAACCTGGGAAACATTAGAAGAAGATTGTGTAATTACCTGGTTTTGTGGTTCGTCACAGTTTTGTATGGGTGGGCACTGTGGTGTGAACCTACTTTCAGTTCTGTTGATGTTCTTGCCTTGCAAAACAAAAGGAAAAAAACTCGAGTCCCCTTTGCAAAGCTCCTGGTGACCACTCTAGAGGCTGCATGCTCTGCTGCCATTTCACGCACCCCAGGAGGGAATCGGGGGGAATTGGCCTTCCTGCACCAAATCCAGGCTGTCGCTTAGAAACTGTCTCTGCATCACGTGGCGCTGCCAGACACCTTCATGATCTGGGGGGCTGGTTAGCAGAAATGGGGGAGGAGGTGTGTGGCAGCGCTGGGACTCAATACCACGCTATGTAATTATTAGCTGTAGTGATTTAGCTCAGTTCTTTGAGAATTAGGGTGAATTCACTGGTCAGGAAAGGGCAGTGATGCTCCTCAGCAAGTGCATTGCAGCGTGGGAAGCAAATAGGGCTGTGGGAGGGCTGGGACCTTGCGGTGGGTTCACCTTGGTTGGCTGCCAGATGCCCACCCCGCTGCTGTCTCACCACCCCCTTCCTCAACCAGAGAAGGTAAGAGATGAAAAACCTCACGGGTCGAGAGGAGGACAGGCTGATTGCTCACCAGTTGCTGTCGCAGGTAAAACAGGCTTGACCTGGGGAAAAAGGGATCTGCTAATCCTGCAGCCCCACCTCAACCCACCCTGAAATAATAGTGCTCTGAAGATTAGAGCTGGCATAGTGATTTCTTTCCTGTACCCACTGAATACTTTTGCCTGTTTCCATCTCTGGATCTTCACATCTTCCAGAGATGCCTCATTTCACCCGTGATGAAATTGGGATGAGTTGACTTATCTGAGTATCATAAGCAACTGGACAGCAAGAGAAAGCCCGTGTCCTGCCTTCCAGATCTCTCCACCTAGAGGATCAGGAGGTGAAGGCCATGAGGATCCGCATCCCAGCCGGCTCCTGGCCTGCGGTGGGGCGTAGGGAGGCTGATGCTGAGGGAACCGGCTGGGATGTGCCCTGGGGTTTGCTTTCCTTTCTCTCAAACCACTTAGCCTTGTTTCCCTTACGGTTCCCCCAACTTACTGTCACGAGGCTGACACCACTCACTACTTACGTGGGTAGATTTTCTTGTGGCTCAGCAAAATGGTGATAGTTTCTTGACAGCTGCACGTTCTTCCTCCCCTCCCTGAATACGGAGTGGGGGGGGAAACGGTCCTTTTTTCTGTCCCTATGGTTAGTGCCATTTGGGTGTTTTCCTTGAACAAGGTGTTTGGGGTTTTTCTTTCACTGTATTTTGCAGCCAGTGGCCACTTCAGTGTGCAAACCTCTCCGACCGCGTCACGTCTGTGTAATAGTTCCCTCTAGGTGTGCAGGGGTGGTGTTTTTTTCTTTAGGCCAAAGATTTTCTGCTTTAAAATAACGGTTGCTTTTCTCCTAAAAGGGAATGACAACCTCCGGGGTTTGGTGACTCATTCAAGCGAGTGAGGAGAAGTGTGTCCCCCAGGCTGGGCTTATGAGGAGCTGCTCTGGGAAGGAAAAGGTGTACCCTGAGCAGTGTGTGCATGTCCCCGGGCCAGCTCTCACCTGCTGACGTGGTGGGGTCCGAGGGGAGGTGGGGATGTGCTGCCGGGGACTCTGGCTGAGCCTGGGCATCACCAGCAGAGCTGAATTCCTACAGCTCTGCAATTTGATGTTGGGATCTCTCCCCTGAACCCATACCCAACGCCCACCTACGAGGCACGTAGCTCTGTGTCCGATTTATTACGTGTGAGATATGTTTGGAGGAGTCTTTTCCACGTGACGCTTGTTCCTCTGATGTGACTTGATCCTGGGGGACCAGCATGTGGATAATCATCTTAACTTTAGGTTTTTAGCCCCATTCCCTTCCTAAAACAAAGTGCCTCAACAAGCCACGTTTTTCTGTAGCCCTACAGGAACTTTGTCCACACCTTATGGGAAGCCTTTGGGAAGGATGAAGACAGCCAACACAGAGTGCTTCCAGGTGGGTTTCCAGCCCATCGCAGCCCAAGCAGAGCTCCCACATCGCCATGCAGCGGTGCGAGAGGGACCGGGGCCGGGTGTGGGGCTCTCTGCCAGAGCTGCCCGGGTGCACACCCGGCCCCTGTGGTGAACGTGAGATGAGCTGAGGTCTCTCAGCCCTCTGCAAACAGGCTGCAAGCTCCGAGAAGCGCCGTGCGTCTGCTGATAAGAGTGACTTCTACCTAGAAACTGCAGCGGATTTGCTCCCAGCGTCAGTGGGATGCAGGGGCTGGGGCTGCAGCACCTTCTGCCCTTGCGTTCCTGGAAGGACGGGAGATGACCTGTTTGCACGTCAGGGCTGCGTTTCACCCCAAGCTGGAGCTGCTTCTTGGAAATGATGCTCCTCTGGGCTGTAAAGGGCAGAGGGGAATCACAGAATTTTACGGAATCGTGGAATTTTCAGAGTTGGAAGGGACCTCTAGAGATCACCTAATCCGACTCCATGCTGAACCTGGCATATCCAGTGCTGTATCATCACCAGGCGCTATGTGTGGCCGCATCTATTGACCTCCTTACTCATTTTCCAACGTGCAGCACCCCTTTGCAGAAAGGATGCACAGGACAGACAGCTCGGCAGGGTGTTTGGAGACCTGCATCCCTCTGGGCAGTGACCAAAACCGATTCAAAGCAGGTCTTCTTGGTGACACCTGTGTCTGGCTGTGGTAGAAATGGTGTGCCAGTGGTCAGGAGAGCTGAAGCTGCAACACAGCCTTCTGCCATTAGTATCTGTGTTGAAAAGGAAATATCTCCCTTGGGGAAATAAAGTGTTGGTGGAACAGCTCGCCTGCACAGTGACCACAGTTTTAGTTTTCACACTGTTTAGAAAGAGAAACATCTTAAAGACTCTCACATCGATGTTTCTGTTAGCACCATCCCGCTGCAGCACTGCCGCGGGAAGTCTCCATCCTCCATCTGCTGCGTCCTCAGAGCACTGCAGGGAGAGGCAGTCCTTGGCCTCCAAGATGCAAGCTTGACATTTGTCATCGTGCTGCCACCATCTTCCCCTGCAGAAGCCTCCTGAGCCACTGGGACCGCCGGTGTGGAGGCGGGAGTTCGGGGCTGAGGCCGTGATGCTCCCAGCAGCGTGGTGTGCGGTCCCACCAGCCGCCTCCAGCCAGAGGTCCTGCACGCGTGGTGCGCACCGGGACTCTGCTGCGGAGGAAAGCGAAAGAGAAAATGGATTCCTGATGTGTTTAAACACTCCCACTTTATCACACACGACTGCCTCTGCACTGCTCAGGTGTGAACTTAGTCCGGCGCGAGCTGGGGCCGGGGCGCTGGTGATACTCTTGTCCTTATGGCCACGTGTCTCCCCTGATCTCTGCTGCTGAAGTTCCTTTGCTTTGCAGCGCTGGGAGGAGGGAGCAGCCCCAGTGGCCAGGATTTAGTGCCGGTGGTGCCTTCCCACGCTGGCAGGATGGTTTCCATAGCACCAGGGATGTTCTTCTCTTTCCACTTCTGGCTGTGTTATTTCTTTCGAATTTTGCTAGCGAGGCGGCGCTGAGCTGATCTCACTGCTCAGGTTTCTGCGCATGGGGGGGTCATTCCTACAGAAGGGGTGCTGTACACCCCTGCCCGGGGTCAGACCTCAGCCCGGACCTGGGCTATGTACCCCCTCTGGTCACGGCATCGGGACTACCAGGCTGGCTTGGGGCTGCCACTTACTCTTCCCCATCCTGGCCGCCGGTGCTGTGGCTGAGCACACGCTAAGCCAGACCTGGGGTCTGCTCTGGCCCTGCTCCCCGGGGCTGCAGGGACAGTGGAGTTGGATGGACGTCGAGGAGACACACGCCAGGCACGGGGTGCTGCTCCCTTGGCCGTGCCGAGGAAAACCTGCCGCTGAGGTTGGTTCAGATGGAGAAATTCCTGAAACATCAGTGCTTTATGGAAGTTGGAGTTGCTCTCCTCTTTAAGCAGGTCTTGTCCCTGGCCTGAGCGCTAAGAACGTTATTGTGTTAGGGGGGATTTAGATGAGATATTCGGAAGAAATTCTTGACTGTGAGGGTGGTGAGCCCCTGGCCCAGGTTGCCCAGAGAGGCTGTTGAGGCCCCATCCCTGGAGGTGTTCAAGGCCAGGTTGGACGGGGCTTGGAGCAACCTGGTCTGGTGGGAGGTGTCCCTGCCCAGGGCAGGGGGGTGGAACTGGATGATCTTCAAGGTCCTTTCCAACCCAAACCGTTCTGTGATTCCATGATTATGTTGGCAGCAGCTTTTGCAGCTTTGGTTTGCTCTTGTCCCCACAAAGCCGGTTGCTCTGCAGCCCGAGCCATGCCCAGGTCCCCGGGGCGCAGGGCAGGCGAGGCAGCGCGCTTGCTTGGCCGCGGGGCTCCTCCGGCATCGCCTGTGGCACCACGTCCCAGCACAGAGGCCCTGCATTTTTAGCAACAGCTTTCGGGGTGACTGTGCGCGGCAGGGATGGAGGGACGGACGGAGCAGGGAGGGGAGCTGGAGAAGTCAGTAGATGGCAGAGTTGTTTTAGCATCTGCTCACTGCCGTGTCTCTTGCGGGCTCCCAGGGATATTTATGATGGATTTGTTAGCAGGACGACGCCCCGAAGCTCCAACCATGGCAGCCTGGCCTGGGAGCAAGCCGTGCCTGGGGCTGCTGCGAACCAGCTGGTCAGGAGGAGCGTTCCCACCATCGCGCCGCCGCAGCGGCAGCGCTGCCACCCTGCAGGGAGAGAGGGCTCCTCGCGACGCCCACGTGCCTGGCTCGGAGCATCACGGCTCGCGGCGCCCAGACGAAAGGGCTGTGGGTTACCATTGCAGTATCTATTGCGCGCCGTCGCAGGCGACGCCGCTCTGCCTTCGCGCTGCTTCGCAAGAGCTTCACGGTCGGTTTTGCTGCCTCCGACCGTGCGCGCGTCGTCTTGGTTGGGCTCTCGGGGTGAGCGTTACTAGAGAGCGTGGCTGCAGGTGGATTTCCATCCCAGCGCAGATCCCTCCTGCCCTCCCCCGGGCACTGCCTTCTCCGTGGGGGTGGTTACTCCCAGGCAGGGGCTGAGGATTTTCTCCCCAGAGCCCCTTGTCCGCCCCTCGCCCCTCTGCCTGCTCACCCTTGCTGGCTGGGCTCCTGCCACCACCAGCGCCGTCGCTCTCTCTTGCTCCCCTTGGGGCTGTGCGTGGCCCCCCAAGGGGATCCCAGTGATCCCGAGGGATGAGCACAGCCTCCCAGGGGATTCAAAGTTTAACGAAGGGAGAGAGGAGAAATGCCAGTGCGGGCTGAGAGGGGGTGCAGTGAAGAGCCACAGAGGAGATTCTCAGCGGTGAAGAAAGCCCTATCATGAGAGTCTTACGGAGGTCACTGCGTGTTAAGGTTTTGAAAAAGATGAGTAATTTGCATTAATATTGCCTTGGCAGAGGGGGGGTTGTGGTTTAATGCAGGAGATTAAATTACCAGCTGCCAAATCAGCCCTTGGGAGATTGCCCATCTCTTGATGATTTCCAATCAGATGATTTTCTGTGAGATGAGTGGGTGCCGTGCAGCCCCGCGGGGGGGACCAGGCACCGCCAGCCCGGGGCTTGGCCAGCCCGAGGGCTCACCGCAAACCTCCGGCGACGGAGGGAAAGGCTGTGTGGGACAGCAGGCGAGCCGGGTTACGTCTCACCCACCTCCCATGGCAGAATCCACCCGAAATCCTTGGGGTCCCATCCAACCCAGCCGCTGCACGTGGCATCACCTCCCGAACTGTGGCCAGGAGTTGTGAAACCCTCTGCACAATGCAAATCCTGACCTATGGGCATGTCCCACCAGCGTGGCCGGGGACCCTCGCGGGGCGGTGGGAGCCGAGGACGGGTGGCTTTGCCATGGCAGGACTGGTTTTGGAGTGCTTGGAGTGTTGCAGCAGCGGCTGCTGGGGGGGGGCTCAGCCCCACAGGGTGGGGAGGAATGGCAGCGTCCCCCCTTCTCCTCCAGAGGCTTTTGTTTTGTTCTTGAGTCCCACACGGGTGCAGAAGACGCGGTCCCGGCTGCTTTTCGATCCCGTCCCCGACGGGGCGGCTGGGGGAGGAAGGGGCGCTGCAAAGGCGATGCTAGGACCCTCCCCACCCACCCCATGGCGCGGCGCCGTGGGAGGCAGCCGCTGGCGCCGGCAGCCCCGCAGCCTCCCGCGGGTTTTGCTTTTCCCCCGCTCCTGCCCTCTCCTTTCGCGACATGAAAGGGCAGAGCCTCGCCGGGGCGTTTCACTGCGGCTTTGACGGTCGCGGGCCCCCGCAACCCGTGCCGGGGAGAGCTGCTTTCGGCACCGGGGCGAGCGCGGGATGCTCCCGCTCCCTTCCACTGTGACTCAGGCAGCAGGGGCTTGTTTGGCAGGGTCGGGGCCGCGGGGCTCCCCGCACCAGGCTCTATTTTTAGGAAGCCCGGAGAAGTAGGTGCAGCCGTCGCAGCAAGAAGTTTCTAGTGCGATTTGTGGTTTCACGGCTTCGGGAAGGCGCAGCATCAGCAGTTTTAGGGGTCAGGTGCTCTCCGTGGCTCAGCACAGCAAGGCTGGTGTCGCAACCCAGATGTGCAGCCCAGATGTTGGCGTGAAAGCCACGTGTCCTTCAGGGCCCTCCATCCTCCACGGAGTCCCTGGGGCTTGTTTCTCTGCCTTCCCTGCTCTTCTCCCACCTCGATCCCCTTGGGAAAGGCCAGCTTGGGGTGCACCCGTGGGTGGTACAGCAGGGCCGGGAGGTGAGGAGGGATGGAGGGAAGGGGGCACAGGGGATGATGGCCCTCAGAGCAGGGCGGCTCCAAGGGACAGCATCACCCCAGCGCCATCCCCTGCAGCTCTTTCCCATTGTTCTTTGCTGCTCTAGAGGGTGGCAGAGAAGGGGAAGATGTCCCCTCACATGTCTGGGGACAATGTGGTGGAGATGGTGCTCCACACCAGGCTCCGATCTACCCGCTGGGCAGTGGGAGCCTGGGACAGCCTGTGTTCATGTCTGCTGGAGGCTGGGACTTTTGCTGACCTCCGCATGGGTGTCTCCATGGCTGAAGGCCACGGTGAGCGATGGGGCTGCAGCCTGCCATTGCCACCATAGTTGTTACAACCACCACCTTCTACTCTTTTCTTCCACAGAGAGACGTGACCATCACAAGTATTGAAGCCTCCTCATGTTCCTGAGGCTGCCTCTTGCTGCTCTGAACTCCAAGAGCTTTCTCTCATTCATACCGAGGTAAAAAAAATGAACGGAAACTGCAACACAACCTTTCCTTCTCCGGATGCTGGTGATGTTTTCTGTGGTGTTCTGGCTATGTCTGGTCCCTCTTCCTCTCCGGTGACGGGGTCGTCCTGGAGACACGAGAGCTCCGAGGATGCAAGAGAGGGAAAAATCTAAAGAAGCGACAAAGCAAATGGTGGAAAAGCTCAAATTTCCCTTCTGCCCATGGCCCTGTGCTGAAGGAACTAATTTAGGTTTCTCTCATAGGTTCCCTTCCGCATCCCTCCCACAGCATCGCAGGCAAACTCCTTTTGTGAGTCAGAATAAAATCTTCTTTTTGAATGTATTGTTCTTAGTACCGCGCAGCACCCAGCTTTTGTTAATTGTCTGGAGCATGTGGGGTGAGCAGCACATTTTAAAGAGCTAGTCACGAAACCGCAGCGGGCACTAGATTAAAAAAAAAAAGTAAAAATCACTCTCTTCTCATCAGCTTTCACCTTGCTACCTTCAGACGTGCTCCCAGCCTTTGACAGATCACCGGGGTAGGCAACCGGATATTTTCTCGGTAAACAAAACTCTGAGTGCCGAGTACAAGTGGAGACAATTTGCTGATCAGCGGAAATACCGCAACTAGGTCAATAGGAATGCAAGCGATGGATCACATTTTCCCATTGTCTCACCCGGGGGTTATCGGGCCGGAGGAACCGTGCCAATTTGGCTTCGCAAGTGGATGGGTATGGTTACATTCAGACGGTTTGGGGTGTGTGTGTGTGAAAGAAAACCCTGTTGGTTTCTCGGTGGTGGGCTCATCACCAGGTGAAGGTATCCCTTCACCTTCTCTGGGGTTATCCCATGCAGGCAGACTCTTCCCTCAGGTGTTGGGTCCTCTCTCTGTTGCCCCTCTGGCCCATGCTCCTCTTTCCCCAAGGCTGTCCCCCACCTCTGCCATGTTCCTGCAGCACCCAAGTGTCCAAGGATGTGCAACCATGATGCCACCTGGCCCTGACACGGGATAAGGTGGGTTTTGAGGATTTTGAGTCTTTCCCCCCATCCTTACCATCCATGTGAAGCAGTGAGGTGGCAACAGAGCATGTCCCCAGGGGCCAACACCACTGCACACCCTGCCGCAGCCCTGTCTTCCCAGGCTGCCTAGCTTTGAACAGCGATGGTGGTGGGATGACCTGGTGGGGTTCTGCCTTCCCCAGTGCTTGATTGGCACCTCCTGGTAGATGTCGTGCCACTGGCATTGACTCCTGGCTTGAGCTGGAGCAGCTGCAGGAGCTGGTGGTGCGGGGTGGAGGAGGTGGTTCCTGAGGGCTTGCTCCCCCGGCGAGGGGCTGGATTGCTGACGTGGAGCAATGGTTTCCTTGAAGAGGAACTGCCAGCCAGCCCTCCCCACTGACGAACCTCTGCCAGGATCCCCGCTGTCATATTTTCCACCCGGTTTCTCCCGTCAGGGTGCCGGTGACTAGCAACTCTCAGTTTCGTGGTTTACAGCGTGAGCCAGCCAACCCTCTGGTGATGTTTTGCGCCGAGTACCCAAAATCGGACCATTTCCCCATCCTTCTTCCCGAACCCGGCAGCCCCTCCGAGGCTGCCGCCGGCTCCGGCCTCCCCAGCAAGGTGTGTGTGATGGAGTCGGTGATGCGCTCGGAGTTTCCGGCGTTACCTACAGGTTCTTCTCATTTCGGCGAAACAGTGACAAGGGGTTATCCAGAAACGGCTTTGAAAAAGTTTCGCCTGCCGGGGACAGCCAGGGCTCAGGAATAGCTGCGCAAAACCTTGCTGGCCGCGCTCTGCACCGCTCGTTGCTGTGGTTTCACACGTTGTCGGCTGCCTCGCGGTCCCGATACTCAGGATTCGGGGAAAGTATTTAGTGATGACTTCTCATGTCGTCGTGCTTCTCATGTAGAGACTTCCCCCAAACGTGAGTGTTGAGTTCAGGGGAAACTCTGAAGAGCCCTGGAAAATGCCGGTGAGCACCATGGGGCTGAGGCACGGGGTGAGGACTCTGGGGAGCTGTTCCCCACCATGGCCTCATGGCCCTCAGCTGTAGGGGGGTGTCCTTGGGGGTGTCCACCACGAAACAACTTTTTGCCTGTAGCAAGCTCACCGTGGCAGGGACAGTGTGTAGGAGCTCGGTGTCAGACCAGACCCCTGCAAGGAGGCCAGGGCTGGTCTTTCCAAAAATAACGCCAATTTTAAGATAAAAAGGACTAAAAGCAGTGGCTTGGCAGTGCCTCCAGGCTGTGTGTGGGCTTGATCCCATGCACAGCAGGGCTGCAAGCTCAAGGGGTGAGGTCCAGAGCCCCGAGGTGATGAGGGGATCCCCTTCTACGACCCAAGACGGTGTGTCCCCAGTGCTGCTTGAGTCACCTCGCTGCTGCCAAGAGGATGCTCCACTGGGGGACGGGGAGCCCCGGTGAGCTGGGACGCAAATGTGTGGTACATGTGAGCTGGGCATCCTCGGCATGGAGGGGTGACAGTCCCCACAGGGTGAGGGGTTACATGACTCCAGAGAACCAGCCACCGGCTGTCCTCTGCCCAGCCACTGAACTGCTGCCCATGAAGACCCTGGCGCCATCCCACACTCTCTCTTTGGATGCTATATTTAGGAACACGGTGACCCGCCAAGGTCAAACTCTGGCTTGGTTGCAGAGATGTTTGTGCTTTGTTACCAGCTTGCGCATCTGCAGCTCGCAGCGCCCTAACCACACAGGACAGGATGCGAGAGAGTGGGTAGGTCGCAGAAGCGAAGGCTGGACTCCATCCTGCAAGGCTCTGAGCGGCCCCGACAAGGCGCTGCGTTCCCTCCTCTCCTGGGGCTGCTCGCCCTGCTCAGCGCCCCACTGCTTCTAGCAGGATCCGACCCTTTATTTGCTGCACGCACATCTGATAAGAGCCTCGTCTTTAGCATGCTACTTTCAAAACAACTTTACACCATGGCTTGATGACTGCCTTCAAACTCGCTCCGCAGTGCAGCCCCACAGCCCTCCTCCTCTGCGCCCCGGCAGAAACCCACATTCCTCCTCTTTACATGGAGAAAAGGAGGTCTGTCCCCTCTTGCAGGTGCTGAGGACCCCTCTGCATTGACCCTGAATTATTTTATTGGTGGTGTATGGCCGCACAAGTGTTGGATGCCTGAAGAGCTGGGGGGCAGGACCTCGCCTCCCCACTGCTGGCTCAAGAGCTGTGGGGGCATAGAGGGGACATGGGTTGCCCAAAGTTGCGTGGAGGTGATGCTGGGAGGTCAGCAGCTGCCAGGAGTGCTCAGCATCCCCAACAGCACTTCCCATGCCCAGATATAGAGATACAGGTAACAGGGATAAGTGGGGACAGGGTCTGAGGTGGCTTGTGCCCTTGGGCAGAGGGTGAGCACCTCACTAGGGTTCCAAGAAAGCCACTTAAAACTTGTCTCTCCAAAGTGATGGCCAAGCACCAAGACCCAAAGTCTCGCTGCCTGTCATGGACTATGCAAGCTGTGCCCCCCACACGAGGGTCGCAGTTCCCATAGAGATGGTCCTTTCTCCAGGAGCCTCCAGACTCCCCAGGCAGAGACTTCACCCATGGGGAGCGCAAGGGAAGGCCAGAAACCAGCACACCCCGCCTGCCTCAGCCAGGCACCTTCACTGCAAAGTCATCCTCCTCATGAAGGGAAAGAGAGGGCAAAAAGCCTTTCTTCCCCTTTTGAGAAAGAACTGACTTTCTGAGTGCTTCCTCGCCCCTGGCAGCCCACAGTGCTGTTCAGCAGCTCCGTCCATGTGTTCATGGTCTTCACTTCTTTGAAGACAACTCACCATGAAACTTTCATCCACAGCAGGAAAAAAACACCAGGGCATAGCCTGGAGTGTTTCGAGGGCAAATATGAATATATGGAATAAGAACCTCTCTCTGCTTCTGGTAGAACGGTAGGAAAAAGCATGGAAGTGCACCAGAGAAGAAAGTCTAAGCAACCTTTTTTTTTGTTGTGGGAGACGGTAGTGAACAAACCTACCCACTACGAAGAGTTTTTTCCAGGAAGTGTAGGTTGCTGCAACCTGTATCCCTTGAGCAGCGGGTGCTCACACAACAGTTCTCATGCTACTTGCAAGCAGCGCATTTGAAGGAGCTCCAGCAACGCGCACAGAGGATGAACGAACCCTACGGCCCTGCGACACCCCGACCCATGAGCAGCACCTCGCCCAGCACCATGAAGATGTTCATGGGCTTCCTCACTCTATTTATTGTAGCACAGATGATTGGGACCGTACTCTTCTGTTTGTATCTTCACATGAAGATGGATAAGGTAAGTGGAGAAACAGGGTTGTCTCTGCCGGACTGCGAACGCGATTTGCCCTCAGCCGTGGAGAGATGTGCTCACCAAAAGGATGAACGCGGTAGAGGACAATGCTGGCCACTGAATGGACGCAGGAGTGGCATTTATTGCACCTGTGTTCTCATTTCTGCTTTAATTTGCCGCAAAGGCGTACGCTGAGGATGAGATGGGTTCCCTTCATTAACGAAACGAGAATGGATCAATCAAGAAGAGCCATTAATAGCAAACCCGGCAGCCGATGGCCAGTCCGGGGAGAGGAGAGTGTGGCTTAAACACACAAGTAGCTATTTTAGACTCCTTGGTGGTTCTGGTGCCGTAGCGCTTGGCAGCACCGTGACACTAATGGTGAGGATGGGGTGCTCCAGAAATTAATATTTTTTTTAGTATTTGCATGTGTGAATTTTACAACATCTCACTTCAGATGCTGCCTTTTGTTTAGGGAAGAAAAGAGTGGATCTTAGTACTTGGTCTTTTTTTTTTTCAGCAACACAGTATCAGTGATCCTGTCCCATAGGTGGGACAATATTTACTAAGAAAATTAAAAACTAAAAAGCTATTTTTGAGGTTGCCATGACTGCAGCCCCACTGCACAACGCTTAAAATCACCGATCTAAAGCTGCTTTCCTCCAAACCAGAAAAGACGCCCAGCTAAAGAAATGAAAACACAGAATGAGTTCTCCTTACCAGATACAGTGATAAGATCGTCATTACTGATTTTTAAATTTGTTGTCTCAACTTAAATTGAAATTTAAGTGGGCGTCCGCTGATTTTCAAGGGTGGAGAGCAATCCTGAGCTAGAGGGGCTTCAAAGGCAGGGAGTTGGAAGGGGACTTTGCTGCACGGGGGTTGCAACCTGGGTCCCCGGCGGAGTGAAACGGGGCCGTGGAGGAGGATCAGAGGCAGCCCAGACGCAGGTGGCAGGAGGGTTTCAGCTGCCTTCGGAGCTCGCGACGGGGCTTCAAACCCGACCTTCTGCATCCCAGCGCTGAGCGCTCTGCCAGGCTCTCTGTCCTCACGCCCGTCTGCACTTCTCTTTGCCATTTAGCCGAACGTTAGGTTTTTACAAAGGAGATGTAATTTCAAAAATCAGTGTGTGTATATATATACACACATTTATTATTATTATTACTATTATTATTATTATTGTTGTTATTATTTTGGCTTTCTGGGTTTTTTTAGTCTGATTTTTTTAATCTGCAGCCCTTGGCAGGATTCAGCCCCAGCCCACAAGTCATTTTGATCATCCTGGCAGCTTTTTCAGTTGATAAGTTAGTTGAAAAAAAATGCAAAGCCACCCTGCACGGGCAGGGCAGCGCGGGGCTGAGTGGGCATCCCAGTTGCCTGCTGGGGCTACTGGGGCAGCCGCTCGCTGAGATTTCTGCGCCGCTGTCTGTCAATGCAAGCGGGTGGGTATTTGCCACCTGATTTTTGCAAAAATGGGAAATTTATATTCATGATCAAGGTGATAGAAAATAGGAAGGGATCCCAAGCAACCCACCTCTCACCCAGCGTGGCCAAGCAGGGTCAGCCCCGTGGGTGCAATTCCCGGCGGATGCGGGTGCAGATGCTGCGCGGGGCGGCTGGTGGGAGCGCGTGGTACCCGCAGCGTCTCTGCCCATCTCACCCCGATGCTGAACAACCCGCCTGGAGTTTTTCCAGGCTGCGATTTACCGCTGGCAGGAATACAGCGTGGCTCCGCTGCCAGCCGCTGCGGCTTTCCCACTAACATCCCGTTCGCCCTCTCTTCTCTCCCCCCCGCCGGCAGATGGAAGAGACGTTGAGCTTAAATGAAGATTACGTCTTCCTGAGGAAAGTACAGAAATGTCAGACGGCAGAAGGTCAGAAGTCGACATTATTGGACTGCGAAAAGATTTTAAAGGGCTTCCAGGACCTCCAGTGCAAGGTACGCTGCTGTTAGGTGGATAAAAACCCTGCTGAAGGTTGGGGGGAGGGGGGGGGCCCAGGCACACACCCAGCTTCACCCAGCTTTTTTTTAAAACGATGGGTGCCCTTTACCTTGGGGCTGCATAACATGTGCCCTTTTTTACACTATATTCTTTTTACATTATATTCTTTTTACACTATATTCTTTTTACACTATATTCTTTTTATACTATGTTTTTGCACTATATTCTTTTTACACTATATTCTTTTAATATGATATTTTTACACTATATCGATATCATTGAAAAATCTTGTTCATTTTTTTTTCTCAAAACGGTGTTGGTCCGAGCAGCGGCACGCCAAGGGATGCTCGGGGCTTGCTGTGGGAGGGACGGAGCTGCAGCCGCCCTGGCTCCGTGCTCAGATCCTGGTCTGAAAAACAGTGATTTTCTGCTGTCTGGCACCTCGCTCCGACCCTGTGCCGGCTGCCTGGGAGGATGCTTGCGGCCACCTGCGGCTGGGAGCACTTTTACGCCCACTTTGCCGCGGTGCCGATGATGGTGCAAGGCTCGGGCCAGGCGGCACAGCTCCCGGCAGCCGGCGAGGAGGAGGGGGATGCTGTGCAAAAGAGCCAACCTGCACTGGAATGTCCTCCTGGAGCGGCTGGGGGCCGCCTGGGCAGGGATGAGGTGCTCTCAGCCTGCTCAGCCCTTCAATTCACTCTTTTGGAGGGGCTGTGTTGGCCAGAGCAGGCAGGAGAGGGACGTTTCTTCCTCATTGTCAGTGGGCGATGGCATCAAATGCCTCACCTAAACCTTCAGGATTGCATCAGCACCCAACTGACAGCAGAAAACTGCCTGAGGTGGGTGCTGCTCACCCATCCTGAAAACTCCCCTTTGTAGGGGCAGGGACATGCCCGCTTTGCCGGGCAGCACGTGCAGCATGGCTCTCCGACACCGTTTTAAATGAAAAGGAGATTTTTTTTTTGTTTCTTTCTTTTTTTTTTTTCAAATCAACTTTCCCCATCACATCATTTGAATGGTGCAAAACTTAAGATCATAAACCCTACCAACCCCCGTGGCCGTACGTGATGCTGGGGAAGGTGTTGGGGGGGGGGCTCTGAGGTTTCGGGTACCCTCCGCCGAGAGCTGGCAGGGCTGTCGGGGCCAAACAGCACCAACCTGGGCGATGGCCGGAGCATCCTTTCCACAGAGGCTTTCAAACCCCTTGATTTGTACATCTTTAAAAAGAATATGTATGTTTTTGCTGTTGTTTCAGGACGGGGGAGCCACCAAGGGGCAGCCCAAGTTTGAAATGCAGAGAGGTGAGTTTCCAGGTGCCACCAGTGGCTTGCTGGGGGCAGGAGGAGTCGCTTGGCCTGGGAAGGGGTTTCCTTCACCATGCAACAGCCCACCGGTGCCCCAGGGCATGGCATGGGGGCAGGGGACGGGGTCGAGGTTTGGAGCATCCCTGTGGGGTGGGACAATGCACAGCATGGGGCTGGCACAGGGGGGGCAGTTTTCATGAAAATGAATCCAAAACTAAATCCATGGCCTTTTTGCATTGCAGGCCACGAGCACCATGAGCATCCCCGTTTGATGCACAAGAACGAGACATCCGTGGCAGGTAAGGAGCGGGCACATCCAGGTCTTGTTCCCATGGTGGGCACGGTGGCGTGGGCTCCTCCGTGGGCTTTATCTCCCGGGGGCTTCACCTTGAAGGTGGCTGAGAGTCTTTGCTGAGCAGAGGCGAGATCCTGCCCCACTCAAAGCTGTGGGGAGGGACCTTGGAGAGTGTGCCTCTGAGCTGGACTTGGTCCAGAGAGAAATACCAAGGGCGGGAGGTGCTGTGGTCCCTGCAGAGGAGCCGCGTTGCCCGGGGTGGAGAGTGGGACAGTGGGTGCCAAGGCGTCGATAACACCGACCTTTCCGAATTGCAGCGGAGAAGAGGCAGCCCATCGCAGCCCACCTGGCGGGTCAGAGGAGCAGCAAGCCGGTCTCAGGTAAGACAGACCCGCTCAGCACTGCCTTGGCCAGGGAGCCGGCGGGGCACGGCAGTGCGCATCCTCCAGCCAGACCCTGCGCTCCTGTCCCCTGGCTCTGTAAGGGCAGGGACAACACAGCTCCAGCAGGAGAGCGTGTCCCCAGAGCACAGCGAACCTCCCAGTGGCCACGTCACCACGTGCACAGGTGTCACACGGGGTCTGGACATCCCATGCTGGCTGTCCTCAGTAGCCTTATATGTGCCTTTCGAGAAAGGCACCACAGTGGCTTAATCTTTATAGAGTTTTTTTTATGAGGGAAAAGCTATTTCTCTTCATATTTAAGAAAACCAACCTCTCACTTTTCTTTGGGACTCAAAAATGCAACGCTTTTGCTCTCCTGGCCATGCCTTGCTGGGGTGGCTGCCGCAGGAGGGCTGTGCTGGCACTGCTGAGCTCATCATGGGTCCTTGGTAGCAATATGGGCTGGCTGGTGACTTTACAGTCACACCATAAGCAGCTCCAAACTGATTTAGGCAAGCTGTACTTATTCACAGCCATGGCCACCGTTAGGTTTGAGAAACGGGTGAGTCCGTTTGTGTTTGCGCATCCCTCTGCACGGACCGTGGTTGCTCTTGTGGCTGCGTCCCCCAGCGTAGCCTGAGCTAAGGGCCACCCTACAAGAGCAAGGATTGGCGGAGAGAGTAAGAGTTTCAAGGTCAGTCTCTCAGTCTGGCAAGGATTTTGCAATCTGTGCGTGTTTGATTTAATTCTGGAGTAACTGCCAGTAATCAGCAACTGCTCTTTCCATCTCTGACGCAGCATTTCACCCAGAGCTCAGTCTACCTGTGGAAAGCTCGGTGTTAGATAAGATCAAAGAAGTGAGAAGCTCGCAGCGTTTTAAAACTCCCTGCTTAAGCGCTTGTTGAGCCTATAAAGCGGGCCAAAATTGCTCAGAGAACAATAGCTCTCTGGAGCTCAGCTCTCTGCACCTCGGCGGGCGAGAGCAGAGGAAACCTCCCGGTGGGATGCATGACCATGGACCACAGGCGGCGTGGCTCCCCCAGGACCTCCCGCACCACCCCACTGTGGGGACTGGGACTCTGGGCTGGGACAGTTGAACCTGTTATTCCCCATGGCACTGGGTTGCTCACCCCTGATGCTCTCATGGGTGTCTCTGTAGGGTGGGGAAGGCAGAGGTCCAGAATCCCTCCTGGAGGTCGTAGCTGAGCTCAGCCCCCATGGCCGTGGCTTTCTCGTCTCTGCATTGACTGATCTGTACCAACTCCAGTTCATGAGCTCTGATGATATTGATAGAACCCCAAAAGCCATGCCAGTAGCAGGTCTGCATGGGCAGTGGTCCCGGCAGTGGGAGGCAGAACTTGCCATGCCAAACCCTCCCAGATCTGCACCCTGCCGGGGACCAAAAGTGTGGGACATTTATTTTTGTCCTTCCTTGGCAAGATATTGCCTTCTCTGGAGGCCAAGTGGAGGAAAGACTTTGGGAATGGCAGCACCCAGTTCAGAAAAACTATGTGCCCTGGGGTGGGTTCCTCTGAAGACAGGAGCTGCAGTGTGTTTTGGCAGTGCTGTGAGGGCTTGGAGGCTGTGCCACCAAAAGCTGTGGAGATAGCAACCCTACAGGGGTGGACACGGGGCTGTTTGCTCCATGGTGGCAACTGTGTGCAATCTTCCACTCTAAGCATTTCCACGTGGTTGGATGAAGGAAGCAAAATGCTCTTCTGCTCGCATAATCGATTCAAGGGTGGCAAGGCCAGTGACCAGAAACACAGGTTAAACATGTCCTGACCTCGGGGAAGGGGACCCTGTTCCCCTGGGCTGAGGATGGGCAGGATCCTGCCCGCACCCTGCAGCAGGCAGAGGCTGTGGTGCCAAATGTCTGTGGGGTCTCCCCCAAAAATCAGCCCGCCAAAAATCTCCTTCTGCCAGCTCATCTGCCATGCTTTGCCCCTGCAGTGCTAGAGTGGAAGACGACGACGTATGGCCCCATGAACAACAACTCAATATCCTACCAGGAGGGGAAACTGAAGGTGAAGGAAGCAGGGCTCTACTATATCTACTCCCAAGTCAGCTTCTGCACCAAGGCAGCGACTTCGGCACCCTTCACCCTCTATATTTATTTGTATCTCCCCATGGAAGAGGACCGGCTTTTGCTGAAGGGACTAGACACACACAGCACCTCCATGTCTTACTGTGACCTCCAGTCCATCCGGGAGGGAGGCGTCTTTAAGCTCCGGGAAGGCGACATGGTCTTTGTCAACGTGACAGACTCGACGCAAGTGAACTACAGCCGCGGCAGCAACTACTTTGGCATCTTCAAGCTGTAGTGAGGAGGGGGCCACCCCGAGATGGGGGTCCAGCCCCACTTTGTTGAGCAAAGTGGCTTTCCCTGTTTCCCGTATTTATGTTCCTCTGCCTCTTTGGTTTTCTTGTTTCTTAATTTGTATATTTTGTTATTTATTAATGAGGGCCAAGGGGCCCTGAGAACACAAATGGAACAAAGTTTGAAGCTGTTGTTGTTTGCACTTTGCTGTTTTCTTTCGTTGCCAACGGTTTGGTACGGGCTGGTGTTGTGTGTCTGGGTCCCCCGTGCCCCACGCACCTGGCAGGGTGGATGTCCCCGTTATGTCACAAGAGCTTTATTTAGCAAACTTTGCCATCAACGTTTCTTTCCTAACGATGTAGGATGGCTCAGGGTGCTCCGGCCAAGCTAGGTTCGTACATATCTCCCGTACCAATCTGCTTACAAAACGCCAACGGAAAAACATGAAAAGGCTTAGGAACGTCTCCTCTAAAGGAATCAGTCAGCCAAGCGCTGTCCTTACGTGGTAGCTGCTGGTGATGCATTGTTGCCACCCTAACTGCTTTGTCTTGAGAACCCCCTTTTTTCCACCTGTGCCTATCTATGAAACCCAACCAGCTTTCTTGCTCAGGGTGACACTGTCTTGGCCAGCTTCACGCTGGGTGACATTCACCCTGCATCAGAGGGGCAATTGGTGGCCAAAGGGGGCAATCGGTGGCTGATTTCAACCCAGAGCGTTGGTAAGGTGCTGGCAGTGCTCTGTTACTGGTGAACGGAATCTGCTCATGAGACTGTCCTCCTCCCACCTCTGCAGGTAGAGGACCCTCTGCCTGTGGACTGTTTCACTTCCCTGTGGAAGGGGCATTGGCCACCACTGTCAAATTTGGACCTGTCTCCTCTTCTGAGACCTGTCCTCCCCTGGGAGGAGGACTGGGAAAGTACAGGAGTGGGAGACCAATTGCTTCTTCTCAAGGCCTTCGAGATGTGTGTGCAGAGCATCTTCTGGTTGCCTTCAGTAGCACCTTTCCTGGAGCTCCAGGAGAGCAGGACTGTGTAGACGGACAGGCCCCCCTCTTGGGCAGTGGGGGCCTGGGTGACACTGCACACTGGGGTCTCCCCAACCCTCTGCCCCAGCTTAGCCCACAAGGCAGGGTGAGCTGAGCTGAGCCACAGCAGGGCACAAGGATGTTGATGTTGGAGCCAGTCCAGAGGAGGCCACGAAGATGATCAGAGGGCCGGAGCCCCTCTGCTGGGAGGACAGGCTGGGAGAGTTGGGGTTGTTCAGCCTGGAGAAGAAAAGGCTCCAGAGAGACCTTAGAGACCCTTCCATTCCTTAAAGAGGCTCCAGGAGAGCTGGGGAGGGACTCTTGATCAGGGAGGGGAGCCACAGGATGAAGGGGAATAGTTTTAAACTGAAAGAGGGGAGATTTAGACTAGATATTAAGAAGAAACTCTTTCCTGTGAGGGTGGTGAGCCCCTGGCGCAGGTTGCCCCGAGAAGCTGTGGCTGCCCCATCCCTGGAGGTGTTCAAGGCCAGGTTGGATGGGGCTTGGAGCAACCTGGGCTGGTGGGAGGTGTCCCTGCCCAGGGCAGGGGGGTTGGAACTGGGTGATCTTTAATGTCCCTTCCCAACTCTAACCATTCTATGATTCTATGTTGCATGTTTTAAAAACATCTGAAGATGCCAAAAGTGGCAAGCCTGGAGCACTTGCTTATACAGGTCACACTCGTTGAAGTTTGGAAATACTCCTGGAAGCTGGTAGGTCTGCAAGGGGAAGAGTTTTCAGATTTGGGCAATCCTTATGGTTTGCTTGGCTGGAGGCTGCAGGTCTGGTCCTAACACGGTGCCTGAGTGCCACCACTGCCGGGACGGATGGAGCAGTCTTTGCAGAGCCCATCGCAGTGTTGGATGCCCGGCACGGCCCCCTCCCAAAGTCAGGTGAGGAGAGCTCAGAGCCAGACTGGGTTTACTATAATTTAATACATATTTCTTGGCTGTTTGTGTAACTTCATCAGGGAATGGACTGCTCTCGTCCGACACCATGTATAAAAACTGTTTATTTAACCAAAACTGTCTTACATTCCTGAACAGAGAGGGACTGTGTGCCAAGGGACTGTGCGTGGCCGTAGCCATGTTTCGACGTTCCCAGTTCCTCCTTCCCGAGTGTGGGGTTTTGTCCACTGTGGCAACTAATACAGTTTCTGAATTAAGAGATTAGGTGCTTTGTATGCTGCTCACCTTTCTCAGCCCCAGGCTGGGACACGTTGGGATTTCCTGGGGTCCTGCTTGGGATCTGGGGACCGAGAGGGCGGCAGGGTCGGTCCCAAAAGCCTCCCGGGGCAGCCATCCTGCCCCGCTCCTTGGGGCACGTTGGGGCGCCCGGGCCAGGCAGTGCCGGGGGAGTATTTTGGCTGGAAGAAGGAGCAGGGACCCCCCTGTTGCCCTGGGAAGGCATTGAGACACCAGGGCTGGAGCCCCAGGCACAACTAATTTAAGGGAATTTAGGACACCTGGCTGGAAAAGGACTATTCCTGCCTGCCAGGTCATGGAGCCTTCAGGGATGGCTCTACTTTGGGTGCTGCACAAGGTGGGTTCCTGCGGCTATCTCATGTGGGGTGGCAAGGGCTGGGTGGTCACCTCCTGCAGTGGCGTGGGTCCCACCACGTCCCTGCTGCTGCCGAAAGCCAGCCAGCCCCTGTGGGCTGGGGTGATGGAAACAGCGCTGGGGTGGCTGGAGAGCCCCAACCCTCCGCAGGTAAGTGGAGGTGCCCGGCTGTGCTTGGAGGACAGGTGGGACCCACAGGAGAAACTGCAGACCATTCATGGTCTGGGAAAGGGGAAAAAGCTGGATGGGAGCAAGCAGATGGGGAGGGGAGAGCTGCGAGGAGCATGTGCGTGGCCATTCTTGGGTGCCCAAAATCCTCCAGGAGCAGAAACACCGTCACAGGCAAGGGGGAAGTGTGATCAGTGCACAGCCTTGGTGGCCAGGAGCTCTCGCTGGAGGGTTTGGGCCGGGCTGCGCTCCCCAGCCCAAATCGCTGAGAGAGGATGCGGGAGCTTCAAATCTCACGGGGAAAAAAACAGATTTTCATGCATGGTTGGGGGAAACAACTGAAGAGGGGAGAAGAAAACAAACAAACAGGCATAAACCAGCTCAATAACTTCTGCAGCAAGAGCAGCAGATGCCAACCGCCGCCCGCCCTGCCCGCGCTGCTGCCTTTCCCGGGGCTTTTGTTTCTTGCCTCTGTTTCTTCGCTTGCCAAAAATAGCCCGTGGGATTGAGACGTGAGGCAGCGCGTGGGAGGGGAGGAGATGCGATTGTTACCATCCAGCTGTGGCCTTCTCCCAAGCGCCTTTGTTCTCCTCCCCGGCCCCTGCCCCGTGCCACGGCGGGCGCAGGTTTCCTCTCCCCGTGGAAAGTTTGAAGGTCGTCAATACATTGATTTTTCCCCTGATGTGGGGCCTCTCCGTCACGCCCTGGGCCGTGGATTTTACGGTTTCTGAACCGATTTTGGTTTGGTTTTTTTCTGAGTAAAGAAGGTAGAAGGGGATGAGAGGGTGATGAGTACGTGGGGCACATCAGCAGGGCTGGAACAGGGGTTCATGGATGAGCTGCAGCAGGAGTGAGCAGCAGCATGGTCACCTGCTGGGAGAAGTGTTTGCAGGGCTCAAGACACACTGAGCTCACCGGGAAATGTCTTTTTTTTTTTTTTAAGTTTTGCATAAGAAATGAGATTTTTGGTTTGGGATGCCACTTTCGAAGTGGGGTCTCTCCAGCTCGTGCCACGGAGCTCAGGGGCTGCCAGGCAGCGGGAGCTGGAGGATGGAGCCGGAGGATGGTTGTCCACGTGCTATGTGGCCGTGCCCGGTGGCCACTTGGGTGACAAGCCTGTCCCACCATCTCCGTGCACTACTTTGGGGTCTTTTTTTTGTTTCAATCCCCCTTCCCAATTAGGCACTGTGTGCCTGGGTGCCAGCCTCACCTCGGCACCCCTCGCTTGGTGACAGCCCTTTCCCCTGGCTGTCCCATTGGCAGGGTCTCCGGCTCTTCTAGGTGGCCAAACCCCTCGTGTGCACCCTTGCCTGGGGACGAGGGAGATCTCTCCCCCCCCATGTCAGTTTGGGCCCCGGGAGCACTTGTGCCACACTGGGGCGGTCAGTGGGAGCAGCCCACCACCAATGGGCACCTCCAGGGCATCCCCAGCTGCGGCTGTGGTTTGGGCTGTGCAGATTAAGCTGGTGTTTTGTTTGTTTTTTTTTTTTCTGTTTTTTCACATTGATGGTCATTTGGAGCCAAACCCCATTGCTTGGAGGATGCTGGTGCTGCCTGTGTTGGAGTGGGGTCATGCAAGGGGCCGTTTGGGAGCTGGTGTGAGAGAAGGGACTAAAGGGACCCCACATTTAGCAGGAGAGCAGGATGGAGGGTCTTGGGTTAAGGCCTGGGTCTGGCCCCACGGGGACCCAGGAGTGGAGATGGTCCCTCAGAAACGAGCCTGGGGGATGCCTCCTCCTTGCTCCCCTGCCCAGCGCCGGCTCTGGGGCACTCGGGTCTGGATGCGACCCTGCTCTGCCTCTGCATCAATTCCCCAAAGTGCCACTGGGGCTGAAGTGGGCTCCCTTGCAGACTTCAGCCTTTTTCCATGATGTGCCCAACGCCAGTGTTTCTCTTTTCCTTGGTCTTTCTCCTGCTCCGACTGCTGATCCTCCCGCTTCGGCAGCGGGCTGAGAGTGCGGCACGGCTCTACCAAAGAGTTAAAAATACCAGCGTGCAGGAGAGGTCCTGTCCAAGCGGTAGACCAGAGGAAATCCTGTCACCACACCTAATCTCCAGGAGAAAAAAAAAAAAACCCACACAGACTAACTTTAAAAAAAAAAAAAATCTCAAACAGGCAGGAAGTCACTTATCTACAGCAACCCGGCGGTGCAGCGGGGAGCAGCTGCTTCTCCATGAAGCATCCTCGTTAGCAGAGTGCAAGTGGGGCTTGAGGGATGGAAATGCATCTCCTTCCGCTGGGACCAGGCGCCCTTCCCTGCTGCGGGGCTGGGTGAGGGTGGGAGCAACAGCCCAAGCGCCGGCAGCGCCATTGGCACCAGTATCCCTGCCAGCATCCAGTAAACGGGAGGGGGGGTGATGCAGCCACGGGCGTTTTGAGCAAATCAGGGATGCCCAGAGCAAGCGCTGGCTTCGCTTTCGCGGCGGAAACAAAAGAAGCAGCACCGAGAGCTAAGAAGCGACTTTTATCCTTCTTTATTTGTTGAAAATGTCAATTAAAAAACTGTTCAAAATAAAAACATGTTAGAAAAGTTGAACTTGCATAAGTAGTTACAGTAAATAAACCTACATGACAAAGATAAACTGGAAGGCAGCTGACACAACATCCATCTAAAGACAGACTCACTGGAACCTATTTACAAAGCACTGTAAACAAAGTAAATATGGAAACATTGCTGTCCATCCGGCATGGCTTCTTTTCCTTTTAATTTTATTTTCTTGTCTTTTTTGGCTTCTAGCTCTTCGCAAACGCTTGATCCCAAAAGTCCCAGTGTGCCCTCCATCACATTACATCTTACAAACATGCATATGTACACAGCACGGGTTTCAACTAACCCGGAGGGGGGGCAGCGAGGAAACATTTCTACCCTCTCCTCGGAGTGTAAATGCCCCGTGGTTCGCTTCCTTGCGCGGGCTGCACGGTGCGAGCCCAGTCCCCAGCCCGGTCCCCAGCCCAGTAGGACCAGAGAGTGCCGGGGTGTCTGGGCACAGCATCCCAGAACAGCAGCCTGAGCAGCGAAGGTCGTTATCCTGGAAAACAATTAACCAGGAGGGCTTGCCTGCTGCCCAAACCGCTCAGCCGTGTGCCTGGCGGGGACGCAGGGAGCTGCCATCCGGCTGGGATGCTCCGGAGATGGCAAATCTCCGGTCCAAGGCCAGGCTGGACGTGGCCTTGGGCAACCTGGTCTGGTGGGAGGTGTCCCTGCCTATGGCAGGGGGGTTGGAAATCGATGATCTTCAAGGTCCTTTCCAACCTAAACCATTCTATGATTCTATGAAATGTAGCCAGGGTAAAAAAAAGACCTCTTGTTTTATCCTAGAAACAGCTTAGATTTAAAGAGGGTTTCTTTTTATACTCCTGGTGATGTTTTGGAGTCCAGCTCTCCTCAAACACCATTTTGCTATGCTCTGGCTAAATTTTAATTGCAAGGAGGGAGTCAGTCGTAATTATTGCCTCTGTTACGTCCTTCATGACCAACATTAACGGTACGGCTGCGACGAGCTGCGGTGTGTCTGCACACCCTGTGCGGTGTGTCTGCACACCCTGGGACCCCGCTGCCCTGCGATACGCGGTAAGACTTAGCGTTAACTTCAACAGAAGGTTACCTTTACAATGCTGCTGAGGAAGGAAGGAAGGAAAACACCAGTTCTAAACTAGGCTATAACACCACGTCAGATGCAGACAGCCGACACATATGCATGTTGCCCGAGTGCTGTGTTCGAGGAGCGGTGCAGGGATGTGGAAGGGTGCTGCACCTCCTCGCCCCAGGAGCGTTCCAGCTCTTGCCTAAAGCCCAAACAGAAATATCTTTCCTACGCCAAGAGAAAGTTCCTTTCTCCTAGCCTAAAGCCCCTTTGGGGCGACGGGGGGGAGAAGTGGCCGTTGGCTACGTTCCCAGCCTTTGGGGAGGAGCGACGGAGAGCCTGACGTGGGCAGAAGGGAGTGGGGAACCAGCACATTTGGGGGGGTTGTTTGTTTGTTTCTGGGGTTTTTTTTGTCTTCAAGCAGCGTTTACATTTCATACAGAGAAAAGCGTGTCCTGCAAGGGGAAGCACAGCAAAACTAGAAAACTCATACCATACCCGGACACTCAATGTGAAAACAAAGCAGGGGGTAGGAGTTATCCGGTCATGCGTAAGAAAAGGGATGTGTGGGGGGGGACACGCAGAAGAGCAGTTACCTGTTGTGCTAATCGCGAGCTGTTAGGAGGCAGTACGGCACAGCACACCTTCCCGTGCGCTCTGACAGGTGCTCCAGATCTGACTTCCCCAAGGAGTTCAAACGTCTTCACGTTAATTGCACATTTTAATCAGTATCAAGGCCACACGGGAACCACAGTATTGCTGGGCTCTAGTTCGCTACAGTCAACTAACGGGGAAAAAGAAGGTGGACGGGGAAAGCTTCCCCAGTCGTGATTATCTGAAAAGAGGAGCGCGGTGCTTTTTGGTTTCTGCTCAATGCCACCTCAATAATGTTTTCATTCAATAAATAGGTACCGGTGCTTTTGAAAAGAATGAAAGCATTAAAAAGTGCTTAAGCTTCCTCTAGGAAACTGCTGCCAAACCCTCCGCGAGCGGCAACCGTTAGCAGAGTTTGTATTTGCTCCCAGTAGCAGGTACGATGAGGTATTAGTTGCTGCAGATGAATTGTGAATCATGGACCGCTTGCTTACTGGTTTAGTTGTGATGGATTGTGTCTGCTTTATTTCCTTATCGGATGGACGAAAAACTATTTTTTTTTCCTCTATGACTTTTTTTTTTTTTTTTTTGGTAACAAAATTCCCAAACCCAACAAAACACGGAGCAAGAAGAGGCAAAGGATCCAGTTCCGCTTCCCAAAAAAACACCTGAGGTCACACACCACTGCCAGCAGCTTCTCCCCGAATTCAGGCGATCAGGGACGACTTGCGCCCCGTGTCCTCCCTGCCACACTCGTCCGTCTGCTTCAGCAGCCTTCGAACCAGCTTCTCCAAGTCCTTCCTGGATTTAAGCTCTTCCTCCAAACACTGTTTCATCCTTTTGTTCTCCTGCCAGGGGAAAAAGAAAGGAATAAAGCCGCAGTCAATGCCCATGCGCTTTGTGCCATGAGGTGCCTCCACGCACCTGGCTGCCCGCTGGCTCAGAGGCGGTGACATCCCGTGGACATTTGACAGGTCACTGCCGGCTTGGGAGGATCACCACCACGGGTTACTCGCAGCCTGATCTGCTCAAGCAGATCCTTACTACCGTACAGACCTGCACAAAAGTCCCAAGGACTTCGAGCAGGCAAAAACGTCCTCCTGGAAACTTAATTTTAGCCTGGGTTGGAGGACTCTGTTCTCCTGGGACGGTCTCTCCCACCTCCAGGCTTTGGGCTGGAGGGAGGAGGACATATTTCCTCTGGGTCTACAAGAACTGGTATCCACCAGACCCCTATAAAGTGAACAGTCATGTTGAAAGAGCTTTTAGAGTAGGAGGAAAGTTTCACGTTACCACAAAGACCAACTACTCCTTCCCTCCTGCTGGCTCTGGTGCCCGAGGCACCGCGTGGTGAGCTGGTTCAGGGAGCTAAACCAGAAGAAAACGAACGCCGACGCGGGGAGCTGCAGGACTGCACCAGCATCGGCAAGGCTGGGCACCATCCAGTCGAAGACAACGACCCGGCGCAGCCGGCGCCAACAACCCCACTTCCAATTACCTGCTTCAGCTCTTTGACTTCGTCTTTCAGGGCATAAACCGTGTCAACGAGGCTCCTGCAAAAAAAAAAAAAAAAAAAAGAAAGAAAAAGAGCTGGAGTGCAGCAAAACTGCAACAGCACGGCAGCTTTTGTGAGTGAGGCGGTGGTGGGGAAGGTGCTTCCAGCTTCTGCTCTGCAAGCATCACCTTGCAGCTACGGCTGCTGCCCCTGAGGGGACTCTGGAAATGCCCCGGGGCATTTACAGGCCACCGGTCCAAAATTCAGGGCTCTTTTCTCAATACTCAAGAAAAATACCTCGTTCTGCTATCTTGAACTTATCAACAAAGATCTGTGGCTTCGGCTTCCTTGTTTATGCTACTGCAATAAATAACAATGACTTTAAAACTGGAAATGCCTGAGCATCTTTTGTAAAATGGCCTCGATTCCTTGAGGTTATGCTGCCAAAAAAACCAAAAAAAAACCCCAAGCATGAAAGGAATGCCCTGTCTGGGTTCGAAAAGGAGCGGATCGACGCGGTCACGCGGATGCTGAAGCTCCATAAGAGGGTGAGAGCACTCAGAGACGGCAGGGCCCGGCTGTCAGGCAGCCTCCCGAGGGGCAGTATGGCAGTAGTTAGGAAATAAAAAAGCCACTTGGTCTGTTTCTGGCCTCCCCGACCCCATTAGCTGCATCCGGATAAGCTCTGGGACTGTGGGGACCCGGCACACAGACTCCCAGAGGGCTACACCCACGTCAGAGCAGCCAGGGAGGCAGCTCTGTTCTTAAAAAGGGACAAAAGAGCCACCGAAATAGCCACCAGTGGCTCTCGCCAGGACTAAGGCAGCAGTCGGTGGCAGCAGCCTCGCTCCCCTGCAGAGCCACAGAAGGAGAGGGAGTTAAGTTTTTAAGGCCTTTCCGAAAAGCAAGAAGGGGATGTGCACTTGCGCTTACTTTTCCTCCGTGACAGTCTGGCCGTTGCTTCGTGTTTCCTCTATGATGATTTTCTCTTCCTCGGGAAGAAGGACTTGGGGGATGGAGTCTTTGCGGGAGCCTGTGTAGAAGAATTACTCATCAGGAGGAAAAAGGGAGACTTTCTCTGATGCCCGCGCCGCTCTGGAGCCAGCAGCCATCGTGCTCCCCGCTCCTCCGCGAGCCCGGGGCGGGCCGGGGACGCGGGGGCTCCAGCTGTCTGCCACGGTTAAATACGGGCTTATACATACCACTAACCTGGAGATAAAGCAGAGGGTGGAAAGTTTTCAAGAGCACTCACTGCATCTAAAGCTCCATCAGGACTTGTAAATGAAATAACTCGATTAGGGTCAAGAGCCCTCAGAAGAAACATGGCCTCTCCTTTTCAAACGTACCACTATATTTGATAGTTCAGTGATTTAATTTGACGCCTCACCAGCCATGATAAATAGTTATATTTCCAGAGTCGAAGATGTTAGACAGGTTCTTATGAAGCAGCTTGTTCTTAAACACGCAGCTGATTGAGAGATAATATTCATGCTTCCTTTCTAAAGCTATATGCAACCTGAGATTACCATCAGGTTTTCAGTGCTGACAGCCACAGGCACTGACTAGGTTTGCTTAATTCCTAACGAGTGCTGGTGAAATAGCTGTGTCTCATCTGCCCTCCTACCTGCCTCATTCTCTGCGCTTAGAAGAAAAACAATGGCAACTAAACCACTGGGTAGATGAAGCTGCCTTATCTTGAAGATTGAAGACCACACAGTTTCCTAGCATGAGTCTTGCTGCTGTATGATGCAACCATCTGGGTTGTTGGTTTGGTTTTTTTTTTTCCCCCCGGAGGGGTTATCAGCGCTGCAGGCAGAGTAAGAACGACATTAAATCTGGTTGTGTGCCCACCTGAGCTGAGAGCTTGCTGAAAGCCTGCCCCGGTACAGTATGCCTCGATCACCTTCAGGATCTGAGCATCTTCTTCCAGCGCTGCGGTACCTGTAAAACAGCGCAGACAGCAGCAATCACAAAAAGCAAAGTGAAGAAGAGCAGAGCACGTTGTTTTCTTGACTGACACTGTCTCTGGGACTTTGCCTAATTCCTTTTTTGAGGTCCTTTATATTTTCTGGCCTTTGCAACATCCTGTGGCATTGAGCACCGCGATGAAACGGTACGAAAACGCACTTCTAGCTGCTCATCTCAGCAAAACTCAGGGGGTGATGCCTGACTTTGGGTGCAGGGATGACCAGGGGATGGGTGGGCAGAGCAGCCCTGCTAGGAGGGGTCTGGTACAGCCGTATCAGAGCAGGACTTGGAAACGTGAAGCCTTCATTTCAAGCCCTAGCTCAGCATTGTCTTCTCGAGGCAGACAACTGACCTTCAGGCTGCACACCGCAGCAGCTCACCGCTGGGTGACCGTGGCCTTTCATGTAAAACCCCCCCAAGAGTGTCCCAGGGGGACTTCAGGGAGCTGTCAGGACATCCTTCTTTGCAGGTGAACACTCCTGCAGGGATGGGGTCTTTTTTTGTTCCCTGGTCCCCAGTGGAAACTGTTCCAGCACCCGCTGGTAGGGCCAGCTAAGGGTTTGTCCCAGCGCTCAGACAGAGTTTGATGACTACTGATGTGCAGTTTTAATGCAGCTTTTAACGACTTGGAAGTAGTTCCCTTGTTTCATAGCCAGAACAAGACCACCCCCAACCACACGATCACGAGGAGGGTGGTAGCACGCCTGGCAGTGGTAACGGGGAGGGGATCCGCCAGAGGCTGAGGACCGGTGCGGTTCCAGAAGCCTCCCGTGCTCAGCAGCACGTCGGCTGGCTCACGAGATGAGCATCCTGTCGCATCCTGCGCCGTAAGAAAGGCTGTTCTCAAAGTCCCATGGAGATCACAGAGCATCACAGAAACCTCCAAAACCAAAAGAAAAATACAACACTCACTTTTCCGAATAACAAACTCTTCATCAGACGGTTTTCTCTCAGTTTTCCTTTTCGGAAGAAACTTCTTCATTGTTTTTGGACTTTTGCTGGAATCCTATAGAGAAACAGACTCTTGTGATTAACCAGAACCAAAGGCAGCTCAAAGAGCGGAGCAGCGCAGCTGAATGCAGCTATCTGTGTTACGCGCAACACATTAGAGAACTACAAAGCAGACAATGACAAAGTCGGGGAAAATGATGCTTTTTGCTTTTCCCATGCGCTACTTGTGGCGCGCTGCTCCCTGGAACAGCAGTGGGAATTGCACCTGCAGCTCTGGGACAGGACAAGCTCCTTCAGCAAATCCAACCCTCGGCCAAGATCCTTTAGCCGAAGAATTCAAACCCATTCACAGAACTTTTAGTCTGCTTACCAGCTCGGGGGTCTTTGTTAGAAAACCCTATAATGTTGTTTATTTCCTTGGCTCGATTTGTTTTCTAATATAAAACAGTTGGCAAATGACATTGTTTCCAAATGATTTGTTTGTGAGTACAAATCCCCCACACACATACACAGAGAACAAACACATACACACAAAGTTAGTGTTTGCTATGAAAAGTGTTTGCTGTAAGAAAAACAAGCTTTTATCTCCTTCACTGAGTTATGGGTCTTGCTGATCTGGAGAGAATTAGTGTATTAGTAGGTTACATGCAATACGGATTTTAAGCAGGAGAAGAGGCATGCCAGGAAGGTTAAGTGCCAGAACACTAAATCCTTCTTGAGAGTTATCTCCAAAGGTATTTGCCAGTCACCAAATGACTCTCGTGATAACTTGCTGGTACAGCCAGGCAAAATTAGGGTCATGCAAGCACGAGAAGCGTGAACAGGAACAAGCGTTCTTTGCCACAATAAGCCAAAGAGATGTATCTACCCTTACCTTTAAGATATAAGACATCCTCTACAATGAATATGCAAAGAAAGAGAAGATGAGTGTGAGAGATTGATGATTTTATTGACCACGTCCATTAAATCCACAACTCTAAAACACATTTAAATGTTAGTCTTGCGATTAATGTGGCACACCCTCTGTACTGGTTTTAGAGCCCTACCAACATGCAAAGGAGCACGGGTGTCATGCAAAACTGAAAAAAATTACATGTGAAACGCATGGTAAGTGGGCATTAATACACTCCGAACACATCAAAATAGAGAACATGCCTCCTCGGTTAGTAGCAGGTTTCTGTAGATGTTGGTTGCCTAAGAGAACGCTGGTTAAAAATACGGCACCCTTCGGTACCAGCCCTGCGAGCCTGTCTCCATCCCAGCCCGGGGTCCGGTCCTGTGCCCAGCACCAGTCCTGCGCTCTCCAACCCGACCCAGCTCTGGGATGCTCTGCCCACACCGGTGACAACCCCCCAGAACCGCATCTTCTCAAAGGGGACCCTCCCGGAGGGGACCTGCCATCCTCACGGGAGACCTGACAGCATCAGGCATCGGCGCAGCAGCATCTCCCCGCTCCGGCGGCACGGCCCGCGGGGAGTGCCATCCTCGGGATGCTCGGCACGGGGAGCCGTGTGGCTCTCCTGCAGAACGGGCCAGCAAAGTCCCAAATCTCCATGTTATAACGCAAAGCAGGCCACTTAAAAAAAAAAATAATAAAAAAGCAGCAAAAGAAGTCGCCTGTAAATCTTTTTTCACTTCGCTAACCTGAATCCGGACACGGCGCTTTACGCACAGCACCTGCTCTGTCATTTCAAATGATTACTGGAAACAGAACAGGAAAAATGACCCAATTTCAATGGAAATAACAAGAGTGCTGTGCGGTACGCGAGCAGGGTCTGGGGTTTCCTGAGCACAGCTAGGTACAAGGAAATGCACGAGCCTCTGCCATCCCGTCCTACACTACTAGAAGCCAATTAAAGTAACACTGGATGTCTGAAATTCTCTAATCTTTCAATCAAACTCCCCCACTCCCTTCCCTGCCAATAACCTTTGGTATTTGTATTCCTTCATCCTATCTTCGTTATAGGAAGGTGACTTGCACCGAGCTGTTGGCATAGTTGGTTTTGTGCCCTACTTTAAATTTAAAACAAAAATACAGTGAAATAGGAGTTGTGCTTAGTGACTGAGCACCCCGGAGGGAGGGACGGGGCAGACGCCGATCAGCCTGGGCTAACACCTGAACGCATTTCATATTTGTCATCACCGGCTGGTGTCCACGCATCCCTCCCCGGCGAGCCCCCAGGCTCGGGCTGGACCCACCGGGTACCCAGCTGTGCCTGCCCACCTCTGCTCCACCTCCGGTGGACACGTTGGCCTTTGGGTTTCCACCAGTGTGGCCAGCACAGCCTGTTCCCATGCAAACCACATTTTTGCGGTCCTTTGACACCTTGCATGCCTGCAGCAGCATCCCGCCCCGCGGGGCTCCCCGCCTGCTCGGCCTCTGCGGCAAAAACCTCTCGCCTGGTTTCGAGGCGGAGAGTTTAACTCCCGGCCGTGTGCGGCAGGGGACAACGCAGAAACTGCGGAGGACCCTGGTTATTAATGATATCGCTCAATCTGTGGGTTTGGCCTACCTTATAAATAAATATCAGCCTTGAGCTTTCACGCAGAAAAAAAATTCTCCTCTAATTCAAACCTCTTCCTATGTTTTAATTCACCATGCAAGCACGAAACATTTTAGTTTACATTAGGGATTTGAATCATTTTAGTCTACATTAGGGATCTGAACCATGCAAAGATTAAGGGGTCACTTCCAGGCTACTTGGTTGGGTTTTGAACAACTTCATTCCCGAACTGAAATGCGTCGTTTTACAAATTTTAAGAAATAAGTGTAACAAAATGCCATGAGGCCACCCAAAATCTCTAACCTGGAGTAGTGGACCCACAGCCCCGCCCCCAGCTGCCGGGCTCTCCATCCCTGAGGGCTGTGGGGAGCCTGGGGGGGGTCCAAAACCCCCTCCCCGTCCCCATCCCCACTGGGAGCCCGGGCAGGGACGCTCCCAGGGCTGCTGTACCAAGAAAAGCGGCTGACTCAGAACCGGAGTGCTCATTCAGTAAGAGGAACGTTACCCGAGTTACTGGTGAGTAATCCCAAAAGTTTAATGTGAGGTAGGGAAGGAGAGCACTGCAGTTACAGCGGGGGGTGAGAATCGGAGCTGGGTTGTATTTTGGGTTTCCCCACGCCGCCTCCTCCCTCCCAGGCTTGGGGTTTCTGCGGGGGAAGCGATCCCTCGCGCTGCTGCAGGGTCCGGGTGTGTAAAACACTCGGGTGGGCGGCGGAGGAGGGTCGAGCCCCACGGCGGCCGCAGGGAGCCCTGCTCCGGCCACCAAAACACAGGGTGGAAGACACGAAAAATATCAACGGGTCTTCTTCCGCTTCCTCTTGGTGCAGTGTTGCTGCTCGATCCTGCAGCATGGGCAACGCCGGAGCCGGGGCACGTCCCGGTGGGGAGCCCAGCGCCCACCCACGGCTCCCACCGAGGAGGAGGAGGAGGAGGAGGAGGAGGAGGAGGGGAGGCAGCTCCACCATGGCACCGCAAAAGGAGAGGGCTTGATGGGACACGCAGGGCCGGTGACATCCAGCAGCCAAGAGCAAACACGGGGAACGGGGCTGAGCCCGCCAACACACGTGCTCGTGCCTCCCCTGCAGCGCAAAGCCAGCCACGGCGACAAGCACCCACCGCAGGGCTGGGGCAGCACTCTGCAGAGTCATTTCTCTCAACATCCCCGTTAACCTAAGCTTCTGCGCCCCCGCTGTGGGGTAAGAAACCCGGACACAAGCACGAGGGACTGCCATGAAAGCGTGGTGCTCTGCAGGCCAGCGGGAGGATTACCTCTTTGTAACTCAGCGCCGCCGACGGTCTGAGCGGAGGAGCAGGACGGAGGCAGCTCAAGCTCCAGGGCTTGAGGATTTTAGGGGGTTCCAGAGGGCCACGGATCTGTCCGGCTGAACTGAACGTCTGAGAAAATAGATGGGAAGCAAATGAAGGCTGTTAGCTACCAAAAAACACTGAGAAGCAGAGGGGGATGGACAAGGGCTCACTGTCAACTCCTCTGAGGCATCTACTTTGCAACAGAAATCATCATAGAATTATAGAACGGTTTGGGTTGGAAGGGACCTTGAAGACCATCCAGTTCCACCCCCCTACCCTGGGCAGGGACACCTCCCACCAGCCCAGGTTGCTCCAAGCCCCGTCCAACCTGGCCTTGAACACCTCCAGGGATGGGGCAGCCACAGCTTCTCTGGGCAACCTGCACCAGGGGCTCACCACCCGCACAGTCAAGAGTTTCTTCTTAATATCTGATCTAAATCTCCCCTCTTCCAGTTTAAAACTATTCGCCCTCGTCCTGTGGCTTCACTCCCTGATCAGGAGTCCCTCCCCAGCTCTCCTGGAGCCCCTTTAGGGACTGGAAGGGGCTCTCAGGTCTCCCCGGAGCCTTCTCTTCTCCAGGCTGAACCCCCCCAACTCTCCCAGCCTGTCCTCCCAGCAGAGGGGCTCCAGCCCTCGCAGCATCTTTGTGGCCTCCTCCGGCCCCGCTCCAACAGGTCCATGTCTTCCCTATGTTGAGGGCTCCAGAGCTGGAGGCAGTGCTCCAGGTGGGGTCTCCGCAGAGCAGAGCAGAGGAGCAGTAGGGCAGGACACATGTCAAACGGTACGAGCACGACAAGGTTACAGGCAAAACTGCAGGATGTGTCTTAGGGCTGTACGCATTACCTCAATGTCAAGGTGCATTGCCAAAAAAAGGAGAGAGCAGCCAGGGCAGAGGAACCCTGGGCGGCAGAGAGGTTGGGGAGGGGAGACGCTTACCGAGTGAGCGCTCCAGGACTGCGTTTTGGGTACGGTGTTGCACGTCCCTTTGGTCAGCCTTTGCAAGTGGTCGAGCCATTCGTGCAAGTCCTGGCTGGTGTTGCAGGAGACGGTGATCCGCTCCGTCATGTTCCCTGCGGCAGAGGGTTAAATAACCGTCTTTAGCAAGCGGTAGAGAGCCGGGAGGAAACACAGGGCGAGCTCAACTGGGCAAGCGGCTCCTCAATTTGAAAAGTCCAGTGGCTGCAAATGGCCAGGGCAAAGATGTGATTCCACGTGAGTGCCCGTCCTGCCCCAGTGCCAGCCAGCGTGGGAGCAGCACAGAAAAGCGAAGGGAACTGGCGAGATGAATGTGCAAGGAATTATTTACTGTTAAAATTAAGCAAATGCAACATTTCCATCATTACCAGGACCCGGACACCAAATACCACCAGCAGCTGCACTGCAGCCAAGTCACTGAGCATGACAACCGTGTATAGCTACAAGGAATGAGATAAATTGAAGGGGAAAGTTGGGAGGAATATTAGGAAAGCTATCTCATGACCAGAGCTCTTAATCTATCAATAAACGAGGTGCTCACAGCTCCATGGGATGGACCCCTGAAGAAGATGGGGCACGCACAGCACAGAGCACTGCTACCGGGGCCACAACCAGCCCTGGCAGGAGATTTGTCCCTTGTGAAACGCTATGGTCTCCGAAAGCAGCCCAGCGCCAGAGACAGAGCTCAAAGGCACTGGGAGGAGGTTGCCTCAACCCGGAGGGAGATGCTCAGCAACTCCGACCACGCGTGGTAAAAGAGCAAAAAGAAGAGCGTGGCGCAGCGGGTGGAGGGAGGAGGGGGACCAGTACCTCCAGTGGCAGCTGCTGCCTGGACTGGGATGTCCCCAGGCAGGGGCCACACTGACCTGCGATTTCAAACATGTGCTCGTTCCCTTCGGCATCTTCCAGCTTTGTCAGCGTCATTCCTGTCAGAGGCAGCTTTCCCTAGGAAAATTGAGGAGGAGTCAGTGTTTGCATCCGCTCCCCAGCAGGCCTTGTTCTGCTTGTTTCTGCTCATTCCTTTCTCTTTGGGAACTGTCATTAAAAACTAATTTGTGAAGGCTTCAGACTGCAGGAAGAGTCTCCGTTAATGTATGGATCTAGATTTCCCTGCACAACTAGGTCAAACCCCGGAGAAGAGGCTCCCGTGATGACTGAGTCATCCCCGGCTCATCTGCCACCCTTTCCCTTCACTGGGTGCAAACCCTTTTTACAACCAAGCCAGGAGGATGAACTTCCCCTGGTTTTTCTGACAGCCGTCCCTGTCCTTCTGGTTTGCAGGCTGAACTGCCTGCTCACCTTACTCCCGCTGGTGGGTACAAATCTAAAGAGCCCAGCCAAATCCTCCCCAAATCTTTCAGTCCCTCATCGCAGCATGGTCAGGGTGGGAAGGTCCCTCTGGAGCTCCCCCAGTGCCACCGCCTGCCAGAGCAGGGGCACCTCCAGCAGTGGCACAGGACGGCGTCCAGGCGGGTTTGGAATGGCTCCAGAGTGGGAGACTCCCCCACCTCTCTGGGCAGCCTGTGCCAGTGCTCTGCCACTGCACAGGAGAGAAGTCCCTCCTCATGCTTAGATGGGACTTCCTATGCTCAAGTTTGTGCCCGTTCCCTCTTGTCCTGTCACTGGGCACCACTGAACAAAGACTGTTCCCATCCCCCTGGCACCCTCCCTTGAAGGATTTATCAGTATTGATAAGATCCCTCCTCTATCTTCTCTTCTCCAGACTGAAAAGCCCCAAGTCCCTCAGCCTTTCCTCGTAAAAAAGATGCTCCAGTCCCCTCATCATCTTAGTAGGCCTTTGCTGGACCCTCTCCAGCAGTTCCCTGTCCTTCTTGAACAGGGGAGCCCAGAACTGGACACAATCAGCACATCACCCTTGTGTCCCTCATCACCCTTGTGTCCCTCATCACCCTTGTGCCCCTCCTCACAAATGACACATCAACGGAGAGCATCCTTTTCCTGAAGGGTATTGATGCTTTCCGGCAACTGGAGAAAAGCCAAGCTCCCAACAGCCTGATTGCAGCCATTCAAATGGCAAACCATGAGAAATGCGGTGTTTTGGGGTGCCTCATGGGAGTGGAAATTTGTAATAGTGAAGTATTTAGCAGAGATGGCCCAACCCTGAGAGCCAGCTGGTTGGTCCTGTGGGGCAAAACCCTACAGCTGGGTCCAGACACCTCGCACACACACACAACGTTCTTGAGAAGAGCACGTAGGACAACATGCTTCGAGGGTTGGGGTTTTTCTCCTAATTTCACTGCACTCACAACTGTTTAACCAGTCGGCAGGACAAAGGCACTACATGTCCTGGCACGCAAGGTAAAACCAAGCCCTGGTTCCCTGCCTGGGTCATTTGCATCACAACAGAGAGGTTCAAGGAAACAGAGGATCTGAATGTGATAAGAGCTATCTGATTTCCTTTTTCACACCTAACGCCTTGCAACTTCAAATTAAGCATGCCTACCTGATAGATGAACCCACTCATCCGTGGGCTTGCAGACAGCATCAGCAAAGCATTTGAAAACAACAAGAAATACCGCTCCTCTTTCTCCTGCGGGGGGGAATAAGAATTTAGGTTAGTCCGCTTTGCAATGCATCACGAGCACTTTCCTCCAGCAGAGTGAACCTGTTCCAGCTGGAGTTGCAGCCTTCCAGAGACCACCCCCAAACCAATTATTTTGGCTTTTTTTTTCTTTGCAGCAGCTCATTTCTGTACTAGCTTTTCCTGCATACATTTTGTCTGCATCCTGCTCATCCTGAAGATATAACTGGCGTCCTCTTCCAATCACTTCAGAGCACCTCAGAAGACTAAGACCTTATGTTCCCCAGCAGTTCACATCCCAAACAAGACTTGGGGACTACACTCTACAGGGTTTCCCTTCCCATGGAAAAGTTGCTACGGCAAGCAAGCAATTCAGTGGTAACAGGCACTTTCCCACACAGCAAACACCAAACACGGCTTTAACACCACCGGTGAAGGTCTGTGGCAAGCACTGGTGTGATGCTTTAGGACCAGTAGCACAGGAATCCCTCCAGTTCTTTCCAAAGGGCAGTCAGCTCTGGAGTGGGACGTCACAGCAGCCACCGCGCTGTTGCACAGGACGTGGCAGAATGGTTATGCTAATGCACACTTTCAAGTCACTCTCATTTCTCAGAGTAAGTCACAGGGGGAAAAGAGGGAAATTAATGTGCTCTACAACACTGAGATACTTCTTTTGCTTGAAAAGTGTGTCACCAAAGGCCTGAAGCTAAGCCCTCGGGGTGCCTGACTCCAGAGATGTGCCCAGTCCCATTGCACAGCCCTTCTCCAGGTAAAATTATTTATCAGCATTATTTCATAGAATCATAGAACGGTTTGGGTTGGAAGGGGCCTTGAAGATCATCCAGTCCCACCCCGCTGCCCTGGGCAGGGACACCTCCCACTAGCCCAGGTTGCTCCAAGCCCCATCCAACCTGGCCTTGAACACCTCCAGGGATGGGGCAGCCACAGCTTCTCTGGGCAACTTGCGCCAGGGGCTCACCACCCTCACAGTCAAGAATTTCTTCCTCATATCTCATCTAAATCTCCCCTCCTCCAGTTTGAAGCCATTCCCCCTTGTGCTATCACATGCCCTTGTAAAAGGTCCCTCCCCAGCTCTCCCGTAGGCCCCGTTCGTCAGCACTTTGCTGGCCTGCAGTGAGAGCGGCTGCCACCTTGCATCACCGACCTCGTGAGCAAGGGGGTACCTGAACACGTCTTTAGCCAGAAGGACCACCGCACTCACCTCACTTCCCCCACACTGTACCATAACCTGGGACATGTAGATGATGTTTCCCATCGTTTTTATGTCCTCTCCTTCCCAGCGCTGGATGGATTCGGAAAGGATCTGCAGTTCGAGTTGTTTCCTCTTCCTCAGCTCTTGGCATTGCGACTGGGAATCACAGCGGGGGCGCGTCGTTAGCCGAAGGGCAGGCGCAAACCCAAACCACCCCAACCAAGACGCTTTCACCAGCAGTGCTCCCACAGCCACGTGGGCTCAGGGCTGGTCACGTCAAGGGATCGGAAAAGCCTGCCTTGCCTCTATTACACAAATTTTGTTTAAAAAAAATTAAATAATTAAAAAAAAAATCACACCCTAGCGATTTATGAAGTAATGAATACATTAAAACGTCAAAGAAATTGCGAACTGCACTGAGCAAACTTTTCTTTCCAAACCAGTCCTACCTCTGAGAGCACAGGGTCACATTTTCCAAACCAAGACAGCCGCGGTTAAATGTCTCTCGTTTTGCTGCTGCTTAAGAGAGATTTTGCCCATTTTGGCTGAGCAGCAACGAGATAGATACACTCGCAGCAATGCAAAGCTCCCATGAATCAGACCGGTGGATATTTTCTAAGCAAAATTTGCAAACCCAAACACAGGACGTGGCGCAATATTTCGGCGGTGCAGTTTTAGAGTAGCACAAAAAGAAGCTTTTGAAGGTGCCGTAATTGAAAAGACTGTGCGGATGGACACTCAGCAGCCGGGGACTGGTGGAGCCCCCCCGGAGCGGCCAGTCCTTCAGCAGCCTTCGCCAAGCAGAGGACAACGCCGACCGAACAAAGTCAGCCCTGCAAACCCACGCGGAACTTGCTTTAACTGACCCCTCTGCCAACTGGGAAAAATTGCTGCAAAGCCAAACCCGGGCTCAGTTTTCACCAGCTGTTTGTTTTTTTCCAAACCCCTGTTTCTGACAGAGATTTTCCTCCTTTCCAACTAAGTTTCGCACAAACTCTTTGACTATCCACATCTTCAAAGAGAGAGGCTGCCTTTGGTCTGGTCTGAAAACACACAAATTTGAACCAAACTGCGGGGGCTTCCCCTGGTTTTGCAAGCGTTGCGTGCTTTGATGGCTCCCCGAGTGTCCGAATCCAGTGTTCCCAGGATACAAATCCATATAAAATCCCCAGCGATCCGCCCCAGTCTGTGCAGAGGCACCGCTCCAAATCACGGCGGCTCCGCGGTCCCTCCCTGGTCCTACCATGGAGCCACGTGTCTGTCGCAAGGGGCATCTCTGCCCATCTAACCTCACATCCACACTGAACATCTTCAGTCGTATCATAATTACATTTAATTACTCAGCACCCAAGTACACGTTTCAAGTAAAACCGTCCATCGCTTACGAGCATTCCTAAAAATTAACGACATCTTGTAATTTAACTGAATTATTCCCCTATTATCTACCAGAATAAATGGAAAGGGAGCTGAGTTTCTAAGTAAATGTAACATGATCGCCCTTTCCTGTTTTCTATGAACTTTCTCCTCCCCATCTTTTATCTGCACTGCTAAGCACCAAAAACTCGCATCTGCTGCGCTAAGGAAGGAAGTTGGACCACATCTGGAGTGGTTATAGTGAAAGGTATTCAGTGGCTACAAAGCGAGAGAGACTATAGCTTTTTTTAATAACCTAAAAAAGCTCTGCCGGGTACAACCTTTGTGCACGCGGATGGCTTTTCCCCCTCTTTTTCATCTCGGCGCAGCAGGACTCTGAGGGGTGTAGGTAACACAGCTCCCAGAAATAGGTGTGTTATCTCCGATTCATGCCTTGGCTGCCCCTTGCCCCCTTCCCCGCCGATGGCCACGGCACCCGGAGCCACAAATTATCTACAATACGGTCAAAGCCTCCATGGAGCAAACCTCAACCAAACCAAGAGTCGCTCAATGGGCTCAGAGGGGACCTTCTGAAAGCCGTTGAGTCATACACGTGTGTTAACCTTTCACGGCTCATCTCAACGAGTGAGGGGCGATCTAGTTTCAGGTGGCAAATCATTAGGGTATGGAGGCAAAAGGAGATGAAAGGGACCCCACCACCACCACCACCACCCACACGTGGCTTTCTGCAGCGGAGGAGAAACTCAGAGATCCTCCATCTCTGCTGCTGGGACCACGGAGCCACAATTGCTGAAACGGGCAGCCGGAGGGGCAGCTCAAGGCTTGAAACTTGAAATTAAGATTCTTTATAACCCATCTTTTCCATTCCAAAAGACCTTTTTTTTTTTTCTTTTTCTAATGAGGAGACAAATGTCAGGCTTGACTCACTCTTCGTGAAATGCAGCCCTGAAATGGAGCGCTCTATTTTAAGAATCGCCACCTACCACAAGGGACTTGAAGGATGTGACGGCTTTCAAAACCTCTTCGTGATCTGCATGCGCCTCCTAGTGAAGGGAGAGAAAAGAAAATCCCTCAGCCACCAGCAGCACCAATTTAATGAGCGTAAAGTGACCGGAGCAAGAGCAGGTATGATTTTACTTTGAACAAACTCGGCTGGCAAAGAAAAATCAATCAAAACAGGCAGAGGAACAGGGTGGATTTCTGCTTTCACCTTCAGGAAGGAAACTTCTGTTGGCACGCAAGGTATTCCAGCCATTGCCCCGTCGAGGGTGCCATTTCCATGAGCATCGATGGGCGCTTCACCTCCGGGTTTTAGGGAGGGCATGTCTGAGCAGAGAGGTCTTGGGCCGGGGAGGGGAAAGCGGACACTGCCCCTTATCTCTGATGATGCCCCTTATCACCTCTGACTGCACGCTAGTACTCTCCCAGCACCTTCTCCTGAGCATCTGAGGCCCTACATCATAAGATCTTTACCATCCAGACCTCATGCCAAGCAAACCCTAAGGTGTCTAGGTTGCGATGGAGCTGTCCCCGCGGCTGCCAGAGGCTGCAAGGGACTGCTCACATCTGAACGCGGGACGAGGGCTGCCCTGGACAGACCTGCCCCGTCTCCAGCCGTGCAGCAGCGCAGGCAATGCTGTGGTACGCATCCACACTGCACGTATCTATATTGCCTACATCCAAACTCTTCCCACGGCATCGCAGCTTAAACCGCAACCCTACTGATTACTAACAGAACCCCCACACTCGCCTAAGAGAAACAGGCAATGTGTGCGTCCCCGAATCCACCAACGACCCCCATAAAGCATCCTGCAAAGAGCCAGGGGTCTCTGGATGGGCACGGTGGCCATGGCTCAGCTCAGCTCAGCTCAGCTCGGCTCAGCCAGGCGAGCGTGGGACAGGTCAGGTCTGCGGTGTGCCCACAGCGCCGGCTCTCATCCCCTCTCCCACGCAGAAAAAACCCCCAGCGCAACCACAGAGGTTTTAATCCTCTGGCTGGGATGTGGATGTGAACGATCACGGCTAAGCGTGCTGAGTGATTAATTGGTAATTAATACTGGAAGAGGGGGAAAAAGCAATCCTGGTTAAAAATAGACCGTTACTTCTGTTTTCTTCACCTCCTTGTACCACCCCTGAGGTTTGCAACCCCGCGGCCGGCGTGCACCAGCAGGCAAGCAGCAGAGCTCCGGCGGCAGAGATCTTTAGAGTCCCCCGGGGAGGGGAAGAAATGACCTAAAGCAGATCTGCCACCCGCCGAGGAGGTCTCCGTCCCCCTTCGCTGCTCTCCCTGCTCCCAGGCACCCGCTCCTCCGCCCCCGTGTCTGCGCCGGCCGCCAGATCCATGGTCTGCCTGTGCGGCTCTGCCTCCAGCCGGGAGCACAAGCCTCGGGGCGAGGGGTGGGGATGAGCAGGGGCGAGCAGCCGAGGATAGGCATCTCATAAAACGATAATAAAAACACCGATTTATTACCCGCCGTGCAAATAAGTAACAGCTGTAGCCCAAACCTGAACTCTGCTTTTACTTGTGCTGGAAACGGCCCACCTTTGAGGAAGGGCTTGGGGTGAAGAGCAGGCAATGCCTTCCCACCACATCCCCCAGACTCCACCGCTTCCCCACTTCTAAAAGATAGATAATGTCCTACGGAGGTGGGACGCCTCCTTGGAGGGGTGGGTGAGTACTCTCAGCGATGTGCTGCTCAAATAGCAACGGGCAGAGGTACCTCTTTGCAGCTCGGGGGGCAGCATCACGGGGCATCCCGCATCCCACCCACCTCCATGTGCCGCTCCAGCTCCTGCAGCAGCGTGACGTATTTATCCAGGCGCAGGAAGGGTTTGCTGAGGCTCGTGGTCAAGATGAGGATGCCCGGGTTGGCCGCCCCCTGGCTCTCCATGAACTTCTCCAGCTCATCGCTATAAATAGAGACGACAACAACAAGAAGAAAGAGGGCTCGCCACGGCTGAGGGCTGTGTTTTGCTGCCTCCCACGCTCTCCTGATGGCCGGGGCTCTGCTCCGAGCTGTGCCTTTTTAAAGGCAGCCTGGCCTCCCCTCCGATCACCCCCCTGCCACCGCGAAGTCAGCAGGGCAGGCAGGGAGCTGCCAGCTTCCATCCAGCAGAGCAAGACCCCGCTCCTTTGGGACGCAGCGGAGGATGCTGCGTGGTGGCGGGGGTTGGTGTGCACAGCCTCTGGGGTACATCGGTGCCGGCAGCCGGTCCCCCGGCACAGGGCCAGGCATCTGGTGGACACTGGGGGCTGCAGAGGCTGCTGCCCTGCTGCAGGACACCCCAGCAACCTACCGGGACGCCGCTGGGAGCTGTGATGCTGTTGCAAGCTCGTACATCGCTCTGGAAAACACGGCTTGTGCCTGTCAGCACGTTTGGTAAAGCTGATTCTTTGACTGGTTTAAGAAAAGGGGTCAGACTGAGGAACCACTTGAATGAGTCATTTACAGCAGCCAGGCTTCTCGCTAGGCTGAATTGAAGCCGGATTTCAGCAGGTAAGTAAAGATATTGCGAGTTCCCATTACAGAATGGGAAGACATACGCAGTATGGCCGGGGTCCTGGCCTTCCCATCACTGCAGGGAGGACAGCTAAACTGCATCAGGGATGACACAGTTGGAGCCTTTTGGCTTGGCAAGCTCTTTAGCACGACATTATACAAATTCAAGTGTCTACTCAAGTGGGATGTGCTGAAGGAAGATGCTATTACTGCGATCTACCAACGACCCTGCAAATCAACCATTTGGTTGAACAGCAGCTCAATTATTAAATTGGGTAGTTCCGGGTGACTTGATGACCACCCTCCTTTTGCAACGATGTGCCCCCACATTGTAGTGCCGCAGGGGAACATTCTCCCATCTACTGGCGTGTGAGCGCTTCAGCAGTGGGTCTGAAACAGCATCTGGGTCCTTTAGAAGGTACAATCATAGGAGATGCTATTGCGAGGGCTGAATTTGCCTCTGTTTTACCCAAGGTAAGAGAGCCCTGTGAGAGAAGACCTGTGAGATCGCTCTGCAGACAAGCAGCATGAGCTGTCTCCATAGCTGAGAGCCCAAAGCCCCAGCGGTTTTCCCAGCAGCAGCATCCCATGTTATCCCCCTTGCCCTATTGTCAAAATACAGGTCAAAAGCCATGCCAGGCCAAGTATTAATAATAAAAGTAACTTTTTAAAGGAGGGATTTCAGTCTGAACCTCCTCCTCCATCACTCACCTGTGTTGCGTGAGGACGTTGACTGCGGACGGGTGGTTAGCACAGTACGTCAGGTACAGGGAGCGGAACTGGGGCATCAGGTTCATGAAACAGCCACCCACGCGCTGCTGGTTCTCGGGGAGCCTACGGACACCAACACACCAGCCACCACGTTAAGCCTCTTGATCTGCACCCCGCAGCTACGGCACCTCAGGTATCTGCCCAGGAACCACCCCGGGGTTCACCCACGGGGACATTCCCATGTCACCCCATAACTGCGGCACAGAGCAAAATACCCACACCTGCCACTTGGGGAGGAGGAGGGAGGAGGGCCTCGGATGGGACAGGGTTGCTGTGGTGCAGACAGTGAGTATCACAACCCGTTATCAGCCTGGGACAAGGTGTGACACCGCATGTCCTGTCCCACCAGCAGAGCCGCAGCTGGGATGCTGTAGCCCACTGCGGCTGGTGAGGATGCGGAAAGCACTGGGTGCAACGGAGGGGTGGTCCCACTGTCTGGGCTGTCCGTGAATACGAGAGAGGAGATGGAGAGAGAAAGGGAAGCCACAGCCTGAATATATTTCCAATACTCAAGTCTTTTCCCCACCTCTTTTCAGCCCTTCCAAAGGAGAAGGTGGGCTAAGGCTGCCCGCGTCTGCCAGCCTTCCCCAGGGAAACCATCACCTCTAATAATTTGCTCTTTGCTCCCTGGCAATCCCCATCTTCATGCCTGCCAGATCTCCCACCCTGCGTGTGCCTGCATCTTTGGTCTAGTGACACCTTCGTGTCAGGTCTGGTGACACTTTCATTCAGCAGATGCCTTAACAGTAGAAATATCAGAGTTTCTTCTCCTTTCCCTCCTGCCAAAACACTACCTGCTGCCTTTCTTCAATCCTGTTATTTTCTTCTATATTTAACAAGCCTAAGACAGCAGCCAGGAGGAACATTAATGAACGGGTCTTTCTATTATTTTTAGCTGCAGTTTAACAGCTTAACACCCTCAGCGCTGTGGCACGAGCTTACTTGGCAACTTCTTCCAAGGCTTGGTTCAGCGTTTGCTGAAACGCAGAGATTTCTTCCACGTTCCCCAGCAAGGAGGCGATGTCCACGGCGCTGAGCCTAGAAGAGTCAAATCACCGATTACCATCGAAGAGACGTTGCTCTGAGGAGTACCCCCACGGCACCTGTAAGCAGCCCTTCCAAAAAAGGCCCAAGAATTTTTCTTTCCCCAGATAATACACCACCGGACACGGGAAAACACCAAATCCATGATCTGTGAGCCCACAGCCTCCCGGAGAAGATGTCTGCTGTCAAGGATTATCTTAATTGGATTTTAATCACTTAATCACACTAATCTTCTCAGATGTTTAGCTGTCTAATAGACACAGACAGATGGGATTTCAGCCAGGGGTGGGGAGGGAGGTGTGTGCACAGACACAGAGACAGCTTTGTCTCCAGGGATTCATGCTGTGGGGTTCCCTACGGGAGGAGGGTCCTACAGAGCAGCCCCTCGGGTAGGGGTTGCTTTGTTTTCTTGAGCGAGGTTGGGTTTCTCCTAGCCAAAGCTAATGTGTCTGCTTCTGTCATCCTCAGAGTCACTCTTGTACCACCCTCATTTAAGCCATTTGCCACCTACAAGGCTGAGAGCACAAGAAATCTTCACAGCTAAATATATCCCACGTGAAGATTTGGGGAAGGAAGGAGAGATTTAAGTACAAAGGCCTTAAGACACCACTCTCCCGCATCTCTCCGGACTGGACAATGTCTAAACATCTGCCCTCCGCCCGTGATGCCCCGGGGCTGCCCGGTCCTCCTGCAGGATGCTCAGCCAGAGGGGAGCCTGGCCCCAAACGTGGCTGCATGGACGGGGTCGCCGAGCCGGCGCCGTTCGGAAGAGACGGCTGTAAAGCCAAAGCAAGAAGCAGGAGGTGCAGCTAACTGCACCGGGTCTTTTATGAAGGGTGGAACTATGGATAGGAATCTGCTGAGAGGCACCAGCGCGCTGCCGGGGTGAGGACAGGACGGCGTGTGCTGCCTCTGCATCACTCACCCACACCAGTGGGGAACACATCAGCTTATTCCCGCAGGTAAGCCCTGACAAAGCCCCCCGGTCGCCCTGGCGGTGCGTGGACCATGAGGGACGGCAGCGCACTCTTCCCAAGCACAGCGGTACTTTAAACCGGGGATGGGGAGAGAGGGGGGGAGTCGCTCCTTGCTCAGCAGCAGCGTGGATGCAGCGAGAGGCAATCACGGAGAAGACGCGTCGCCGCGCGCGAAACGAAGAGACGAGGAGGAGGTGCCACCTGGGGCTGCGAAGTCACAACAAGGCAAATGAGAAGGGAAGAAGCCATGCAAGGCATGCCGCCGGGAGCCATGCGCGCCGGGGAGAGCCGCACACGAGCTTGCGGATGGGTTGGAACAGCCGCTCAGCCCTCCGCCAGGTGGAAATGCCCATCTCTGGCACAGCCCAGCGCCTGCACGACCTCTGAGGAACGGGAAAGAGCAGAAACCTGTACAACGTGGGGTTTTTTTTCTTTCTGGTTCACAGAGAAGCTGCGAGGCTTTACAAGAAGAGCAGCAACAGTCCCTAAACATTCAAAAGCAGGAAAGTAATGAACTATGGTCGATTTTACAGGGTTCTCTCCACCTCAGATGCCCTTATATCTTACTTATCATAAGACTGGAGGGGTCTTAAGTAAGTTCCCAGAAGTGACTGGAGTTCCTTCGCATAATCTCGTTCTGTTTCCAGAATATTTTGCAACACCTAGGGTGAGAGACAGAGCACTGAGTAGGTCTTAGTACTAGCGACCAGTCAAAAGGAACACGACATCAGCTTCCAAGTGGGGAAAAGCATGGAAGTGTTATTTTAAGTCCATAAATCACATTTGTTAACGCCGAACCCAGAACGCTCAGGAAAAAAAGCCCTGGGGGGGCCCAATTTCAGGATTTTACTTAGCAAACCGGGGGAGGCCTGGGAAGCAGGGGTTAAGGGCTGCTCCTTCTTCTCTGGCAAAGCATGAAGACAACGTCAGTTCGGACCCGAGTTTAGTATTCGACCCGCCCCGAGAGGCTCATGCCTAACCCTGCATGCGTAACCGGCTGCCAAGGTCCGCACACCGATGGTCTGTGCATGCATCCTGGGAGCGCCGCTTGCACGAAGGCGGGCAATCACCTCAATGCAACCCTGGCCGGACCGAGGACGGCTCCTGCAGCAGCTCAAGCCAGGGCGCAGCTCGCTTGCCCGCTTCGAGGACGTGCCGAGTTGGGTTTGGTCACGCTAATCCATCTCAGCAGCCAATTTTGTCTCCGGCAAACCCACTGCCCGCACGCTCCCGCTTAGCGCTCACGTTTCTCGACGTAGAAGCGCTTTGGAGACAGCGGAGGTGGTTCCCAGCTCTCTGGACATATTGTTTCTGCTTTGCTTTGCTCGAAATATATTTAGACATGCTGATGAGCACGTTTCACCCCCGGCAACGAGAGCCGGGGCCGTTCACATGCAGGCATCTTAATTCTCTTACATGGCAGGGCTCGCTCTAGCCTGGACACAGTAGGGAGGTGCCTGCCCTGCTTTGCCAGACATCACCACTCCAGCGGCAAGAGGGTAGAGGAGGTGATGCTTCTCCACCCCTTCTGCAGCCGCAGTTCATGGCCTGGCAGGCTGACCTGCCCCAAAACCAAGCCAACGAGCCAGGCGGTGAGCCGCGGCGGCTGCCCCTTCTCCGAGGGCAGAGGCACAGGGCAGGCAGCTCGGGGCCAGCCAAACTCCCGCAGGGGATCACGGGTGAGAGCCCTTAACGTGGCTCGCTTCACGCCGTGACGTTATTTCCCCATCTTTATCAACGGGAGGTAGCCCGCAGTCGACGGCAAGGAGCGGACCAGAGACACCGTGCCTTATTCCCCAACGCTGACCCCAAAGCTGCCGCCTCCCCTATGCTATCTCAGCCGCCTGCTCTGGAGTCTCTCCTTTTGACGTCTTGCAGCAAGTTCCATTTGTGGTTTGTTGTCTCGACAGCCCCGAATCAAGGAAATGGCGACAGCCGCATTTAAATACAGAGTCACATCCCCAATTGTTACAAATTGCTTCAACGATTTCTAAGGGAAGGAGCCAGTTCAGAAGATTAATAATATGCTACTTATTAAAATGTACGATCAGCACTTTAAAACTTACCACAGGGTAATAATTCTTTGTCAGCTGAGTGCTTTCAAGTCCTTTTAATGCTTTGGGAGAGAGCGGTTTATCTGTACAAAAAAAAAAAACCAAACCAACCATCAATAAATTACAGGGCACAGCTTTCATTATTGCAGCGGGAAACGTCACTACTGCATCGCGTCCCGCAGACGCAACTTCACCCCCGTGAAGACGAAAACTTCCATGGCAGGGTTGGTTTGCCTGCTTCAGGAAAACCGGGCGCGGAGGGGAGGCGTGCGCGCCGGGGAAGGCAGCCCGGCCAGGCACGGCAGAGGCACGGCACAGCCCCTGCCAAGCACCGCGCAGGTTCGGTCTGAAGTGCCTGGCAGCAGCCCCAGTGTCTGCCACCGCCTGGGGCTGCAGCGTGGCTTCACCCGCCCCGCAAAATTTGGGTTTTAAAACCGGGTGGCTATCAGAAATGCTGGATACGGCGTTTCGTTCCAGCCGATTCGCGTGGCACTTGAAGCCAATGCCATTCAATATGGTGAACCCCGATCCCCGCAGGCATTTGTGATGCAAAAATCCCCCTCTGAACGAAGGCAGATTTGAATAAAAAGCTCACGCAAACCTGGAAGTCAATTCTCATCTTCTTCTCCATTTGCTAAATCCCTGCGGATGCCTCCAGCGTGACACACTACAAGTCCCTGCACCTTTTCTCCTTCCCTAGAGAAGTCCCTTCCCTGCCACGTGGCTCTGCCAGCTCTCCTGGCACGGCAGCGGCACCGTTCCCCCTCCGGACCGGCACAGGTCGGCAGCACCGGCGGGGCCACGCTCCATACTGCGTACCAGAACGCCTATGTGCCGCGCCGAGCGGCCACTCTCTCCCCTCTCCCCGCAATCGCTCACAGAAGGCAATTACTGTCACACCAATAGCGGGGGAGAAGCTGGAGACTGATAAATTTAGCCCCTGGAAACCGCAGCTTGATGTATTGTCTAATTATCCATCCATCTAATTATCCATCCAGCTCTGGAGTCCCCAACAGAAGAAGGACATGGACCTGCTGGAGCGTGTCCAGAGGAGAGCCACGAGGATGATCCGAGGGCTGGAGCACCTCTCCTATGAGGAGAGGCTGAAAGAGTTGGGGCTGTTCAGCCTGGAGAAGAGAAGGCTCCGGGGAGATCTTATTGCGGCCTTCCAGTGCCTAAAGGGGCTACAGGAGAGCTGGGGAGGGACTTTTTACTGGGGCATGGAGTGATAGGACGAGGGGGAATGGCTTCAAACTGGAAGAGGGCAGGTTTAGATTGAACATTAGGAAGAAGTTTTTCACTTTAAGGGTGGTAAGGCACTGGAACAGGTTGCCCAGAGAGGTTGTTGAGGCCCTATCCCTGGAGGTGTTCAAGGCCAGGCTGGACGTGGCCTTGGGCAGCCTGGTCTGGTGGGAGGTGTCCCTGCCTATGGCAGGGGGCTGGAACTCGATGATCTTCAAGGTCCTTTCCAACCTAAACCATTCTATGATTCTATGATCATTGCCCTTGTAGTGTTTGCTGTCACTTCCAGCTGGGAGCTCTGCGCCTCATTCAAAGACTCGGAAGAGCTTTGCTCCACACAGCTAGTTATTTCCACCCAAAGGGCACGCTGAGGACACAGCGGAGGTACAGACGCCGCTGGGAAAAAAGTAACTCCATTTAGAGTGAGGAGTCCCACGCGTTGGGGACAAGGAAAGCAGCTCCCGCCGGCTTGCAGCGAGGGCTCCCCCCAGACCACAGCCCCCCCAGGCAGCGGTCCCGGGGCAGGAGAGGGTTAGCTGGTGGTCCCCGCATCCATCATTGGCAATATAACCACACGTCCCGGAGCAAGCGGAGACCAGGGGAATGAACCCTCCCCTCCCCTGTGGAATGGGCGCTGGAGGGAAAAGCTCCACAGATAAGAAATATCTGACGGGCTCCTACGTCGGGATCAACGGGAGACCTGTCCTTCGCTTCAATGAGGTGTCGTTATTTCATGCAGCTCCCATCTTCTGATTCTCCCCACAGGACTGAAGTTTGCTCTCCTCTTTTTTTTTTTTTTTTTTCCCAAAGCATTTCTCTTCTCCACTCACTGACTTAATTAGTGATTCCTGGGTTGTGCCAGACAAGCCTTCAACCTCCGCTGCAACGTCCTGCTCCAGCTCAGACACCATTTCCCAGGGGGAAACAGCGGGAGATGAGATATCCTAACAATGATTTTTTCATTTAGAATTAAACAAAAAACGGCCTAATTCTGAGCACTCCCTCATTAACTTTATTCTTTGCTTTTTTTTTTTGCTCGCCGGTGTGGCAGCAAGGATGTCTAACGGGGGGGTGCACATTTTGCAGCCGCTTTGCAGACCGCTGCTGATGTCTCCCGGCGTTTGAGGCCAGGGCTGATCCTGAGCCATAAAATCAGCAGCGAGCACACAACAGGTCTCCGTCTAGGGGTAAGCCCTCAAGGCACATTAAGGCATTAAAGTCGGATTTTGTAAAATAACAAGTTTACTGTCACACAATGGCCTCGGAAGCACAACGGGGCGAGCTGCTTGAATGGGTATGTAACGCTACGGGGCAGCTAGCCAAGGGCATGCTTCATGTCATCGCCACCCCACATCTGGTTAAAATCACATCGCAGAAAACGTTAAGGACGCCCAAGACAAAGCTCAATAAAGGCAGATGTCATCACATGGATCGTCCCCTCCCTCTTCCTTTCTCAATACCGCAGCACAAGACGCATCCGGGGGAAAACGTACTATGTGAAATCAGCCATCACCATGGACACAACCAGGGCACCGTCCCCGGTGGCCATACAGGTTTTGTTGGTGTCCTCACCGCGACCGTGAGCATCCATCCCACCGCTGCCACAAACGGCAGGATCGACCGCAAACACGTTGCCTGACCCAGGTCTCTAACAAAAAAAGCTACTTCTGTGCTCAGACTCTGGAACGAGCTGGCAGCTCCCCAGGACAAAGGGGACCCAACGCGGCCATCTCCGGCCTCGTCCTCCGGCGACGTCCCCGCTGCCGCGCTGCTGGCGCTCGGGGGAACGATAGAAAAGCACGACGCGCTGGGGAAGAGGGTGAAGCAGCTCTCAAACAACTCAAGCGAGAGACCAGCCTTTACCCTTCTGGCCTCGTTCATCTTTCCATTAGCCCTGCTGCTATAAAGGACACAAACGGTCCTAAATAAATAGCGGCAATTTCCCAAAGGCACGAGGACCCACACTGCATTATACTGCTGTCATTCAATCAGCCCTTGAAAGCAATTTGCTTACCGGTGGATTTGATTTCTCTGACGTAGTTGCTTGGGAACCAGCCGGTTTTTCCATTCAAGGTCCCTTCCCACCAGCCCCCTTCTTCAACCCGGGTGACATAAATAATGTCTCCTTTGTTAACGGAGAGTTCATCCTCATTGGTCTGCTTAAAATTGAACCTGGCCTTTACCACCAGCTGATGACTGCCATTCTCGGTCATCTCCTAAGGAAAGAAACATGGAAAAACATCAGTAAATAGTCCAAAGAAGCAGAAGCCACTGGGACAAGCTATTGTTCTTCTTTGTTGTGACAGCTGGTTTTTCAGTATTGCTCTTTATAACAGCAATAATGTCTTGCTTTTGTGTAAGCACTTCTGCCAGAGGACCACAAGGCCCCTCCCGAGCATTAATTTAGTTTCACAGTGCAATGGAGGACAGATAAGAATCGCTGTTTCTCGTTTCACAGAGAAGGTTTGGAGAAGCCACGAGACTCTCTCCAGCCAGGGCAGCAAGGCCGTGACGGAGATCAGGGGAGAACAAGCCCCTCTGTCCCGCTCGACCCAGAGGTACCACGCACACCCCCCTACCCCCGCAGCCACCGAACCCTTGATGAGATGTTAAATTAAAGGATACCACAGGCTTGGACTGCCTCCTTAACACCCTCACTGACTGGGAAGCTGTGCCGTTGGAGTCAGTGTGGGGACCTCCAGCCGCAGAGCTAAGAGACGACAGATGCGAACATGGCCCTTTCGACGGCTGATCTGGTGAAGCAAAAAATAAACCAACATCTGAGTTTTACCCAACTGTCCACCACCAACCCTCGGCATCACAGCAAAGAGTAAAGCCTGTAAAGAAAGCAAAAAGAGGGCACAACAGTTGAAAGAACGTCTATCAGAGCAAGACAGCAAGTGCACTGCATCTCCAGCTTGAGTACTCCTAGTCAACAGTGAGGATGGTTTTGCTGGGCTGGGTCAACCCTTCCACGGTGGAAGAAGTTGAATTGCATCCCGAGTCACCCCTAGGCGACACCAACTCTGCACCCACACATCCCATCACAGCAGTTTTTTGAAATCCCCCTTAAAACTGTAGAAAACCAGAATAGCGCTCAGCCCACTGCTGCTCAACCGGGAGCGTTCCTGGGATCCGAGCGAGCGCTGTTGAAGGTGTTTCAAAGTTTAGCTTGCAAGTGAGGGCTCTGAGGTCACCTCCGCAGCTGCAGCGTGGGCTTCCCTGCCGAGCGGGGAAGAATGCTGAACAGCTGGGCAACACAATCGCTTCTCTATGTAGATAAGTCCTTCTGGGTTCATTATACAGCTGCAAGAGGCACAATTTTGATGACTGTCCGTGGACCGCTGCCATTAGCCACGTGAGAGAGGGATGCGGAGCGCGCTGAGGAAGGACAGGAGTGTCACCCCCAGGAGACGGACAGCCCGCGGAAAGGTTCAGATCATCCCAGCAGCTCTTGGAGTTGCCTCCTTCACACGCTCAAAGCTCCTCGCTTTGCAAACGAGCCCCTGGGCTTGTTCCTGCCGCCACCTGCCCGATGCTGGACATAACGCTGCTGCTCTGACACACGTCAATTTTTCACAATTAGTGATTTGGTTCTATATTAATACCGAAAAACTTGCCGGGGGGTAAAAAGCTTCCTGGTCACAACTGCCCTGTGGCGTCAGTGGCGTCGTCCCTAAAAGCAGTCCCAGCTCCCGCAGGACCTGGAAGCGCTCAGCCCCAGAATCCTGCCTGGATGCTGCAGAGCGCTAAAAACATGGGATTGAAACCACCCAGTAATTCCCAGTACTTCTCTGCTACCTCATACCACACTGCGGGACAACACTCCAATCACCTCCTTTCTATGTGCCGCCGCCGCTCAAATGAAGCGGCAGCAGATACTATCGTGTCAGTAAACTGTGAAGAATCATAGAATCATAGAGTACCAGGTTGGAAGGGACCTCAGGGATCATCTGGTCCAACCTTTCTAGGCAAAAGCATGGTCTAGACAAGATGGCCAAGCACCCTGTCCAGCTGAATCTTAAAATTGTCCAATAATCAGGAATCCACCACTTCCCTGGGGAGATTATTCCAATGGCTGATTGTTCTTATCGTGAAAAATTGTCCTCTTGTGTTGAATTGGAGTTTCCCCAGGATTAACTTCTACCCATTACCCCTTGTCTTTTCCATGTGACTCCTTGTAACAAGGGAGTCTCCATCTTCTTCCTAGCCACCCTTTAAACACTGGAACGTGGAGATAAGGTCTCCCTTAAGCCTTCTTTTCTCAAGGCTGAAGAAACCCAGTTCTCTCAGCCTTTCCTCATACAGCAGGCTTCCCAGTCCTTTGATCATCTTTGTGGCCCTTCTCTGGACCCTCTCCAGCCTGTCCACATCTTTTTTTGTATAGTGGGTACCAAAACTGAACGCAGTATTCCGGGTGTGGCCTGACAAGTGCTGAGTAGAGTGGGATAATGACTTCTGTGTCTCCGCTGGTGATGCCCTTGGAGGTGCAACCCAGCACCCTGTTGGCTTTCTTTGCCGCCGCAGCACACTCTTCACTCATACTGACCTGCTTGTCCACCAGGACCCCACTTTTAAGAACTTTTAAGAATCGCCTTGTAGCTTCTTTTTTAGTTTTAAGAATGTTTCTGTATTCCAGAGCTGTTGTTTTCCACCTGCGGTGTGGACCGAGCATGCCCGTGGACCTCAAGAGGAGGATAGCGAAGAGCGGTCTGCAGGCACCACGGTGCTGGGTGTGCCAGTCCCCTGGGTAACGTTTGGAGCTCTTCTTGGAAAACGCTGCAAGAGGAGAGGGTGACCAAGCCACCAAGCACGCACAGCGATCAGAAAACACAACCTCTAAGGCTGCCGTTCCCCCGTTCTCCTCCAGTCTGAACGCCAACATGGAAAAATCATTCCGAAGGGGAAGTTCGGTGGGAGTTACAGGAACCCAGCTGGGCTTTTATTCTCCCCAGAGGATTTTTGTTTTAATAGGAAACCACCTCATCCTTAGATTGGACCTGGAGCAACACAAGCTGAGCTCTTAGAGAACAGACTTGCTTTGTCTTTCTCCAGCGCGTTGCACAATGGGGATCAGGTCCCTGACTACGACTTCCAGGCGCCGCTGCCTTACAAACCCCCGACCATACCATACCGTACCATACCCAGGCACTGGTCCGCCCGGACCACGCTCCGGCGACGGACAACGTTCCCATTAAACCTCGTGTGCTGCCAGCGAGTCCGTTTTCTCTCCCTCGCCCTGCTCGTTACACAACAGCCTGATGACCGCCCGGTGAATTCCCGGCTCCCCGGGCTGCAGCAACAGCAAAACCCCTCCGCATGGAAAACCCACTTTGCAAACACAGCGTGGGGTGGTTTGTTGGTTTGGGTTTTGTGTTTTTTTCCCCCGAAGCATCCTGATATTTGAGCAGGAGCGGTCTCGGCTGCTCCCGGCGACTCGCAAGGCCGAGGAGGGGTGGCTGCCTGCCAGCGCGAGATGTTCTTCCCCTGATTCCTTCTAAAAAGGGAGGGCGTAAACCGCCAGTCCAGACTTCTCCGCTTATTCGAGCCATCAGCAACAGTCCCACGGAAATGACTCGGTTACTGTAGATTTTATGCTTCTCCCTGCCCCTCCCAACCTTCCAAAGCTTTTATAAATATCTGCAGCAACCTAGAAACAAATGTAAAACTGACTTTGACAGTTTGGCAGGGAAGCGTATCATTTATATTGCATCATGACAGCGTCCTATTTTATGCCTGGTCCAGCACGGAACACTGCTGCCATATGTTGCTTAAACTATGGTTAAAATAACTGTGTTTTCTGCTCACATTCCTACACTATTTTTGGCAGACGAGCCTTGTCTGATCCAGCACAGCTGGCTTTCCTCCCCTGCCCTCTCTTTGAGATGAAAGCATCGAGCTCTGTGTTGCCGTTAGTTGACGGGCAGCTGCTGAACTCTTGAGCTTATCCGCTACCAACGACGCCTCCAGTTATCTGCATAACGAGATCCGCCAAGACACGAGGGTTTGGACTTCAAACGGATGCTCAGAAGCATATTCCCACGGCGTTTCCTTAGCCGTCACCTATTTCCCCCCGACTCCGACAGGGGTGTCGGGATGCAGCAGCCCCGCGGGTGTCGGGATGCGCAGGCACGCCAGAGCCCCGGCCGTAGCAGGGACCGCCGCAGCCGCTCTCAGACTTCTCCTGATGCTCCTCCGTTCAAGCCCTCGGCCTCTGGCGAGACGGACAAACCGGACCATCTGCAGAGGCGGTTTGGAGGACGCAGGCTCTCGCTTCCCAGGAACACGGCCAAGCCACCAAAAAGCAAACGTCTCAGACATGTATTTATTTTACCCTGTACTTTTCCCAAGGGTGCTCTCTGCCCCAGCGGCTAATTATATCGCAGGCATTGCGCTTTTTAACATTTAAACAGAGAAAGCGTATGTTCAAACAGATGTTTTGCCATGAAACCGGGAGGATCCCAACTCCCCTATAGCCCCATCGGTAACGTGTGATAGAAAATATTCCCCGGCAAAGCCCCCTCCCCGGCGTCACCCAGTGACCGCGCGGGCCAAGCTGGGACACGGGCAGCCGCAAGAACAGAGCTGCTGCTGTAAAGAAGGGGACTGCTGTGACAATGCCACCGCAGCCTCGCCGCCCCATGCCCCATCACACCCCTCCGCTCCAGCAACGGGCAAAGCGCAGAGGCAGGAAAGTTTCCCACTCGTTTTGCTTGCAGAATAGCAAATAAATGTCAATCGTAACGACAGCACAGGGTGCTCCAGGTAACCCACATTCTATATCCTCCCTCGTGTGGAACCGCGGCAGCGTTTACACGGGGTCACCGGGTGCTGTGGTTTAATGGGGGGGTCAGAGGCTGTGAGGAGATGTGCTGAGCGTCAATTACCATCACTGCCTTCCAGGCAGCGAGCTGGCGGCAGAGCCGAGCGCTGGCTGCGGAAAGGCAGTCTAAGAACCTGGATTTCTTCAGAGCAGCGTTGTACACATCTACACATACGCGTGTGTGTACACAATATAATATAACAATATACTATTATTATTATAACACATTATATAGGTTATTATACATTATATATTATTATATTATATGTGCTGCTGTTTATATAATATATACATGCTAATTTATACAAGTTTATATAATGTATAAATATAGTATGTATATTTTTATATATATATGATTTTATAAAACCTTACATCAGGACCCAACAGAAAAGAGGAAAAAGGGAGGAGAGGGTCCAAGTCCAGGTCCCAGCGATGGGGTTGTTTCGTGGAACACCCGAGCAGCTTCTGTACCAGCTGAAGAGAACCCAAAAGCAAAAACTCAGCTGAACGAGAAGCGAAACGACTGAGAAAACCACCGCAAACCAGACCTAGGCAAAACGCGTTAAGTCAACAGAAAAACCTCCCCATGAAAGGAAAATCGTGGGTTTGGGGTTTGAATTTTTCTCCTTTCAATCGCCTAAAATGTAACCCGCAGCGGGGAAATCAAACTCTCCTGCTGGCGCTGGGCTTCGGTGGGTGCGCAGGACTCCCCGTGCAAATCCGCGCGTGTGACGGGGGGGGCCATAAAGGCTTTCCACCCTGCAAACCCCCTCCAGCTCCGCGCAGACCCGCTCCTCGCCCCCTCAAGCAGAGAGCCCCCCTGGTCCTCTCGTGCCCCCCCAGAGCACCACGCTGGCATCGTCCTCCCCGCCAAACTTCTCCTTTCACAGCCTACGTGACCGAATATCAGTTTGGGGCAGCCTGGAGGGAGCAGCTACATATTTGGGATGGAAACAAGAGGAGCTGATGTGCTTTGCTTCAGCGGCCCGCTCCCGCACCCAAGGGAGGCGGGATAAGCCATCAGCTCGATTCCCAAATCCCGAAGCCCACTCCATGGACCCGGGGAGAGGAGAGAGAGAGAGAGAAAAACATCAATACAATTGACTGAGCATCTGGCAACGACGTCTGTTTTGACATTCAGTAAAGATATTATGCAGATGGATCTGTTTTTCTCTTCGGCTTTAAAACGCGCTATTTAAAACCTGATATTTGCATTTTGGGAGGTGCACGCTCATTTACATCGAGGCTCTTTTACGATGACCTACTTCAAGCTCCCTTAATACTGTGGAAACCGAGCAGAGGTCCCTCCGTGTAAAAGCGATAATCGAGCTCTGCAAAGTGCACACAGCGGCTCTGGAACGCCACATCTAAACTCGGAGCCGGCAGAAGCACGAAATGGCGATTCCACTGCCCAGCATCGGGCACCACTGCCGCCAGCACAATTTGCCAAACCTCCTGAAATCATCATAAACTAGAAATTACAAAAAAAAACCCCACGCCAACCTCACCCCAGCGTACATACGAGACAGAAAAAAAAACCCCTTTTTTTCCCCTTACCTTCGGTAGCTTTATTTACAGCTGTTAATGTGCTCAGGACCTTGGAGAACTGTTCTCCCGTGTACAAATCATGTGGATCAAACACCTGCGAAAAGAGGAACTCGGTCAGTCGAGCCCGAGACATCTCGCTCCGGCCGTCTGAGCGGCCCACGTAGAGGGTGACAGCCAGGATTAAGCAAACCCGCCTGCCTCCGCAGGGGAAGGGTGTTTATTCGGGGCTGACAAGTCCCGTTTCCTTCACGGCAAGGGAATTCCTGGGGCGCGGGAAGGGCAGGGGCAGCCGGCAGCGTTCGGAGCGTTAACGCCGGGGGGGACGGGGAAGGAAGAACTCGGCGCTGCCCGCAGAGAAGGGGCTCCTCGGAACATCACCGAGGAGGTTATCGCTTGCCTTGAGGGAAGGAAAGATTTTGCTGCTATTTTTGTGATCGGAAGCTGAAGAGATTGAGGCTGTACATCTATATGTGTACACACACGCACACATTTTCCACGGCAGAAGAAACAAACACACAGAATTTTCTGCTGTTGCAATATGGCATACAGAAGACATTTACATTTTTTACAGGAAGCCAAACCCAGTTATTTTATGGGCAAAAATTCCACCCTAAAGACTTCTGTGTTCCTAAGCTCCAATGGCAAAACAGATAAACATCGTTAGCAAGGGCTTATTTTCTATGACTGGTAACCTGGACCTCGCACACCCAGCTCTTCAGAAATCACCCCCAGCACAACCAGGGGCAAGCTGAGTTCCCAAAACACTGCAGTCCCCTCTAACAGGTGAGAAATGCCCTCGACTTCGTGCAGACTGTACAAATCCTACCATTATAATAACACAAAAAAAACCCCATTATTGATAATGATACAAAAAAAAACCCATTATTGGTACCCCAAAGCGCCATCTGCTAATCCTCAAGTACACGTTGTCGCAAACCCAATGAACAGGAAAGGTGATTTTAAAGCTCTCCTGGCAGACGCCACCTACTTCCAAACACTTCCAAAGGACTAAAAGAGTCTATCCTGCTAAATAAGTACACGAGCATTAATCACCTTTAGGGTAGCACTGCCCTTTAAAATGGCCCTTTCTCGCTTTCCACACACAGAGCTCCGTGAGTACGCTTGGCATAACGCAAATAGGAAGGGGACCAGCCTCTTCCGCAGCCCTGGATGCTCGCGGCATCTCTTCCTCCCGACACATCGGAGCAGCGGCGAAGTCCAACACGGGCAGTACAAAGGCTGCTCTTTGTTGAGAGCCTATTTAAAAATTGACTCAGCCACTCAATACCAGGAGAAAGGCTTCGCCCTAAAGAAATTTAATCCACGCTGAGAGGGGGAACAGCCTGCCGTCGTTACAAGTATGAAAATCAGCAGCTCCGCTCTGCACATTTTGGGGACATCCCCACCTACCTCGGGCTGTCTGCGAGCTGATCTATCACCCGCGCTCGCTTGGGTTTGCTCCTTTGGACCACGCGCTCCCCATCCCCTCTGCCAACCGGTCCGTGAACTAGTTTTCCTGCCTTGCAACTGCAGCCGGCGCTATCTGAGCGTCGCCTCCAGCCTTACGCGGCGACGCTGGCGTCTCCCTGGAAAGGGAGACGGTAACGGAGAGCCCGGGGGTTGCGCTGACCCTGTTGGCAGCCGCTGGAGGATGCAACGTTACCGTAACGCGCCTTCACCCTCCTGCCGAGCAGAGGGGGGAAAGCAAACAGCGAGGCTGGAGTGTCTGCGTGCATCTCTCTGGTGTGGCATTTTCTCAGTCATACCCTTTTTCTTCCACTTCAGTAAGTCCAGAAAAACAAGTCCTGCCTTGAATGAACAGCATCTTTTTTTTTTTTAAAGGACCAAAGCAGTAAAATACATCCCTGACCCTTCAACGCGCAGAATAACGCTGTAAGCTCAGAGTCATCAGGCTGACAAAGTCCAGAGGAACTGGTGGCAGGAGGGATATGCAAAAAAATCCTAGCACAAAAGCAAGCAATACCTTTTAGGACTTTTCTTCACGGAGAAGTTGTCTGGAATTGTTATCGTGGAAGAACAGCTATGTGGAAAACTCTTTTGGATCAGGTACTGTAATGTAAATATACCCCGCAGCTTGTTCCAGAATAAATTCATCATACAGAAAAGCCCCCATTTATGAGCTAAAAATTACTTTTTCCAGTGCAATCCATCCATAATTCCATTCTTAACTAAAAGACAAGCTGCGACGCTAGAAGAAAAATAGAAGGGGGGAAAGGCTTTTTCACTCTTAGCTCACGGAAGACGCAAGTAAAAACCCTGCTTAAATCTACGGCCGTCATCTGAGGATCTCCATTAAAACGCTCTTCCTACTTTCAGAGCCGCAGACCGCGTCTCCCCTTGGGGAAGCGCTCCGTCTGCTCCGTCGGGCATCGCACCAGGAGAGAGAGAAAAAACCTGCACTGCCGCACCGCCATCCTCCTCCAAAGGCAGCGAGAAGGTGAGGAGCAGCCGGCGCCGGCAGGGCAGCACCCAGCTTTTCGGGAAGGACCGAGAATCAAACCCAGGCACATCCAAGCAAGTCACCACCACCCAAAATCCCGGTACCGGCAGAGGAGGTGCAGAAAAGTTAAGGGGAGCCGGGCTGCGTGTCGAGCCCGAGCTGCTTTTTCCGCACAAACCCCATTAAGACAAAACCCCAGGTGCGAAGCCCAGAGCTCGACCCTTCATCCCAACCCGAGGACGAGGGATGGAGCCGGGGGGTGTCCCCCGCCCGCTCCCGGGGCGGATGGCGGTGCCGACGTCCCGGGCGCTCACCGGGGCAGCAGACACCGGCGAGACGGGGCCAGGCAGGCGGCTGGGGAGGGGGGTGGGG
>VUYV01000006.1:8990788-9065597 GCA_008711295.1 Anarhynchus alexandrinus | reverse complement strand
CTCCCTCCGCCGGCGGCGGGCGGGAGGAGCGGGGAGGCGGGGAGTGGGGGGGGAATGGGGAAGGGAGATGGGGAAGGGAAGAGGAGAAAGGACAGGGGAAGGGAAAAAGTGAATCGGGAAAGAGAGGTCAGATGAAAGGAAAGGGGAGAGGAAAAAAAGGAAAGGGAAAAAAAGGCAAAAAAGGAAAGGGGAAAGGAAAGGGGAAAGGGAAAAGGGGGAAAGGGAAAAGGAGAGAGGGNGAAGAAGAAGGGGGGGAGGTAAAAGGAGGAGAGGGAAAAGGGGGAGAGGGAAAAGGAAAGGGGAAAGGAAAAAAGAAGGAAAGGGGGAAGGAAAAAAGGAAAGGGGAAAGGACAAAAAAGGAAAGGGGAGGACAGGAGAAAGAAGAGGGGAAAGAAAAAAGAAAGGGAAAGGAAAAAAGAAAAAAGAAAAGAAAAAAGTAAAAAAAGGAAAAAGGGAAAAAAGGAAAAAAGAAAGGGCAAGGAAAGGAAAAAAGACAGGGAAAGGAAAGGAAAAAAGACAGGGAAAGGGAAAGAAAGGAAAGGATAAAGGACAGGAAGAATGAGGGGGAAAAGATAAGAAAAGAAAGGAAAATGCAGGCTGTTGAAATGGCAATTGCAGTGTTTCTGCACCACTGAGAAGAGAAGCGCCGCAGAAGGGCCTGCGGATGAGGCACGGTTGAGCCGCGGCAGTGAATTCTCAGAGACAGCATGTCCTCGCCGCGGCGAGCACGGCGCCTCTGCTGCGTGTGCCCATCTGTTCGGGGAACACTCTGCTGCCGGGAGCGTGAAAATCCCCGGACACTTCAGCGCAACAGCAGGCTGCAGGGTGGAAAGGGAACAAAGCGCTGCACTGACACCCAGGGTGACACCCGGCTGTAGGTCCCAACCCCACACAGGGACACGGGGGTGTCAGAGACACCCCAGACACTTGTGAGCCGGTGGTCTCTGGGACACTGAATTTAGACATAATGGGTCAGTGCTGGGCTGGAGCTTTCAATTTTTGACGTGACCCAGCGAGGAAACCAGGAGGGAAGCCAAAGCAGAGCGGGCTTTGGGAGCACATGGATGGGGAGCCAAGGGGGTGATGATTTTTCATCTGCCTCCCCAAGACCTCCCTCCAAGTACAAACAGATCGGTGAAGGTTAAGCACCTCCAGCTGCAGGAACAGCTTCAGTTCTGCCCACAATGGCAATGACATGCTGCATGCTCTGTGATGGTCCTGGACGGTCAAGTTTAATCCAGCTATTGATTTATCTCACAGATACTGTTCCTGGTTCACAAAATCCAGCCTCTTGCCAGAAGTTTTGTGGTCATATTAGCAATAAAACGCTGCTGCTGAATGAAGGTCTTGTGCTTCTTCAGCAGTAAATGATGCTCAGCTATTGAGTTGCTGTTACTACATGCACAGTGGTCTCAACAGCAAAAGCAAAGACGAAGAGCTCCCATTTGTGCCCTCAAGAACAAGCTGGGCCAGGAGCTTTCTGCCTGATTTTTCTTTCCTCATGATCTTTCCCTCTATCTTCTAAACTAGACTCCACCTGACCACCATGCCTGAGCTTCTTTGCCTTCCACTTTCCACCTCGACCCGCTTGCATCCAGCCACCACTGCCTTAGCAGTACGCTCACCCACTGGACCAGACCCTGGATCATATACACAGTTCGTTTGAGACAGTCTCATTATTTCACCTAATTACAGCACTTGTCTAGTTAGAAGGTGGTGTTGATTCCCCTGCTTGCCTTCTTTTCTTAGGACTAACACATTTGAAGCAGCAAATCTTTGCAGGCTTCAGACCTGGGCTGAAGCTAAGGAAGAGTTTGGCTATTTATACCCTGCAAAGAGATGGACTCTTCCAGCTCAACTTCACCTGTAGAGCTGCTGCAACTTAACGGAGCCACCTCAAAGCAGGAAGGTCACAGAGTGTCCTTCTCCCTCCCTTCCACTACGTCCAAATCTTTCACTGTTCCTGTAAAACGGGAGAAGGTGCTGTTTGCCTTGCTGTGTCTTTCTTCCACTTCCTAAGATTGAGTTACCAGGACAACAAAGAAGAAGGGTAGGAGGGAAGTGCGTATGTGTAGCTCTGCAGGAGTAACCTCTTTGCATGCTCCTCCCACTGGAAGAGGTTGGCAAGCAGTCCCCGTTCAGTGGAAGGTGGGACCCGGGGTCTCAGCCAAACGCTGTTGGAAACCCCACCTTCCGCTCTGCTCACCTTCCCTGCACGCTAGCAATGCTCAGTGGTGTACTCAGCTCCGAACGGCAGCTGTGCCAACACCTGCGACAGAAACAAAACCCAAGTTAAAGCACAGTATGAGGGCAGCCGCTGCTTTGGCAAAGCACAGTGAAGCTATGGGATGCTAGGATGGGATGCCGATGTCACATATGAAGTTTCTCACACTTGAGATTTCCCAGGATGAGGCCTTTCATATGAGTAAGTATCCACAGTAGAAGTTGTGAGCTCTGAACCTCCTCAGAACATCCTCTTTTGCTCACATCTGCAACAGGAACAGAATCTCTGACCTTAACATGCAGTCTCCAGACAGGAGAAGTGGCCCAGATCCAGTCCCAGGCTACTTCTTCTTGTTCAGGAACAAGAGTTCTCTGGGGCGCTTGGAAAAGGGCAGAATTTGATGGAACCACGAGGGTTTTATTGTCAAATCCAAAGCGTGGGTAAGCAGCAGGATGGCAGTCAGGGAATTCAAACCTATTAAGCCAAGAGCTCTCCTCATGTTAGTCCTTCCTCAAGCTAGGCTGCTGGAGCAGAACAGATTTTCTACCCTATGTTCATCTTCCTTAGACATAAGACCAGGTCACCGCAACTTCAATGCCTACGGATCTTGGAACCAGAAGGTTCCCTGCCTGTTCCGATGCTCCAAACATGCTTTCAGAGTAAATATGCTGCAGAGAAAGCCCCTCTGAAGGGGAGTGGCCCTTCCCAGGGCAAACTAAGCATCAGACATGGGGGAGGACCACCTCTAGGTATGCTTCTTTTAGTCTCTTTGCCAAGAGGGTCCAAACAGGACAGCACTGAGAAGGAACAGATGGCAGAGGGTTTTCAAGTCTCCTCTGGCTTTGCCTTCAGAGCACTCAGAAAAGCTGGCAACACCGGAGGAGAGGAGCCAAGCATAAGCACTCTGACTTGTGCCATGTCTTGCCCACCATCTCAGTTGTCCTACCTCGAGCGTTCCTCTGCCTGCGGCTACAGAAAGGAGCCAGGAAGAAGCAAAATTCCCATCTTCACTTGGCATTCTAGTATGACTTAATATTTTGGAAAACAAAAATAAGGAGAAATCATTTGCATTTTGCTGCAAAATCTAAACTCAAGCTTGAGAGATTTGAGCTTTTATTCAGCTTCTGAGGTCTCCTTTCACAGCAACCAAGACAAGGGCAACCACGTGAGCACTAGGGAAGTTACTGAAGCATCAGAGTATTTCAAAGATCAAGGGGGTTATAAATCAGAAGAAAAAAAGACATTGGAAACCTTTTCTTAAATTAAAACCAAGGAAGCAAAGGCACAGGGAGGATTGGAGCAACACCCAGAGCTGGACGCACAATGTTGCTGGTCCCTAGGATCTGAAGACCGCCGAGTGTGACTGCAACATTGCAGAACCGGCTTTCAAAACTATGAGATGTTAAAGCACAACAGTTGAGGACTGTTCCCTTGTCCTGTCTTTTAGCTGTTTAAGACTCCTATTTTGTTAGTACCTTCCACCACAACCATTATGATTAGTTTTCAAATAGAAAAACAAACTCTCCGAAAACCAGAGGGAATCGCGTGGTCCGTACCAGAAAACTGGCAACAACCGATTTCTGATGTGATAGGCCTTCAGTGAGCCCATATACATCTGCTCTTAAAACTGGGCTGCTGCAGCAGGCTCGGAGAAATGCATTACTGGGAAACAACAGGCTCGTGAACCAGTTCTGCAACGAGCAAATTTTCACGCTGGTTAGAGCTAAAGAGCTCTGAAGAGAAGAAAGGCTCTGTGCTTGGTTAGACCTTCAAAGGAAAAGCTGCCACGGGTTGGACTTTGCCCACTGCGGTGCCTTAATATTCTGCGTAGTGCCCAAGGATGCTGTCCCTGCTTCTGGCAGAATCTGCCTTCAGAATGTATTTTTTTTCCACAGTGTTGATCATATTTCAAATGAGACAGTGATGGCTTTTAGTTACAGGTTTCTTTTTTACTGTGTTATACAAAAGTCTTTACATTTAAGATCCATATGCACTTAGTAACAAATTTGATGGCAAAATTAGCTGAACTCCTAAGTGATTCATTTAGACTTTGATCTTGCAAATACGAGCCATGCTTAAGCATAAGAATCAGCATATATAGAATAACCTCTGAAAAGGTGTCTTTTGTCTTCATTAGGATTATTTTTATGTGTAAGGATCAATTTAGTATTTGGCAGAATCTCACGCAACAGTTGCAAGGGGATGAAAAATACTGCAGTATTAAGAATATTTCACCTTCATATTAAAGCAAGGCTAAAACCTGCAATCCCTTCCAATAATGAAAAAAAAAACCATTATAAACAGGTCCACCCTGCTTAACTCTGTTTAGAAAAAGCTCCTGTTATTGCTGCACGCATTTTTTACCTGACCATTTAGGTTTGTCTCAGAAGACGAGAGGGGATCTGTTAAGCTCACAGTCAACATGCTGTTTCCAAATTCTCCAGACAGAATACCGAATTACCCATGCTCTCATTTATGCTATTAATACAAAATATGAGGAATGACTACCGATGTCGTGCCTCTGGTATCTGGCTTCCTTTCAGACAGCTGATTAAAACAAGCACGTTACGACAACAAAAGAAAGGATCCGAGTTGACTTACCTCCACTTTAAGGAGTGCACAGCCTTTCAAGAACTCTTGAATATTACTGATGCAATCAGCTTCATTTTTAGGCTCCGGGCAATACTAAAGAAAGAAAATCCACCGAGATCATTGCACTACCTTCTGTGGAGCCTCCATTCGGAAGGCCTGCATGAATATTGACATGTGCGTTTTATACTGAATTAGGGAAGCTTCTTCAGGGGGCGGATGGGGGCGGCAGGCAAGCTGTCGAAGCAGGAAGAAAGAGCCAGCGGAGGAAGTGATGCATACAGCGCAATGGTCGGCATCTTGTTTTGAACGTCAACAGATGACAGTGCCCTAAGTGACAGTGGGAAACCAGTGACCTTTAAGAACACACTGTCCCCAACCATCACACATAAGCAAAAGATAAGGAGCTAGCAAAAGTGATTTTTGCATCGTAAATAAAGGCTCCCAGCTTACAGGGTGGAGAACCTGTTTGGTTTTTTTTTAATTAAACAGCTTCTCTTCTGGGTTGCCATTTCCTCTGTCTCATTGGACTCCTTCCCTTTTTTCTTCTGCAGTTACTTATCACGCTTTTGGACTGTCTGAGTATCTGCCTCGTAAAACCGTAACGGGAGGCACTCGCGTGGCTGCAATGGCAGCAGTACCAACGGATTTGCTGGCCTTGGCACAGGTCAAGATGGCACGCATGCACGGTTTGGTATTTGCTCCTAACCTCATCTGCTCCTCTAGCGTATGTCCTCCCTAACAAAGTATTTTACAGCATGAGTCCTGAAAGAGTGAATATATTTACAGTTGTAATTAATGATATTACATAAATACAGACAAACTGCATATCCTTCTATTCAAAACCGAGATATTTTGCTCTCTGGTAGGCCCGGTATTTCCTGCCACTGAAGGAACACGCGGAACTCAGCCAGCTGCAACCTTTTGGGTTTTTTTTTCCTGCATGCAGAGACAAAATCAAAGAACTAAAGCTACAATTGCACTCTGTCCTCAATTAGACACAACTAGTAACTGAAATGCGAAACATTTATCTCTGATGCTCCTCGCTCAGCTTACTTCCCAAAGAAAACCGTACCTCGAACCGACCAGGGCAGTATTTTGCTGAGCAGTGCTCCCTTTCAGACTAGCAAAATACGTCTTAAAGAGTTACCTTTTCTGCAGATCCCGGAAGAAGTCGGTTAATGAGTTTACAAAGCACAGTTCCATCTTTCAGAGAAGTTTTCAGGAACTCTTCCGGATCATCTACTATTTTCTTAGGGGAATTTAAAACTCCTAATGAAATAAGCCACGTTACAATTTGCTCTTCTGGATTCATCGCGGCACGCTCCGCCGCCAGCGCAGTTCTCCTGTGCAGCAGCTCGCTGGAACCCACATCCGTGATTACATCTTCCTGCCTCTGCCGCTGCCTGCAGAGCTCAACTCTCAAACTACTTTTTTTTTTTTTTCTCCTCGGCACAGAAACTCACTAAATCTTAAGAACCAGAAGTACTGTTACTCTAAGGCAAAAAACTTTTACAAACTAGCGCTCTACTTTAAAGTCAGACAGTGAAAGCAGATCTTTTAACTACACATTTTCAACATTATTGAAAATAGAAGTATTTTATGTGTATACTTATTCCACCAAAAAGATCTTACCTAGTGACAGATGGCATCCTATCATCTGGTAAACTTGGTCTTAACTTGTGGCTATTGCCCAAAGAAGTAAGTTTGTCTTTAATGCTATAAATAATGAGGTATTTACAGTATTAAAATTGAACTTCACACTGAAGATGATTGGGAGGAACGTCTCACCAACTCACCAAATAAACACTTTCAATTTTATGTTATTAAAATTGCCTTTTACAGTAGTTTTCTACTTTCAACATCTGATTTTTGAAAATAAATAGATCCTGCACTTTACAGAGAAAAGATTACTTTTTCAACTATTTTATAGAAGTGCACATATAATCCAAAATGGATTTTTGGAAGATGATAATCTCTGAAAACAAACATCCTGGATAACTTTGCAAAGTTCATAAATTTAAGTCATCCAAAGCCAAGAACAAAACTTTCCAACTACTTCACTTGTCCTATTAAAATGTCCCTTTCCACCAGTGCTTTGGGATCCATTCTGTGAAGACGCAGTAGTATTTCACCCTGCTCTGGGACAGCATTATCCATTGCTATTAGTCATACTGATTTAGAAAAGTCCAGTCATCTTGCAAATTTTCTTATCCTTTCCAATTCTCCTTTCACCAGAACAGGTGGAAAACAAAGCAATTTTGTCGGTTCGCAATGCCAAAGTTAACTAGAGCATCATGGCCTGAAGCAATAAAATAGGAACAAATTACCTCAGAGACCAGGATTTCTCAGTGACAATATTCTGAGCCAACTCCTAACCCTGGTACTTGAAGCAACTGTTTCCAAGACATCAGTGCTCTCAACCTGCTTACACTAGTGACTTAAAAGGGTAGGGAGAAATGGAACAGCAAAAGGATGGATTACATACAATAAATATGCGGTTTTGTGTCTCCACTTTCCAGGTCTTATGGCTGGCACTGGGCCCTACGTCAGGATCATTTCTAACAGCCACCAGTAGGAAATCAGAATTGCCCTTTTAGGGTTAGACAGACTTGACCTTTACGAGGACGTGGGGATGAGTTCCAGTTCTCTTGTGTGGAAATACTAGCAATACATAGCTGCAGCCAGTGCCAACGGTAAAGCTGGCGGAAGCTAAATCACAAAACTCACTGCCATCTGGTGAAGTACATCTACAACTATCCATATGTGTGCTAAACATTTCAAATTTATGACTAATTACAAGAACTTTAGTGGTTGGTTTTTTTTCTTTTTTTCCAGTTCTCATGAGCACTACTATTTTGTAGAAGCAAGTACTTGCAGTCTCCACTTTTGTAGCTTGCTTTTTCCCAATCTGTAGTAGGGCAGACAACTGGTAATGCTCATTCATCTACTGGGGACAATCATTTGTACACGGCAGACATCCACTTCAGTCATCTCATCAGAACATACCAATTTCTGATGTGAAAAGCAAAAGAAGTATTTCAACACAATGAAAATTACACACCACCTGCTTCATTAAACTCGGCGTTACAAACCCGAACATGAAAGAGGACTTCACCCACTCCCTCTTTTAAAGCAAACCTTTTTTTTGTGCAGATAAGGAGGTTTAGTTTCATGATTCTTTCACATGCAGCTGTTGCACCCAAGCAGATGGTAATGGTTGCATCTACAATTAAATGGAAACACTTCCCACACCTTGAACAGTTACCAACTGCTTGAAAGACTGACACATGCATATTCAGAAAGCCCCCAAATTTAAGGCATTTCTGATTAGCCACCTCAAAGCCGTCTTTTAGAAGAACATCAGAACCCACCTAAAAATGTTGCAGCTTGTTCACCCACCCCCACAGCAAAATTAACTCTGCGGCAGAACCCAGGGTATGAAGGTAGAGCCACCAAGCGAGGAAGTTGCTGGGCTGGTCTTTGGAAAACTTTGGTTATTTGCTGACAGGGACAAACCAAATGAATTATCAGTCATCTCTTGCAGTCAGTCTCTACCCCCAAGTTACAAATACACTTTTATTTGCAGTCCAATTTACATCAGTGACTTTAGTACAGTATTTAAAAAAAGGCAAAGGAGGGGGGGTAGCCTATACTCAGTAAAGGACTCTGATCATACATCAGCAACAGCACAGTAACAGGAGCAAGTGAAGAACAGCATTCAGGTAACATTCTAGAGTGATAGTTCTCAAAATCATTCACTTTTATGTAACTTGCTCTTTTTTCAGCACAGAGGGAAAACACCCAATACAAAGAGCAACCCTGGAATGTTTTTCTGTTGCAGAACCTACTGATGCCTTACATTTAAACCAGTGACCTTCCATGATGAAGCTGGGAGTCAGTGCATGAGCTACCACTAATGTAAGTTATTTAGCATTTTAGGCAGGTACAATCCTTTTTTCACATGATAGCTCACATGCTGGTGTTAAGATTTTAGTTAGAATGATCTGGTTTAACCTGAACAGCAGTACCCAGATTATAAACTACTGCTTAAAAATGACTCTCTTAATCTTACAGCATATTATTTTTTCTTGCACAACATGCTGAGACCACTTTGTAACAATAAACCTCCATCAACAGGTAACACTAGTAATCTTTTCTACCACACAAGTGTCGCCAAGTAACAGGTTTGTTTTTTAATTTAAAAAAATCCAAACCCCACAATATTTTGTTTAACAGTAAATTTATTTGCCCTGGGAAATACTTCAGTTCTTCCCACCTGCTACATACAGGCAGACTTACTCCTAGAATCTGCAGGCCATAATTGAAGTTTAAAGCGATATTCTTATGCCAAAACCCAAAGGTAGTTTTAAATCCCTAGACAACATATGCATGCTTTTTCTTCTTTAGCTACTCATTATAAACTGAATGTTAGTTGTTTAAATGAGATCAGTTTATGTCTCCCACAGAAGAAGTCAATATAAACTTTATTAGCCATGACTGTTTTCAGTCTATCCGAAGTTAAGTTTTCTACATGCAATACTGGTGCCTGAAGATTCCTCTCTCATACATTGGCTCATCAACATATACGTAAGCTAAAAATGCATCAAAACCAAGGCAAACTTTTGGAGAAAGCATCTTCTTGCAAGAACGCTGTACGGAGTTTTGCAAGAAGCTAGTACATACAAGAACACTAATTATTCTGGGGATTTATCACTAATATTGTCTCAGTACATCAACACTCCCTTCCTCTCTTCCAGAAGGGCTGGACGATTATAAAACTGTTAATGTAAGAATACAGTATAACCTTTCATGGTTCCTTGGTGAAAAATTATTTGTGACAATTTAGTCGTCTGTATTTTAGAGGGCTAAAACTCACTTTTATATAACCTGGCTCTTTTTTTTCAGCATAAATGGAAAGCACCCTATGTAAAGGGCAACCCTGGAATATTTTTCTGCTGCAGCATCTACCGATGCATGTATGCAGAGTGAAAAAAAAGGCTCACTCTTGACTCTTGGAAGATGTTAGCTATGGCAGACAGCAACAGACTTCCACCTGAGAATTTTTTTTATATCCAAGAGATTAGTAGTGCTACTTTCAAAGGCCGATTCCTGAGCGGTAACACAACCCTCTAAAACAAATAGTGGGTAAGACCACACTCAAAAGCCAAGCTTTATCAGTTGCATTTTGTTATCCTTCGATTTTCCAATGCATATCCACTGCTGCACAGCCTTCTTCATCACCGTAACTGAAAAAAGGAAATGCAAGTTAGTACACTCTCAGAAACCAAGAGACAAAAAAGCTAAATCATCTTTGATTGGTTTTATATACACAATGCATACATTTGGATTATATTCAATTTGTCCCAACAGTATCAAAATACATCAATAGCTAACTACAATAATCAAACCAATCTGAGGACTACTTGTATTAATGCACACTTCTTGTACAACGCTGTCTCCAGAGCAAGTACTAAGTAAAGCCTCTCTAATTCCTGTGCATTATGCCCCTCCAAACTCGTGCCTACCACGAAATCCCACTAGCTCTTGACCGTCTCAGCACGATACTCAGGAATCCTATAAAGAACTGGTATACACACTGGTACTGATCTGTAAATAATGATGTGCTATAAATTAAATAAAACTTGTGAAAAAGAAAAGTTGAACAGCTTGCTGAATTAATACAATTAAAACCTTATTTTTTACAAAGTTAGTATTGCCTGTCCTGCCATGTAGTCAGTTAAGTTCTATTTATTGCTCCCTGAACTAACATTCACACCACAGCTGTTAGGAGTTTAGGAATATTTATAAGCTGTAGAGGAGGCTGAGAAAGTGTGCTTTTATCTTTTAATATCTTTTTTTTTAATTACAACATGGCCCACTACCACCAATAAGTGACAAGACACATCAAGTGAATTGAGAAAAAAAAGCACTTCATTTTTCCAAAAGAGAAGCTTTTTCACTTGCTAGGAGTAATTAACCTTCAGCTTCCCAGCTAATACAGAGAACTGAAGCTAACACGGCATGTATAAGTAAGTCGAAAACATTCTGACACAACCTATATGACGCTTTGGCAAAACCTTTTAAGGTCACCTACGATGCTGTGTATTAAAGACAGTGTTCCATCTCTATTAGAGGATTCACGGTCTGCATCAGCCTCAAACTGTAAATATAAAAAATTACTCCTGCTAATTTTTTGCAGGTTGGTGGGGGAGCAAGAGAGAAGAGCTTACTTTTAGACATATTTCCCTAATCCACTTTGGCGCCATACTACTGACGTCAGTGATTTTTTGAATAAACAGTGACTTTTGAATGAAAAAAGGTTAGGTTTTTTATCTTTAAAAAGACACTTATCGTTCAAACGGTGTCCTTTCCAGTAGATTTGTGATTTAAATATTTCAACAGTCACACTCAAGAGGAACACAACGATAAAGAAAGTAACACTTTTTTTGTTGGTTGAAATTTTATCAAGTGACAGAAAAATAAACAATTGGTCAGACAGCAGCTTTTTATTTTATTTAACTATATGCTTCCTTTGACTCGGAAGAGAAAATATCTGTGATACTTCTGTATTTGATCTGAAATACAACCAGTACCCTGAAATAAAAGTGTATGTTTTCTTCTTTATCAAGGTAACAGTAGCAATTTGTCAGGTGTTTTTACAAAATATTACCAGCATACTCTGACAAAAGCATTGCAATGGTATTTAGTTGCTGTTGCTGAGACTCTATAAAGAGTAACTGTAAGCCAACTGAGACTACAAACATCAGACAGTATGCCTCAGAACCTGTCCTTCGTGCAAAATGGAACTTCCCTGAAATCAGTGACCATGTATCAGATGAACAGCACTGTACCAACCATAGCTTCTTCTTTTCACCAAAGCTGGTCCTTAAAAGCAGTATTTAAAACTAACAGCAAAAACATGTTCTGAAATTTACAGAGTACTTTGAAAACTAATTAAAAAATTACGTAAAAGTACACACACTCCTTACATAAATACTTGCCTTGGAAAAGGGATTTATCTTTATCCTTCACTCTAGACTAGATTCTAACAGATTTTGCACACATTAAAAGTTATTTCCTTTTTTTAATACAACAATTATTTAGTAGAGGTTTTCCAAAAAACTGTGTTAGCACGATAGCCACTACCACTTTTTTCCCCTGGTGAGTTATCAGAGAAAGAGACAGTCACTCTTGCACATAAAGTCTGAAGAGAGTTGCTCCTACATCTACTTGAAAAATTATTCTAATAGGGTAGGCTTCAGAGTCATGAAACACACCTGACCTACAAAGTTTTAAACCTTTCTGGAGATGCATGAAGTCCGTGATTTAATCCAAGGACCTCTGCAGAGATTAATTACTAATCGAAGATTATACTCAGTATAATCACTAAATTGCATGTTCTGGACATTTAACAAGACTGAGTAAATGGCTGTACTGACATTTATTATTCCAATTCAGATTTTTATGCTCTGGTCTTATGAAGATTCCTAAACTACATACTCTGTACAGCACGATTTAAAGTGCATTTGTAATCATATTTTCTGTTTGACCATACCCAAATTGGACCAATTTCTGTGCATGAAAATTCTCTTACTGTCATTCCTAACTTGGTAGGCTTAAAAAGCCTATTTAAACCTCTTCTTCCAAAATTCAAACAGGAAGTTCAAAATATTATTTGGCCACCAGAATGTCCATACAGATCTATAAACAGAACCACCAGAAATCTTCCTTCCAGCTATTACACGAGTATAATATTTACCTTGTGTATTGGTACAGGCACCACGCATCTCTGCCATCAACACAGATGAACCAGCATTACTTCAGTGGTTATCTTCTAGAAGTTATCACCCTGCAATCAAGAGAAGATACAACAAATTGACAAAAGTGCATTTTACAACACAAGTCAATCTATAGTGCTTCCCCCCATTTCAAAAAAGTCACAAGCTTGGGTTTGCAGATTATTCTGTTGCAAGTTTTACTACTTCTCTTTTAAGTGGTGGAGGATTCACTGGCTTGGAATGGACTGGAATGGCTTAGTGACAGGTTGCATGGCTTATGGATTCTCATTCCTTTTCAATGGTGCACTGCCATGTTAAATCCATAAGTTGAACGACAAAATTTACTCAGGACTAAACAGTAGTAAAAAGCTTTTGGGTTTGTGGGTTGGTTTTTTTTTTTTATAGTTGGTCTTCATGTCTACTATATTCAAGAGCATCTTTTGAACTTCGTGGCTTTACCTGAGTCATAACAACTTGCCACAGGTTCTGCCACACGTACTAGATATCCCTGTAACGCAGTGTCAAACTAAACAGAGTCACGCATCCAACTAAACGTCAAGTTTGCAATGGCTTGCTTCAAACTCCCAATTGCCGAGCTGGTTATTTGTCAATCTAAACCAATTCCTGATTTCACATGGCTTTAATTTTGTTAAAATACAGGATATGCAGCCTCTTTAAGCATCTTCACTGAAAGATACTGGGCGCAAAATACCCCCTCCCAACCCTACTTTGCAATATTCTGTCTACAGTGAGCTGCATTATGTCTTTAGTTTCAAAATTGGTGCCATAAATTGCTTTTATCCAAGAAGAAATGTTGAATTTGGAGAACTTCTAATGTATTGAAGTATTTCCTTTTTTTTTTAATCTAGACAGCACTTCCATTGCCATGACGTGCAGCTTGTCTTACTGTACTAGCAGAAGGTAACTTGGTTCAATTTTGACTTAGACTGAAAAACTAGTTTGCTTTGCTTACCATCTTTGCTGTTTCACAGGCATTTGATGCTTTAAATCAGCTGTGGAATGCTGACAGATTCACTTGTTTTTATGAAGCCATAAGCCTTTGAGAAGTTGGAGAGAAAGACTTCTTTGCTTATCTTATTTTCTCCTTTGGAATCAAAGATGTTCCTTTAAAAGTGAAACACTACAGAGTTGCAAAAATTTGAAACAGTATGAGTAAGCATCGTTTTGCAGCTTCTTTGATGGAATTGGTCAATGTTTTTTTTTTTATTTTTTACAGTATTCTGTAGCGACTTACATGTACATGATTTATTTGGAGGGGACATCTTTTCAAACTCCCCATTAATCAGTAGAAGGCAGAAAATAGTATTATCCACTTGCTTTTTCAGGTTAAGTGAATGATATCCTCTATTTTTCTTTACCCAAGGATCAGAAGGCATTTTGTACTGGGAACACTGTGACTTCAAATTCTAGGCAAAACTGTGTGGAATATCCCCACCACCCTCCAAATCACAAGCAATATTTTGTTTAAGAATGAGATGCTGAACATGTAGAACAATCCATCTCCATGTTAGATGGTTGGATGTTGTGTGGAAGATCTTAAGAACTGCTTGTTCCATTCATGAGGAAAATCAGATGGGAAGTGTGGCATTTCAGGGAAACTTTACTTTGAAATTACAACACTAGTACACAGCTCAAGTTTTATACATTTAACATCTGCTTTTTGAAAGAAATGTTAACAATTTTGAAATGAAATTAAACATTGGTTTAACTTTTCCTCACAAAAGCATAAAAGTCATGGAGGGGAAAACTTAACAGGCAACAATAAAAAAAAAGGTAAAAACAACTTTTCCTTTTAGTAGTCCTCTGGTAGTAAAGATAGAACAGCTTCCACTTTTCTTTTTTTTTTTTTGAGAAGTAATCTGTCTTGGTCCAAAAGTTTAAGTGTGTTTTTAGTATCTGCTTCTGCCTCCACCTCTATCGGATCTGCTTCCGCCACGGCCACCACCTCTGGGTGCTCCGCGGCTTGAACTACTGTAAGAATCACGAGGAGGTGGATAGCCCCTTTCCATGGATGGGGGAAGACCCCTGTCTTGTCTTCCAACACGATCACGGCCACTTGAGTAGACATCACTTCTGCTGCTTGAGTAACTTTCTCGGCTTCCATATCCATCTCGTGTGCTGCCGTAATCATCATATCGACTGCTTCCACCATAAGATGGCGGGGGCCCTCGTGCAGGTGGAGCACTACGTGAGTTACCTGCAGGGTCAATGGTCAGGTAATATGGCAACACCATAAGTTATATATAACAATTTCAATCTGAATTTACAGAATTGCTGTATTTAAATGTTTACTGCTACTCTTTTGTATGTATTGAGATGTTCTTAATATAATCTGCCACGTTAATGGTATTTAAAGTGGGAATTGCATATCAGGCAGTGAGTGGATTTAAAGACTCTGAAGGAATGAAGACGGTGTTTATTCAGGCAGGCTCTTTAACTGGGTATTGCAGAACAGCTTGTTATTTTAGAGAAGAAACTCAGCCATATTTTCCAGAGATAGTTGCAATTCTGAACTGTAGACTTTGCTTCTTTAGCTTATAGCTTATTTAACAAGATGATCAAATGATAACCAACAACTGCACTTTCACTGTAGGGGGCAAAGAGTGTGCCACTTCCCCCTAAAACACGAGCAACCTAGTAAAAGTCAGTTTTATGACACCTGTACAGATTACTACATGATCCTCAAAATGGATTCTTACCATAACTCTCATATGAATCTCTGTAGGAGCCACCACTTGGATGATCCGAGTAGTCCCGGTCACGTCCACCACCGTATCCATCACGATCGCTATAGGAGGAAAGACTACTAAGACTTAGTACAAATCAGTGAGATCACAGCAAGAACAGAATGACAGGGAGAAAAATCCAACAGTAGGTACCTATATCCCCTAGAGGGGTATTCGTCACGTGAACTGGAATGGCCATAATCACGATATGCGTAGTCTCGTGGAGGTGGTGCATAGTCCCGTGTATCCCTGGAACTGGGATAATCTCTGCTTGAATAACTACAAAAACAAGAATTGAGACATTAGCTGTAAGTCACACCTCAAAAGGTCAGGGATCAAAATCCCTTCCACAAACAAAAACAAAAAAAGCCAAACTAAGTTAGTAAAAGAATTTACCCATCTTTAGTGCTATAACCATCATCTCTTGGAGACATATAGACATCTCTTCGCGATGGCATTGGTTCTCTGCGTGGAGGACCACCGTAACTGTCTCTTCCACGTGACACAGGAGCTTAAGAGAAACAGTCCAGATTTTTTAATCTAATTTGCATTTAGCCACACAGAAGACTCTCAAAGCAAGTAAGTATTAGCAGACTGTTTAAAACAATTTAAAAGTATCTCTGTAGCCTACGTTTACAATACATTTCTGCTTATGCAATTTTAAAGCAGCACTACAAGGAACATACTCATCAAGTCACACCAAATTATTCCAAACAGCTACAAAATTACTATTTTATTATTACATAAAATTGTTATGAGGAGAACAATACACTACCCCACTGCAGATTTAAGTTGGAATCAAGGATTTGCAACAGCTTATGAAGAAAGACTAAGGTGCTACAGCTGACTAAGCAACAAAATAATTCCGGAAGTCCTTACCTCTTCCTCCCATACTACTGCTACGCACTGGTCCTGAAGGAGCAGATCTTTTAGGTGGAGGGCCTCCACTTCGTGGAGGTGGACCTCTCTTCATGGGAAGTGGCCCTCGAGAAGACCCTAGAAGGATAAGCCATGAACCAACTTGTTATTCCTGTGATATTCACCTGTATGTCCCTAAAGCCTGAACTGTAACAACCTAGGCACTGTTATTACCACTATATGATCAACAGCAAACCTCTAAAATTAGACCTCAAAGCCTTCTCTTGTTTTGACCACTACTAGATGCTACTGGCAGAAATGAGAGCCCACCAACTTAACTTTTCCACAGCCTAAATTCCTGCAAAGAACTGTCTTTTAGAACTTATCCAAAAGCCACCGGGTGTGACACAAGGGAGAATGACAGCTGATATCTGAAATCAGTCAAAGCTTAAGTGCTCAACAAGTTACTGTTCTCAGAAGAGAAGAGCCACCTGGGAAGATGTACCAGAGAAGATCCTACATAGAGAGGGAACAGAGGCACTACAGAGTCTGTAGAACCTACTACACAGACTCTTCAAGACAGGAGTTTTCACTATCTCCAGGGATTTTTTTCTGCATACAGCTTTTACTTTTTAACCTCAGGTGCTGCTTGCTTTTTCTTTTAAGCAAGTTTTGTTTTGATACTGAAGTCTCTGAATAAATAGCTGTATCTAAAGTTAAGTCCAGTATCAAGTTATGTACTATCCTTCCATTTCAGAAAGCTTCAACTCAACACACTACTGTTTTGTAACAACAAACGAGGCTTAGCTTCCCTAACTCTCTCTATGATCTGGAAGGATCAGTCCTGAAATTTAGTAAGTTCAGGCCTCTTGCTAGTAAGAATGAAAGGCAGTTCCCTTTCCCTGGTGGAAGAGAATCGCTTTTTCAACTTGAATACCAGAAAGCTTCCTTCCTCACGTGCAGGGCAGGAGTTTTGCTTTTCTTTCATAGCCAAAAGTCAAGTGGAGTGTTAGTTGTAGAAGGGAATCTTCGTATTTGAATGCCTTTTCTTAAGGTGTACTTGCCTAATCAAAAATGTGACTAAACTGCCGAGACCGTATTTCACCATTTTAATAAAGAACAAGGAGTGCACTATTCGGCTGTTTGACTTTTTTTTCCAGTAGGATTATTGTCATCTTCCAATGGGATTGTCTTGTATGTTGTCCAAGTATATAATGAGAGAGGTAAATACATACCCAAGTGACTCCCTCTTGAAGGTGGTCCTCTCGCGCCACTTCCGCCTCTTCCACCTCTAAGGCCCCTGGGAGGACCTCTGCTTCGTGGAGGGGGTGGTGGCCCACGCCTACCACCACTTTCAAAGGATGGCTTGGTTGCTTGTTCCACTTTAATTGCTTTCCCATCTAATGACTAAAGAAGAAGCTGCTTTACTTACTGCTCAGTCACGTTTGTATTTCTTAAATTAAGCCCCTCTTGCTTCACTATTATAGGGCTTCCATTTTATAAAGTTAGAGCAACTCTAGAACTGATTTCAGTCTTCAGTATTAGTCCCCACGTACTCAGCAGCATGTCGGGCCTAATTTCTACAATACTTCATTCTTGTGGTATTGATGAAAAAAAAAATATAGCAGCATCAGAAAGGACTTTCAGTGAAAACACAAGTGTCCAATGATTACGGCAGCCCCATGTCATTTATTCTGTAAGTGAAACATGATTTATGATCTCCAATTTACTTTCAATTGCCACCGACTTTTGTACCAAACTAGGACTGCACCAGTAGTTACAGGATTAAGCTGAAGATATCTTAGCTTCAGTTGGGATTTCTGGCAATGGGGAGGCCGTTTAGCACATTTTCTTGATGTCCTGATAAAACGGTGATCACTGAAGTATTTAGCAGTAATTTCAGCATCTACAAAGCAGACTCGGTATAATAATTCAACCCTCTTTTCTACTGTTTCAAGCTGGGGTTTCAAAAAAGGTGCCTGTCACCATTTACTCTATTACTTGCTTTTCCAGGGTGGAGGTGCTTTGGGGTTGGTTTTTTTGTTTTGTTTGTTTGGGGGGGTTATGGGAAAAATAAGTAGAAGTTTTGGAATATAGACCTGCAATAACAGGAACTCTGCAGACAACTATTATACCTGCAACATGAACAGGTGGCAAGACATACTGAGTCACTCAACCTAATTAATCAAATTTCTGTATAATCTTTCAGATACCACACATTTGGCAATTACAGCAGAGCCAAGATCATAAGCTCTACTGAAGTTAGGTTACTGCACATATATCCTGGCAAACATGGTTTATTTGCCTTTTTTAGCAGTTAAATATTTAACTCTGCTATGACAACTAATGAATTATACAGGCAAGAAGTGTTGTTTATTGCACTCCTTTGCTGCAATAAATGAACAAGAACATGACTGCTAGTAATTTCTTACTCTGAATTGCTGATAGTTGTTTACAGAAGTACTGAATCTTTTTGTTCTCCACTGAAATATAGCCCTCTCTGAAATCATCCACTTTGGTAGCTCATGTATTCTGTCACCATATGTAGTTGTAGCTACCGTTTGAAAAACTTATGTGTATATTCACAGGTCCAACTTGACCCATTATGAGGAAGACAAGTTAAGAAATACTAGCAAAATCATATTAGTCTTGGCTTTGACTTAATAAAAATATTTTACTTATGGAAGGTTTCTCAAAAAGCCTTTTGGCATGACAAGCTGAAACATTCCAGGTGCAAATATTAGTACATCTAATCACCAGAACTTCTCAGTTTGTATCAATGATTTTGCTACCATCATTCATCAGTCTCAGTCGTCCTTCTCAAAACAGGAACAGCAGGCTTGAAGCCTTAAGCTTTGCCATCATGAACACCGCTGTCCTCAATTTCATGGCAGATTCCCAACAGCTTATTTGAAGTTTGGAAACCAAATACCATCTGCTTCTGCTAGCACAGGTTCTAAAAACCTGCGTGCTAGGCCCAAGCTCTTTTTTTTTATGTAGGAGGTAGTTTTCCTTATAATTTCTCCTCCTATTTCCTTCTGCCTTGCACTTATGCATCTTACCTAGGCAAAAGATAGGTTTCTTTCGAAACAGCTTTATGCAAGCAGTCTTAAAAAGCTACGCCCAACATCCAAAAAGAATTTTCATTAGATCCAAGATTTTTTTTTTTTGTTAACCAGAAGACACTTGTCAAGGTTTGTCAGATTTTAAAGTGGGGGGACAACTTCATTTTATAGGTTCTTAGGTCAAAGAAAGGTCTCAACTCACTGAACAGATAAAATTCACACAAGCCATCTCAGAGCAAGGAATGTTTTTTCAATGAGCCCAAAGCACCAGCTGTCAACATGAACACTCAGTAGTTGGTGTTTATAACCTTGATTCAGAGTGTTGCAGTAGCATTTTTAGTATGATGTGGGCACCATGAAGTGTAATCACCTTGGTGCTAAAAAGCAGGAGTGTCATTTAAGATACAAGTCATTTAAAGATAATAATAGATTGGCAATCATAAAAACTCCTATATGTGGAATGAACAATCTATACAGCTTTGCAAGGTGAACCAAGGAACCTTAACCAAACAGAGTCAGAGAACTGTCTTGCAAACTGTTCCACATTCTGACAGAAAAGATGAATGAAATTCGCAAAGTTTTGGCAGTGGGGCAGAAATCAAGCATTCTGAAGAAACTGTTACAGAAACTTGCATGCAACAGCAACCTGACACTGCATGGGGCTTTCCTCTCCAATGGATCATTTCACTGTTGATGCTGCAATGATTCCACCATTACTGCATGTTCCCTGATGCATACCAAATGAGCTTCCTTTCACCAAACATATTCAAGAACTGAAGATCATTTCTTATCAGGCCAAGCTTCTACATTGTATCACTTCTTCACCAAAAGAACTGTAAACACTTTCTGTTGATTAGAGGAAGACATCCTTCTGTAGTGCTGAGTACAGTTTAGACCGTTGTTTGGATTGGATTGATTTGCTTCCAACCTCTTAACATAGTCCAGCTGGCTTGGCAAATCTGCACTGGAATTAAATCCTTGGCTTGTCCCAGATGTTTCCTCTAAGGTCATATTCTCCTTTCATTATCCATTTTGTCCTCAGGACTTAAAACCAAAAGATCATGAGAACAGCCTACTGCACAGAACATCCACTACACACTTGAAGTGTTCACACTTGTGTCCAGATAAGCATGTGCATTTCATGACATCAGGATATAGACTTGTAACTACCACGCAATTAAGGTTCTTCTTAAAGAAGGCTAATAATTCACTGTGATGAAGTATTTCTAATATTTCTTCAGTGCTGCTCAGACATACTAACATTGATCCAATTCTGCAGAGAAAGTAATTTAAGTGAAAAATCTCCACCCCCACTCCAAAACCATTATCTCCTGACCTCTTTCTGCAGGATGGAAATTAATCTTCAACAAGCAAGCTTAGACTAGTCTATGCTTGTCACATTTTAGAATAAAATATAATTAACCCTCTTCCTTCCCCCCACCCAGAAAGGAGCAAAACATTGGATATACACTTTTCATGAACATTTGTAAAGCAAAAAAACCCAAATCCAAATTTACTCTTGCAGAATCTAAGTCAGGCTCTTCTACTGGCTGCAACTTTGAATTCCTTTGGAACGACAGAATGAGCAACACGCTGGCGATGTAGAACTCTTCCCCCTGGCTAAACAGGTCAACTAACTCCTTACAGACTGCTTGAACTATTGTCTGCACAGTGCTTCTGCTGCTGCTTTGTAAGTGCATGAAATTCTCATGAGGGCTCCAACCCATCATTTCAAAATGGACAGAAAAATTCCAAGTTCCAATTTATTACAATGATCTCTTCCAACAGCATGCCCCAAACATTGTTCCTCCTCAGATCTAGAGTGCAGAGTCTTTGAGGTACAGGCAGTACTGATTGTCCAGAAGGCTTTCTGAAGATGAGGACGAGAGACTACCTCATGAACATCTTCATCATTTTTCATATCCATGGTCAAATCAAGCTAGACCAGTAGTGAACTGGAACTATATACAGCAGCACCTAAAGGTTTATGTTGAAAAGGTCATTCAAGGCCAAATCCCGAGTGAGTGTCTTTTCACACACTATTTGGTGTTCAAATGTGAAAGCAGATGAAGGCATTTTTATATTTGTAGTGTTGAAGACAGAAACCACGAGAACAATGATCCACAAGGCAGTATGTTCTAGCATTTCTTGACAGTGATGCAGATGGTGCATTCCAGAACACGTAGACATTACCTCAGCCACACAGAGTCAATCTCATTTAGCTACTTTACTAAGCATTACTTTGCTGCATGTTTCCAATGTAACCAAACACATGCCACAACATTCAAGAATTAGAACAGCTGGTGATTATTTTCAGAGGGATTTTCATTTGAAAGCTGCACTCCACAAACACTTAGGATTAGTGACTGAATTCCTCTCAGTCTGACTATTAGCTGTTGGTGCTTGATGTTACCTCAGGTGAAAGTTCAGCGTAATGACTACTTCAGAGGAAATCAGTGTTTAAGAACTGCAGTAAACAAGTCTTCAGAACTGTAGCAAACTACACAACAGAGAAATAAATTCAATAAAAGAGGCACCTTTAAGGATGTTTAGGGTGGTACAGAAAGGACATTATCTGACTTGTCATTCTCTGCCTTAACAAAAACTACTAGCTTGTTTAAAAAGGAAGCAAGTCTCCAAAGAAAGTAACACTAATTGTCATGAGGTTGTCCTGAAGCACCCAGAAACTAAGTACTTGCAGCAGAAAGCCTGCTATAACACAAAACAAGGAAGTTTTACTATTTGTGATCACAGTGAACACTACAGCAAGCTCATTTTCTTATTCCGAAAGTGCAAATATTCATTATGCTTTACTAACTGCCATGACTAACATTTTTCTTGCACTTCAGTGTCTTATACTAAGAAGACAAACAGCTACCAAAATTCCACGTTAATCAGAATCTGTAGAGGCTTCTTCACCTTATGTGAATAGCATCTCAGAGACCCTGCTTAGACAAAGGCCAGCGCAGCATGACTTTAACATGACCATTTAGATTATGCATGAAATGACCAGAGCAGAATTCAAGTTAACTAAGAAGATGGCTTTCACTGCCTAAGGAGACAGCACCTCTATGAAGATAAGCAGCTGCTGATGAGTAAGTTGCAAACTTGCATCTAGCTTTTCAAACATGTGCTGGAACAGACACAACACAATAGCCTACAATCCTTTCACAAACTATCTCAGTACTTTATCTCAGAACTTTTGCTCCAAATTCTCAGGTTTTTGTTTTTAAAGACATTACATGTGCACTGAATTTGTATTTCCTCCTAAAGTCATATTATTGCATTGAAGGGTGTAAGCAAGCAAATTCAATTACTGGCTAACTGCAAAGCTATTTCACATTAACTGGCAAGATGCTGCTCATACATGCCAAGTAGATTAATGATGCAACTCACAAATGTACAAGGATATCTACAGATTACCAGATAGCACATCAATGCGCCAACACAGTAGGGAAGTCACATGAAACCCATGTTAAGGGAAACATTAATAGTTTTCAGGTAAGTTACTTCCCTCAAGTGTAATTTACATAGTACTGCATTCAAATATGATAAGACAAAAACATTACAGGAGACAGCCAAGAATGAAGAGCTGACTACTAGAAAGCCCCCCATCACCAATAAAAAAAAAAACAAACAAAAGAAAAGAGCATATAACTGACTGACAGCCAGCCAGACTTCACTGTCTACCATCAAATCCAGACTCATGAGAAAGTGATGTCAGCTTCATGGACACAGAGACATTTTGCCAAATTTAAACTTATGACTTGTCTCCAGGACCTTTGAACTCATTGCCTTTCCAATTTTTATTACTAGTTTATTTACCCCAAAGATCGATATTGCTGGTCAATAACAACTGTGACATATAATTGGTCTTAATTCCTACCTTTCCATTCATATCTCTGGCAGCATCTTTTGCATCCGCTGGACTCTCAAATGTGACAAATGCAAATCCTCTGGACTTGTTGGTTTCACGATCCTTCATCAAAAGGACTGCAGAAATAAAGCCATGTTACCCTTTCCTGTAATTAAGCAGTTACACTTAACCTTTACTTAACCTTTTAAGCTCAGAACTTCTTAGAGGACATGAAAGCACCATCATTTCAGATGATCAATGCCAAAAAAGTCATCACAGCTATGTTGTTGCTTTTTATTTTTTAGTATCTTAAGCATCTTAAAATAGCAAGTTTTTTTCCTTTTTACCTTCCACAATGCGTCCATATTTGCCAAATACAGCCTCAAGGGCTTTTTCATTAGTCTCTGTGTTCAGGCCCCCAATGAATAGTTTCCCAGGACGATCGGCTTCAACCATTTTGATTCCGCAAATGACCTATTAAAAGCATAAGGTTGTTACTAACATCAGACTGAAACAGAGACTTCCATACCACACCTCATGGAATATAAATGACTTCTTTCCTCAAAAATACAAGCACATTTTCTTGAGCACGATGTCAATTAAGACATATGAGGTACAAAGAACATAAAAATATTAGAATTTGTAGACTGAAGCAACTAGAAGTAGTACTGTCTTCAGTTACTTTGTATTACATAGTCTATTTCAAATGGATCAACTGTAAAAACTGGAACAAAGCACTGATGAGAACTCTTAAGATCAAGTAGTACTGGTGAACGTGAGAAGTCTTTCAGGGTTACTGTCTTTTTGCTCTCGATGGTAATCCTAGCACTCCCTCCCTCTAAATCCAGACAAAGATGTTTCACGAAATTTACTTAGTATGTCAAAATAATACCTAAATATTAACTTTAAAGCCAGCTTAGGCCAGTATTCTAAATTAAGCTCATTCTCTAAACTATTTAAAGTATATCGACACTACACCAAAGTCCTGGCCTACACAACGTGTCAGCCTGAACGGATACCAGACCATCACTGCAGTTCTTCACACCAAGGCCACTGCTAAGGCGAGGGGGGGGGGGGGGGGGGGGGGAGGAGTAGGGAATTAAAAAAATGGACCAAACACAAAGACAGAGCAAAACCTCGTGAAGCCTGGCAAAACGCCTGGCGCCTGTGGACAAGCGTTCCCCGCATGCCTCCCTCCAGCCCAATGGCGGGAAAGCCCGCAGCAGCGTGCAAGGCGGGCCTGCGCAGCTCCCCCGGCACACCACAGGCGAGCCGGGACAAAGCCGCCCCCCCTCCCCGGCCGGCGGGGGCCGGACCGCACAGGAGGCCGCGGCGCACGCCGGGCCACGGAACGGGGAAAAGTCGGGGGGGCGTCGGACCCTCCGCGGTCTCCAGGCACCTTCACAAAATGGCGGCCACCTTTGGCAGGGTCTCTTCTCCCTCCCACCGCCGANGAGCAGAACCCCCCGCACCTAAAATGGCGGCCAGCGCGCCTCACGCGGTTGGGACCCCCCTCCTCGTCCCACCAGAGCCGCGCTGCTCCCTCCGCCCTACACGGGGCCAGGCGGACGGGGAGGGAGGGGGGGAGGCAGGCCTGGCCCCGCCGCGCCGCGCCTCGCCTCGGGCCCGCAGCGGCGGGCATGCGGAGCGCAGCTCCCTCACCCGCGGGCCCGGGCCCTCCGCCGCGCCGCCACCTTCCGCGGCCCATCCCCGTTCCGCAGGGCCCCGCTGCCCCCCTCCCCAGAGCCCGCGGGCCTGCTCGGCTCGCCGGGCGGCGCTCACCTCCGCTCAGACCGACCTGCAACTGCGCAATGAGAGCGAACAAAGGCGCTGCAGGCCTTTATAGCGCTGACGTCACCAGCCGGCCGGAGCCCCGGATGCAGGCGGCGGCGAGGCCGGCAGGGGGAGGCAGCAGCCCGCCGCCCCGCCGCGGGGCTTGAGGGGCTTGGAGCGCCCCGTCCTGCGCGGGAGGTCCCCGGGCTTCCCGGTAGACGGGGCCTGCACCGGCCGGGGGTGGGGTGAGGTGAGCCGCCATAAGCGAGCGCGGCCGGATCCGCCCGCCGGGCAGCGGTTCCCGCTTTGTCTGGCGGCTGCTCCCCGTCCCGCTCCTGAGCGGGATCCCCAAAGGAGCGGCTGCGTCACGGCTTTGGAAGCGAAATCACCCGCGATGGGGTCAGTTCAACCTGGGGAAGTGTCCGTGCGGGAGGTTAACCCTGTCCGGCTGCAACAGTCTCAAGGGGATTTTAGTTAATTGATACATGTGCATGTCAATGCCCCTTCCTCGGACACTTAAACTGAAATAAGTGGAGTTTAAAATTAAGTACGTTGCTGGTAACACAAAGTTTTGTGCTGGTTCAACTAACTCATTGTTTTAATTATACCTGAAGTTCAATTGGGTGTTCAGCCTGAAGAAGAGAAGGCTCTGGGGAGACCTTAGAGCCCCTTCCAGTGCCTAAAGGGGCTCCAGGAGAGCTGGGGAGGGACTCCTGATCAGGAGTGGAGCCATAGGACGAGGGGGAACGGTTTTACACTGAAAGAGGGGAGATTTAGATGAGATATAAGGGAGAAATCCTTCCCTGTGAGGGCGGTGAGCCCCTGGCGCAGGTTGCCCAGAGAAGCTGTGGCTGCCCCATCCCTGGAGGTGTTCAAGGCCAGGTTGGACGGGGCTTGGAGCAACCTGGGCTGGTGGGAGGTGTCCCTGCCCAGGGCGGGGGGGACAGGGGGACTAGATGGTCTTCCAACCTAAACCATTCTATGATTCTATCATTCTATTTTATTTTGCTGACTAAACCAAATAGCTGAAAAGTTAGGAGGAGGCCTGTGCATACAGATATTAGGGCTAAGTTTTCATAATTTGAACTTTTTAGTATCTGTGGCAGGTCACCAGGTGGTTTTTCCTAGAGTTTTTCCAAGGGTATCCATGCCGTACGGTAGGCAGTGCTGCCTCTCTTCAGGCTCTTGCTTGTACATACCAAGGTCCCTTTCCTTATGGATACCATAGCATGTCTTCATTGAGACATCCCTAGAGTTGGTAGGCCTCCACAATGAAGCTGCTGGGAGCTGAAAGGAAATAAAATGCCACCTTTCTCATCTATCCACTGCCCTCCCGACTCCCTCCTGCACGGAGGAAGGGATGTGTGGGGTTGAAGCAATCAGAAATGGTGGAGTAGTTTCCCAGAGTGTGTTGTCTTGTCAGTCACAGGAGACACATGTGGTCCACTTCTTAATGAGTGGGATGGGCATTGCTCAATTCCTCTGTGACTTCTGTTCTCCCTTGTGGAATTTTACAGACCTTTATTTCTGAGAGGTGCCACAGAGTCTATAGACTCTACCAGTACTGCCCAGTGCCATTATAGTCACAGAGCCGCATAATCGTCGCATCCTGATAAGGGAACATCAGACTCTTATCTTCAGTTTTTCAGCCTCCTTGGCTCAGATACTGATATTCAACTGTTCTGTGTGTTAGGGAAAGCAGAAGGCAACATTGCCTCAGACTACCTCATAGATCTGTTGAGAATACAAAAGAAGGTATCTCTCAAACACTTCTCTAGACTGTAGAACGTATTTAAAGATGATCACCTTTCCAGCATAGATGCTAAGAGTTTCTGGATGCTGTTACTGTGCGTAGGAAAAGGGAAAGATGACCTTCGGTAACGAAGTGGGAAGGCACTGCGTGTGATAACAATGCCGTTGCCGAAGAATGGCATAGCTAGATATTCATCCAATTATCATATGAAAAAAGGTTCAATTTCTAGTTTCAATACAGAAGAATTTAAACCTCACAGTCTCCCTGGAATGGATAGTGAAAACCAAAGCGAATTGTTAGTTCTGTAAGAAATATGCTAAAACAGGCTCTATGTGTGAAGTCTCTGTGTGCTTCTATGACCTACAGTAGTGTATTTGCTGACCACCTCCCGGGTGATTGGAAAGATAAACAAATGCAAACTAAAGTCTCTTTTTCCTCCTCTAATTAGAAGAGTAAAATATTTTGTTGGTAACTGCAGGCTTCATTTTATTAGCATTCTGTTAACACATAGTGTACATGTAGCTAGATGGGATTAGCATGAACCTAATTACATCTGAAACAGTGCTTGAACATAATTGCTGTGATTGTATAAGGCCCAAATTCTTCTATCCTTTGATCCCAAAAGGTATCTTCATCAGGCTTCTCATCAAAACCTTAGTTCCATCTACATTGCAAACTGGAACAGTATTTTACTGTATTCCACTACATAGTTTATGTATGGTCTTGCTCCAAGCTCAGTGAAACACATCTTTTTCCTAGAAGATTAAGGATATATAATTCTTCTTATTCTCCCCCTTCCTCTCTTTTTCTTTTTTGTAAGTTTGAATTTTTGTAGAAAAATTACAGAAACCTTCACCGAACAAACTGCAGTCTGAATGGAAACTAATCCCTCTTATGTTTCCTTCAGTAAGAAGTTCAAGGCTGAATAGCCATGACAGTTTCTTTTGCAAATGATCTCTCAACTTTGAATTTTCTGGTAGGAAATTAAGATAGTAATAAGAAGTCCTAATATTGGCACCTACAGAATAGGAAACAGACTTAGATGGGATAACTATGGAAACAAGAGACGAGGAAAACTCCACCATCCTTTACACAGAAGACAGTTGCTATCTAACTAGCGTAGATATAGTTGCCCTTGCTTTATCACAGCTTAGAAAATTTTCCTTACATTTTTAAAAGTGGAAGAAATGCAATTAATTATGTTACTTACAAACTGGCATACATATAAAAAAAGCATCGCTTCATGCCTTTTCACCAATAACCATAAAAACGAGCCTACTAGATGGGAGAGGTGGGCATTATTTCATGAGGGCTATATTTTATGAAATTTTTTTTGATAGCTTTCACCTAAAATGTCACTCTTTTGAGTGGATCCTACGATGTTTAACAATGTAGTTGAATTTACACTACAAACCTGTTCATACAGAGGGCAGTACTTTGAATCTCCCTTGTACCACGTTGCATATTTTCATTAAACATATTGGCCTTTTACCAAGTTCATCATACTTTGGGTTTAAACTGGATAAAGGGTTCAGGAGAGCTGGGGGATGAGGACTAATGAATACATAAATAATCTGAACACATAAGGCTCATTCAGAATGAATAAAAAAGGAATGTAATTCCCTTTAGATATATAGTCAAAAACTAATAACTGGAAAGATCAGTTTAATACTTTCATGACAAAGAGCAATTTTCTAGGCAGCTGTCAGTTGATGGGTATTTATAGAAATTCAGCATTTTTCCTCTGTAAAACTCAGACTAGAGGGGATGAGAGCAGCACAAAACAATTGTTTCTGGCACTAACTTTGTCACCCATTTCTAAACTGGAACTCTGTAATGTGCTTCTCCCAAATCACCTATTTGGGATCTAATTGTGGCCCCTTTCAGTTTAGCAATACAAGGTGGATCACAAGTCCCTAAGAGACAGCTGGAGCTGCCTGAAATGACAGCTCAATTTTTCCAGGCTCAGCTGAAAAGACACAAGATAAGCAACTATTACACACCCTTTATTCTTCCTCCTTTTCCCTGGTGCTGTCCTACGGTAAGGGCAACTCAGTACTGATTGACAAGTTGGGTAAAATTGTTGGACAGAGAGGTTTTGCAGGGCTAATGCAAATGTGATGTCACAAGTTGGAAACCAGAGTGGCAACCGCTTTCCTAAATGGGGAATACAGAGGGGAAGATGGAGGTGTTGTCTACCTGGTATTGACAGCAATGCCTTTAGTGCAATGTCTTAGACAGCAGTGAATATCTATCGTGCCACGGTAGCACGGAGCTCGGCTTGCAGCCATCGCTTGTACTTACCCTCCCTCTCGGACAGGTTTCGCAGCTGTCCCCAAGTGCTGCTCCTGCCATTGTCACCTGAACAGGCAAGCCTGGAGCTCGGCACCATGTTAGTGGCACCGCTGTAGTAACGAGGAGCCACGGGACACCCCCAGCGGGTGTGTTTCCCGCTGTTGTTGGCCACAATCATCAAAAGCTGCTGAACCAGACATTGAAAAAAACCCATCAAATATAATTCTTGAAAGTCACGGGGTTGCAGATAAAGGCTGCAATACAGAATCTTGGATTTCCAGCCCTGATTTCTGAGCTGGTAAAATCTACTTTAAGTCTTTCTCCGCTGGACGTGAGAAGAGGTTCTGGTTTGAATCACCACCGGGGACTTTGGGAAAAAGGACTGAGGTGACCGTGGAAGGCATGGAAGAAGAGAAAGCGCCTCCCCGCCGAGAGGGAGGCGACAGCCCGCCCAAACGTGCCGCAGCCAACGGCGGCCTCCGTGAGGAGAAGCGCCGCCGCGCCTCAGCGTGCCCTGCCTCAAGATGGCGCCCAGCGCCTCACCTCCTCACCGCGCAGGCGCCGCGGCCCCAAGGCGGGTGTGACGACGCCGCTGCCGCCGCCGCTGGGCTTAGGCCGCCTCCGCAAGGCGCTGGCTGAGGGGGAGAGTCGGGGGTTGCCGCCTGGGCTCATGGTGCCTTCGCCCCTTCAGGCTGGAAGATGAGGCTGCTGACGGCCGGTCTCTTGCTGGTGGCACCGCTCTGCGCCGCTTTCTACCTGCCCGGCTTGGCGCCCGTCAGCTTCTGTGAGGAGGGCGAGGAAAGCGAGGGCTGCAAGGTGAGAGCCCTCACGGGAGGGCCCGACACGGGGGGGTCCCCCCCCCCCCGTCCCCGAAGGGGTTTCTGCGGTGAGGGTGGTGGGGAGGAACCGCCGAGTATCCCCCGACCCCCTCCGTGCGGGCCCCGGGCGGTCTCCCTCAGGCGGCAACCTTTGCTCCGGGAAGCCGGCCGCCCCCTGCTCCCTTTTCCTTTGCCGCACTTGGTGTTTTTATTACGGCGAAACCTTCCCTTTTCCAGTCAGCGCCGGGAGGGTCCTTCCCCGCTGCTTGGTTCCGCGTTACACAGCCTCCTGTGGCGGCGGCGCTGCCGAGGGAGGGCGGCTCCGGCGTGGGCCGGCGGTCGGGGCCTGTCACAAGTCTGTGGTAACTCCGCCGTGGCATAAAGAGCTCCGAAACTTGTGACAGCCCTTGCCGTGCGTTTCGCGTCGGCCGCGCGTTTGGTTTCGCGGGTCTATATTTTAATGTGGTGGGTTTTTTTTTGTTTTCTTCCCCGTTTCAGTCGCTGATCGAGCTCTTCGTGAACAGACTGGACTCGGTGGAATCGGTTCTGCCGTACGAGTATGACGCGTAAGTACATCGCAACGTGCTTCTGGCAGCGTTTGGGAAGCCTATTTTCTGCTCTAGGTGCAGCACGCGTGTTTCTTAATAAGCGGTGTTTTTGCTGTAGGGGTGGAAGCGTAAATGCAGCGCTCAGCGGCAGGAATGAAATACAGGAGGGTGGAAAGGATGAAGGCCACACCTGTGCCTCCTGACCGCCCTCCGTTGTTGTTAAAGGCTGCGGGCTTTCCAACGGGTGCATTTTTTTGAGCTGAGTACTGGATTTAGCGTTGACTTTGATACGTTTGAAAGTTCTTCCTGTTAGTCGAATCTAGGAAGACAGGAGTTTCGCGTTCCTTGTTTCTGGCAACTAAAAGAAATTGGAAGGAGCGTCATTGTTATTTTTACTTTTTCCACCAAAGCTCTGTATCTAATTCTTGGGGGTTTTATTTTAATTCTTGTCTGTACGCTTACAAATACTTAAAGGGAGGATGCCAGGGGGATGGGAGCAGTCTTTTTTCAGTGGTGCCCATTGATAGGACGAGGGGTAATGGGCATAAGCTTGAACATAGGAAGTTCCATCTTAGCATGAGGAGGAACTTCTTTACCTTGAGGGTAGTGGAGCACTGTCAGAGGCTGCCCAGAGAGGTGGTGGAGTCTCCCACTCTGGAGACATTCAAAACCCGCCTGGACGCTGTCCTGTGCAACCTGTTGTAGGTGACCCTGCTCTGGCGGAGGGGTTGGACTAGATGATCTCCAGAGGTCCCTTCCAACCCTGACTATTCTGTGATTCTGTGAAAACTTACGACCTGCTTTTGCAGATATTTATAGGCCTGCTAAGCAATGATACAGGATGTGATTTGCAGTCTTGCTGTTGGGCATGCAGAAAAGAGAACATTGCTGGTGTTGTAGGTCTTACCCTGTGCAGTGCAACAGTAGCAGCAAGACCAGAGACTAGCTTGAAAAGCCCCCAATGTCTCTATTTGCATTAAACTTTATGGAAGCTAATGAATTTAGGACCACTTATTGAGAAAAAGTACTTATTGACCAAAGATAAGTAGGGGTTTTTTTGTTTGTTTTTTTTTTTTACAACCTACTGCTATTCGTGTTTAAATAACGAAGATCCGGAATGGTTACAGTCTCTCTCCCAGATTCAGCAGTTTCAGACTGTATGTAGTTGAGAATCATAGAATCATAGAATGGTTTAGGTTGGAAAGGACCTTGAAGATCATCGAGTTCCAACCCCCCTGCCATAGGCAGGGACACCTCCCACCAGACCAGGCTGCCCAAGGCCACGTCCAGCCTGGCCTTGAACACCTCCAGGGATGGGGCCTCAACAACCTCTCTGGGCAACCTGTTCCAGTGCTTCACCACTCTCAAAGAAGAATTGGTGAATGGCATTTGGCAGTGTGACACATTAATATTAAAACCACTTCCCTTTTTTGGAATGTGGTTCACATTAAATACTATTTGTAAAGACTCCTTTAAGGAAGGGGTGTAGTTATTTTTCTGAAACTTTTTTTTTGCAAGAGAAATGCATGGTCCGTAGCAGTCTTTTTCTTAATATGAAACATTCTATTGTTTGTTTAAGTTGTCGTTTGAAAAGGGTGCTTGGACTATGCATCGTGCATTTTGTTAAAGGTGCTTCAGCCGTGATATATCTTGGATGAAATTGATATAAAAATGGCAATATTTCTATATAATATACGCCAAATTTCTTTGCAAAGGCACTCAAATTTTCACTAACAGTGGCTGACCCACCAGAAGAAGCGTGAAAATGACCATGTTAAGGACATAACCTAAGAAATTGTTTTAGGCTGATATTTACAGTTATATGTCAATTAAAAATGAAAGGTAATATTTCCCATTTTTTTTCCAGTTTTGACTTCTGTCAAGATACAGAAGAGAAAAGGCCATCAGAAAATCTTGGACAAGTGCTGTTTGGGGAGAGAATAGCATCGTCTCCATATAAGGTTATTTTATCCCTTGAAGTTGATCCTGTTTAAATTTGATAGCTGTCATTCTGATGGCTGTAATCCATAGATATAGCTGAAGATTTGATGATTGTGTGATTATTTTTATCTATTTTTTTTTAATATAGGCTTTGTACTGTTTATGTAAGACAAAATCCCTCCCACTTGCCACCCCAGGTTCAGGAACTGTTTCATATACTTGGTTGTACAACTCCCAGAGTGGGAAGGGGAAGCCAAGTTGGGGCTCGCTTTCAGCTTTTCCCTGCTTGAACACACATGACATCTTTTATCTGAAACCAAATTTTTCATTGTTGATGCATGTCACTTGAAATCTTCTGTAAAATAAATGTATGGAAGTATTTTGTAGGTTAGATATGTAATATTTTTCTGTCTCATGCCCTGTATTAGCAATAACCAGAGGTAGCGTCTCTAAAAAGCTGCCCAGTCAACTTGGGAAAATGATTAGCAGTAAAGGACATGTGGTCAAACACTGGATCTTAAAGCTTGAAAGCTCTATACAGTTCAAGTGCAGTTTGCAGACAGGGATTTGCTGGTGAAACTGAAACCTGGGCTATGTTTGTGCGTGAGGGTTGCTAGATAATCCAAATCCCTGTGAGAAAAAGAGGCAGCAGAGTTTGAGTCTGCTGCTGCTCAGTCTTAGGGACCCAGTCACATCTTTTCATAGTAGTTTTAAAGAGATGATGCCTCCTCCCTTGTGTGAACTGCTCCTAGAAGTTTCTTTTTCTTTGACTCTGTAATTTTAAGTTTTAAGACTGCTGGCCACAAGAAGCTAACATGATGGGTCATTTGGGCTGGATACCCGTTGAATAGATTAAGCATTATAAGAATTACTTGTTTGAAATGACTGCACGCTACAGTAATTAGAAAATGCTTTGTTACTGGTTAGCATTCAGGCCGTGGTAACGCTAGAATTTTCAGTCATGTTTTAAGTGTGCTAGCTCACTAACAGGTAAATCCTAACTGGGTTAGAATAAAAGTTTGGTACACAAATGTGAGCGCACTTATGTTAGGTGGTATCTGCACTTGAAGCATAGATACTGTGCAACTTGTTGCATTTTTGGCAGCCTTGTCTTGAAACTTAGTCATCATGGGGGAAACATATTAACATGAAACATTCGAAAACGCCTGTAGTTAAAAGTCTGGTTTATCAGGTGATGAAATAACCCAAATAAAACAAACTGGTAAAAGAAAAAAGCAATACCTTTTCACTAATTTTCAAACTTCAATCTTCAAGGTTTATCTGGAGGTAGTTTATCTGGGCTATCGAAGAGGTTGTTAGCAATGTGAAAGGGCATTACTGGTGCTGGATATACATACATCTTGAGATTTGTTAAAGCTTGTATGGGAAATTCTGGCTTTAGAAACTTTTATAGCAAGGAAGTGAAGTATCTCAAAGTCAGCTTTACATGGAAAAAAAAGACTCTAGAAGATTTTTGAAGCAAAACTGAAATTACTCTTTCTGTGTGCTTCTTTAACAGTTCACTTTTAAAAAGCAAGAAACATGCAAGAAGGTTTGTACAAGATCATATGACCCAGGAAACAGTGCTGATAAAAGCAAACTGGCTTTTTTGAAGAAAGGAATGCAGTTGAATTATCAGCATCACTGGTAAGATGAGATGTGTGCTTGAGGCTGGGATCGTTGTTGGGGTTTATTTTTCTGCTGGCTTTTTACATTGTTATCTATGTTCTAAGGTGTTGCTTTCTTCCTTCTTCTATGTGATGGTTGTCCTCAACTGTGCATCTTGTGCACACTACTGAAAACTATGTGCATTACACGAATGTTAAATGTCAATGTGATATAAGGTGCATCCCTTTCTGAGGACGTGTTCTTTGATGATTTCTGTCTAGGATTATCGATAACATGCCTGTAACATGGTGCTATGATGTGGAAGATGGACAAAAATACTGTAATCCAGGATTTCCAATAGGATGTTTTGTTACTCCAGATGGTAGAGTTAAAGATGCTTGTGTTATAAATGTAAGTGGTGGAACTTTTTTCATTGGTATAGTAGTTGTAATTTCATTTACAGTTTTATTTTTAATCTTTCTTTTCCTAAGAAAGAACAGATACCCTTGTAAACATGGTTAATGTTCAGAACGTGGGCATTGACAAAGCTGAATGCTGCTTTGTATGCAGTGTCTTACCGGTACAATTGTCCACAAAAAAAAGTTCATATTTTGGCCAATATAGATAAAGCTATGAAAAAAACTGCATTGGTGTCCAAAAGCCTTAGAAAATTGAGGGGTTTGTTCTGAAATTTCTTGTGTATCCATCCTTGTACCTATACATCTTTTGTCCATGTCATCTTTGTGTGCAAGACCTTCTTCTATCGATTTCCGATAGAAGCTTTCTGGTGAAGACCTAGAAATGAGCACTGCGTTCTAGTTGCAAGCGTTATGTCTAGCACAGTTTACAAGTTAAATGTGTCAGGATTTTCCCAGATGGCTAGAAGATAACAAACACAGCTGTGACACAGAAAGAGTTATATTGACAACAATTTGAAATGTGTCAGTCATCCTGGGAGTTCCATGGTGAACTAGTACAGTTACAGATAATAGTGAGACAGTTTTATCTTTCGTGGGGTGAGAGACCACACTCCTCTCAGTGAGGAGAGAGCTCTCTGCTACGAATCTGCTCTGCCACGTTACTTACTGCTTGTATGCAGTGCAGTCTATTTATTTGTATTTGGCAGGTCTGATACTTTTTGGAAGTGATGCGTTTATCGTGCATGTTCAATTTACTCTGTCTACAGTCACCTTCCAACTCGGTTACTCCTCAGGTTCCCTAGAATATTGAAAACAGTCTGTGAATTAAATAACCTGTTCCAGTTAGGTGTCCAACTCTATTACTTTGTATGTGAGGTTGGTTTTATGTTCAATTGATACTGGTGTATGTTGTGGTGGAAGCTGTCTGGTGCACAGAAAATGATGTAGCAGAGTCAGCAACTTGGATGAAAAGTTGGTTGGTTGGTTTTTTGGGTGTACATAGGCAGCAGTGGTTGAATTTCCTAGTGGGTGCTTAGGGAGCTTGTACTGTATGTCCATGAAGCACTGTGCAAATCATGTGTGCTAGCTGTGGTGTGGATGCTCTGCCAATTTAGCTTTTGTACCCAGTGTCAGTTTTAGTCTGTAGATTCTAATTGTGATGAGAATGTTGTGTGGCATAGCACTAGCGGGATGATTGTTACGTGGGCAAATAAGAATGTAGCACCATGGATATGACTGTAATCTCTGGGCTGAGTTGGCAAATGTCATCCTCTTTTAGAAGTATACCCAAATACCTATTCCAGCAGACATAATTATCTCTTTAAAAACGGGGGCAGGAAAGGGGTTGTTGTCATGCAGTGGCACAGTGACAGTTCATCCATGCGTTTATGCAGCTGATGAGCTATATTATTGCTTCAGCTGCTACTTTGGAAATGGAGGAAACAGGTAGCTAAAGGTGGGATTATAGTATGACACAGGTATAATTCCAGTCTTCTCCCAATGGGAACCTTGATCTTAGGGAGAGAATCTAGATAAATTTAATGCGAGACACCTTCATATTTTGCTGGGAGGGGACAGGGGACAGAAGTTGTATGGCAATCGGAAAATGGCTAATACACACAAAAAATAAAGGAATTTTTTTACTTGGAAACTCAACTAGCAGTCTGTCATCCTGGTCCCCTAATTCAAATTAAAATTAAAGTTTTTTAAACGGTGACAGTATTGAGAAGAAAAGGAAATCCAGGTCAACTTAGTTGACTCTGGTATGATCTGAGCTTTATATAGTTCATAATTCCAAATTCTGAAAGGATAGGTATGACATAGCAGAATAGCTACTGAAAGTGAAAGGTAGTTTTTTGAAGCAGAACCTGGTTTGTGAGCTTCAGTAGCTGGCGTGGCTACCAGGGAGAGTGCAGGGGGGCACGGAGAGAAACGGTGAATCTGAATTACTTGTACCTTGAATAAGTACATCTTTGAACTTGTTTTGTCAGCTTTTTGCAGTAAATACAAAAAAGGGGCCAAATTTTACTAGTAACACAAATGTGATACTTTATTATGTGGGGTTTATTTATATAATACAATATACTATATAAGAATATATTTAAATATTTGATGCAGGTATATTAAAAAAAGGTACTGTTGAAGTATTTCCTTTTCTTGCTCCTTCATTGGACAGTAGTCTAATTTTAAAGTTCTTGACTGCTTGCGCCCTCTCCTGTTGAAGTTTCTCAATCTCCTGATGATATTTTGTAGTCTGAGTTTAACAAGAAGAACACTTTCTACCTCTTCAACCACGTTGACATAACAATCATGTACCATAGTGGGAAGGATGAAAACTGGCCTGGTGCAAGACTGGTGATGGCGAGGCTGAGACCGCAAAGGTAATTGTGCTTTAAGGCAGCTAGTTCTAGTAAAAGGGAGTCCTAACAGTAGTTGCAAATGTAGAAATTATACTTGGTGTCAATATGGTGTCAATAAGTTCTGAGGAACTGGTTATTCTGAATTCTGATAAAGTTTTCAGTATACTGGTTCAGGGCTGGAACTGTATTTACAAAGAGTAGTTCCACGACTGTAAATGCCATTTAACGTTGCTTTTAAAATGTTCTCCAAGGTCCCTCCTGATGGAAAAACTGCTTATGCAGACTCTTAGAACCTGACACACACAATAGAAGCTTTCTCAGTATTTTTTTATTGATTTGTGTCTGGGTGTGCATTATGTTCTTTTAAAAGACATATTTTCAGATACACTGAGAAACATCCTTTAGCTGAGTCACAGTTTCCCATGTCATCTCTCCTATTGTTGCTGCGTTGCCTCCAAAATGTATTTTGTATGAACGTACAGTATTTGCACAGGTGTACTTTCTCCTGTGTTAGTTTGGATACTGAGGTATAGGTGAAATATCAGGTTAATACTGGTATTCAGAACAGCAGAAGATGACGACTGATTTTCTAAGAACACTAACTTATTTTATTAAACAGTAGCTTCTGTGTTTCTGTGTTGACCAGGGAGGAGGCGCAGCAATTCAGAGGTCAGAAACAGACTGAAATGATTACTTTGCCCCCTTGTTAGTCTGTTCATGCACAGTTTATACTTACCTATATTTGAAAACCGCAGTCCATTTATAAAATTACAAAACAGGTTGGGGTTTTTTAGGTAAACTCTTCCCTCTTTTCTGCAGAGATTAGGTACGTTCCTAAATTATGCTACCACAGTTTCTCAAGTTATATAGACATGTATGGTACAACATGACTTGGGTATACTTGTTTTTTCTGTTGCAATGGTATAGTGTGTTTTTAGTGAATTGTACTTGCTATGCAAGTTTATTCCTTCCACTTACCTCTGCTCTGATATGGTAGCAAGAAGATTCTACCAAGCTTCTCCATTTTTGATTAAAGCTTCATCGGTTGCATGCTGAATGGTTGAAAAATGAGAATTTGTCTCTTCACCAATAACGTAGACCACAAGGGGGCACAGTTAGGTTGCACATAACCTTAATTTTGTCATTCTCTGACCTGGTGTTTTACTTGGTGCTTTGCTTCAACCTTGAAGCTCTCCTGATGGGGAGTAATTGTGGTTGGAGCACCCTAGGCCTTTCATGAAAGTTTTTATTATCTTGTGGCTTGGCTTAGTTGTTGACATATAATAATGCATCTAAGGTAGAATTGCTTATCTAAATTGGATAAATACAACTTACCCAAGAGGGTGTAAGAGCGAAGCTATTTTCCAGTGTTAGTGGAGGTTTACAGGAGTGAATTCAAGCAAACCATAAGGTTTCTTTGACTTTGTGCTTCTATAGCTGCAGTATCTCTTAAGGTACTGCAGAGAAGGGTTTGCGTATTTGAACTCTAGAACATAGAATGTTGTTCTGAGTTGTTCTGTATTTTTCGGAGTACACAAGACTGGCGAGAGGTGAAATTATACCACTTGTATAGGAATGGAAAATGGAAAGGTTCCCACAGTCACTTCTTTTGCCCCAGTGTAAAAAAAATGATAGTAATAATAAAAAAAAAAACCACTCCCAAATCCACCAAAATAAAATTAAGTAAGCACCCTTCTCTTTTTGAAACTTGAGGGAAGGTGAGAACCTGTGGGAGATTGCTAAAAAATTCTGTCTTCCTTACTGACGAGCCCACACTGAGGTTAAGTCCTTCACCAATAATGCAGTCTTGTTAAAATATGGAGGGGAGGCATCATGGCAGAGAAGGTGTATTTTGTGTTAAAACTTAGCGTCTTACCAGGTAAAGATCTCCAGACTTCGCAGCCCGCTTAAACAAGCAGCATTTTATCTTAGGACTAGGACTTCATTCTGATCGTGGCAGAAAAGTGGGTAGGGTGAAACCACATCTCATGACCTTTCAGAGGTCTGTGGTTCTTGTTTCTCACATGCTTAGCAAACAACTTTACTTACAATTCTTTCAAATGCCTAGAAGTGTGAACAGATATTAACTGAATGTAGGATAGGGATCCAAGTTCTGAATAATGATATCTAATTATATACAGGATTTTATTTTTCTCATATTATCTCTAGCTACAAACATAAGTATTAATATATTTTAAGATCTTCAACCTTTGTTGGTAGGAGAACAGGAAAAACGGGTTCTCAAAGAAGTTGAATAGCTGGTACAAAATGATATACGCAGCTGTCCTTGGTTGTGTTTTTTAAGATAAAAACTTGGTTTAGTTATCTTAGGAAAGAATTTGTGAAAATTCATCCTGTAGGGCATATGCAACTTAAAGTTAATTTTTTTTTTCCAACTTAGCTATAAACATACAGATGAAAACAACTTAAGTTGTGAAGGTCCACCTATGGAGATTCCTGGAGAATTCACCAATAAACTGAATTTGATTTACACTTACTCTGTGACATTTGAAGTAAGTATTGAATCTGTTACATGAATATGTAATTCCCCAAAAGAATGAAATTAAAACAGCTGGATAATTTGCTAATAGCCAAAACTGGATTAAAGCGGTGTAAATTCCATAAGGATGGTCTGTGAAGCAGTTTTCCCAAAACTTAGTACTTTTCCATTACTTTAGTTTAAGTGACACTTGGAATGTATAAATAAAGCCTTTTTTTTTTTTCCCCCTGTTTCATTGCTAACAGAAAGGTAATAGATTGAATAACTGCAAGAGTTGTCTTCCTTGAGGTATGCTTTATGTTTTCAGAGTTCAGTCAGGGTACTCAGGCTCATGTTGAAGAAATGTTTATATTATATTTGGAGATGCTTTTGTGTTAAATGTTAATTTTAGCATATAGTAAAGCTTTTTTTTCTTAATGAAGTTGCAGATTTTGTCTGATTTTGTATTGCTTTTGTATTGCTTTTATTTTATTCACTAGCTTTTTTTGAGTAGGTGGCCATTTATCTTTTAGAGTTAAGACTCTAATGTTTACTAATACTTAAGTGCTTTATTCAGCCTGTTATGACTTAGGAGGAAATTAGGCTTTCTTGCGTCTGGGTCTTTACCCCAGCACAGAAAGTGAGCCTCCTGTGGGGGTGAGAATAATTTGGTTCAAGCTACTTCAAACCTTGGTACCTTGGTTCCAGTCTGTCCCGAAAGCATGGTTGTTTTTCTGATGTAAGGCACCAATCTTACAGGCTTTGGCTTGAGACCTCCAGCTTGTTTTGTATAGGCAGTCAAGCAGCCGTCATACGGTAACAGCTTTCCTGCTACCAAATTGAATTTGATTTGAACCAATGACCTTGAGGTGCAAGGCTCTGTATCCTGTTACTTTTCCCTTGAGACGCCCAGTCCTCCTTAGACTCTCTAATTTTACTACATGAATGAGCCTCCTGTCTATTAACATTTGTGTTTAAATCTTGATGATAAATTACAATTTAGAGTTGCAATGTGAACTTTGTCTGGTTATTCACACAATGTGTTACGCATTTGGGCTACCTACTCCCTTTTTTTCAGGCGTGGAGCAGGTGAGGCTTAGCTGTCCTGGGTTCAGGCACTTCCAGCAGATGGCACTCGGCACATCTCAATCGCCAGGCACTTCCAAGCTGCTTATTTTCTCTGTTAGCCATTAGCCTTGGTTTGAAATAATACCTGATACGTTTTATTTTTCATCAGTAGTTTCAAAATAACTTAAAAGGGGTATATTTAACAGGGAGGAGTATCTTTAAATAGGAGAACATTAGTTTCAGTAAGCCTGAATACGTAAACCAGTAAAATGTGTCACTGTTTTACGGTAGTTTCTAATATGGCAGGTGACTTCTGATGAGAAAGCTGTGGTATCTGCTTTAACTCATTGAAATAGGCAAGGTATTTGGCTTTGTGTGTGTGAGAAGTATACACGATCGTGCCTCTAATGTGTAATACACAAGCATACAAAAATGTAAGCATGTGAGCAGTTTGATACTCAAGTAACACACTTTAGAACCACGCTTCTGAAATTCTCTCCCAACTAGTGGTGAGCTACTGATCAACTACTGATTGGGCTGATAAAGAGCAATTTAGGGCAGTGTCAGCCACCTCGTTGTGTTGGTGCAGTTCTTCATTGTTACATGTTCTTGATCCAGAACATGAATCAGAACTTACAAATTCTAGGCTGGAGACATAGTCTAAATTTTGAGAATTAATTGTACAAACTTAACACCTGGTGAATAAATGAAGAAATTCAGCAGAACTTCATGCCAGTTGGGAGGTAGAATTTGGTAGCAGGACAGCAGATGTATGTTGCGTGAGACAAGCTGTAGAGGACAAGGCTTGGGGGTCAGAAAGAATCATTACTTGTATAGCTCTCACGTGAAGCATTTAGAGGAGGAGATAAAGAGAATGGAAGCATCTTGCAAAGGTGAAAATTGCTGAATGATTTCTTCTTCTTAAATCCTTCACAGGGATATCTGGAAATGAAAGTTGTCTGCCAGGAATCAGAGTGGAAAATAGTCTGTATCAGACAGCATTATGGCAGGGAGCGAGGAAGCCTATACTAAATACATTAAAGATGATGAGAGAGAAAAATTCCGGGGGAAACTAGAAACACAGAATATGTTTAACAAAGCTGAAGTTTCAAGATCAGTGTGCTATGCTGGGAGTATCTTGTACTGATGGCATGATTGTTTTTTCAGCATGCATTTGGGAGCTGCAAGCAGCTACATACCAAATCATAGAAAGATGAGGCTTAGTGAAGCCTCAGTTGAAGGTAGAAGGCATGGACAGGAGATTTCAATGAACAAGATATTCTTTGAGAGGCTCAAGAGATAAAAAAAAATTAATGCAAGAGGGAGTTCTAACATCCGGGGTTGATACCAAGCTTAGATATTAATGCTGAATGGAAGGTTTGTGGAAGAGATTTGGTGTGCTTATTCCTTCTCAGAGACTGCAACAAACTTGTACTTGTTTCTATTAATTGCTATTTAATTTCTTTATAGGAAAAGAATAATATTAAGTGGGCTTCCAGATGGGACTACATTTTGGAGTCCATGCCACATACAAACATCCAGTGGTTTAGGTAAGATTTGCATTTATTCAGTGAATAACCTTGCAGGTGAGCACAAAGAGTTCTTATTTGTGCTTCTAGGGATATATAACTTCTGCTGTGGTAGAACAAAGTCTGTTAGTTTTCAGGCAAGAAAACTCTCTTGTTTTCATACGTGAAGTAACTTTTATCAGTCTTCTATCTCTTGGGAGCAACTGTAGTATTGCATTTCACCAAAGGAATGCACTATTAGTGTCCAAAAGGAAAGCAGCTTCCATCATTTTACTTTATCATCTCCATTCTGTAGAACTCTTGAGACATTGCTGCTCTGCAGTGTTCTTAGTGTTACTGTCTTTCTCTAACTGCCAAGTGAGAGATGCATGTGTACTGCATGTTTTGTATGTGGCAGCTGCTTACAGTAAAAAGAGCTTTTTTTTTACGAGTAAAAGATGTATATGAAAAGCTCTTAATTACTCCCTTCTGTACCACACAAATGATATCAAGTAAATATATAATTTCTGTTGAAATAATGTTTTGCAGCATGAAGTGTTTGAAAAGGGTAGTCTGATTAAATATGTCTCTACAGAATACTAAATGGCATGATGTAGATTTCATTGGTTGATAGATATAAAATCTGCTTGACAAAGTCTGCTTTAAGAGCTGTTTCAGTAGGGAAATTACTTCTGAGCTATATTAGGAGGAAAAGAAAAGCAATATATAACTGTCTTGAGAATTAACAATATATCATAAAATATTATTATTCTCACTTCTGTCTCCTAAGAGGTCATAAAGGTACACAACTTAAAACAGTATCTTCTATGGGTGGGAAAATTCTAAAAGGTCTGAATGACTTAAAGTGTGAATATGTAAGGCAGTCCCTTGGACTTGAGCTGTACATGTGGTATGAGTTGGAGTGCACGTCCTGAAACCTGAATAAAGTGGATTGAAAGTTTGACTTTTTCTTTATCTACAGTATAATGAATTCCCTCGTAATTGTTCTCTTCTTATCTGGCATGGTGGCTATGATCATCCTGAGGACTCTTCATAAAGATATTGCAAGATACAACCAGATGGACTCTTCTGTGAGTAAGATTTACAGCTTTTGCATGAGCACATTTTTCTGATGATGGTGATGTCTATCAATTAGTTTTGAATACAATCTAGAGAGATGTAAAACTACCAAGAATTTGATACGTGCTAGTATATCTGGGGTTAAAAATAGCTTTATTGCTATTTCATGTTTTCTAACAGCAGGAATACATGGGCAGATGTGACAGTCTTAACTTTGCTAGCATCATTTGATGAACTTGTAATATGCAAAGACAGACCAGGTTTTGGAAGTATGTGGAGTGACTCACAGAAACTTTTTGGTAGTGAACAAGCTCACATTTGAAATTTAAGTTCCTGTGTTCCAACGTCTCAACCAAGGAAAGCCTCTTTTTTTAATTAATACTTTCATGATATACCAACAGCCACAATACACAGCGCAGACATTGAAAGGTGCTCTGGCATTGGTTCACCATCACGATGTGGCCATTGCTCCTGAGTCCTGGGGTTGTATTACAGAGTCAGTCAGGACATGTAGCTGGTGGTATGACACTGACCGAAGCAGCTGGTGTATTATTTATAGAATCTCCATCCTTTGAGGTATTCAAAAGCCATCTGGACATGGTTCTGGGTAACCTGCTTTAGGTGGCCCTGCTTGAGTAGGGGGTTTGGACAAAAGGACCTCTGGAGGTCCCTTCCAGCATCACCCATTGAGTGATTCTTTGACTCTGGCAACCTGGGAGTATATGTAAGATACCTTGTCAGTGCATCTCTTTTCAGTCACGTTATGTTGCCTTAGCACAGGGCCTGTGCTGTGTCTGTTGCAGAGACATCTGTAGCACAGAGATGCCACTCTAGCTACCCACTCTGGCATATTTTCTCTCTAAAAATGTGTTTCGTAGTCTGAACAACCAAACTTCAGTACTTTTGTTGATAACGGTCTCCTCTCTTCAAGACCTCAGGCTTAAAACTACTGCAGCCGGGTATTGTCCCCATTGTAATGAAGCTGCGTTAGGAACCTCAATTGCTGTAATTTTTCCAATTCCAAGGTGGTATTTCTTTATAATAGTTTGTAGTATAGCTTGTCCAGAAAGCAGGTGTGCTAGCACGTGACTTGTGAAGTTTGTGGTCTGAATTTCATGAGAAGTATAATGCTATGCAACTTCATAAAGCAAAGTATTTAAAAAAAAAAAAGTATCAGATGATTATTGCAAAAAGGATCAAAAAGTAAACCAACGGCTAATAATGGAGTGAAATTAGTGTGAGGATCAGTAGTTGTCATGCTAAATGTTGTGGTAGAGATTCTGATTAACATAGACTAATGTAAATTGACATTGCCTTTTGTCTGTGGCGAGAAAGGTGTGGTGGAATCACATGCTTTGTCTCCAGTTAGGAGGTCATAATATTGCAATTCATGTGCAGTACAACTTCTGATCTCTAGCTCTGTTAGAACTCCTTGGTGTGTGCGTAAATGATTTATTTATTTTAATTCTGGTTATCACTGTATCAATCTAAGCCTGGTTTGTCTGACTTAACGTAGTGACTGGAGCTTGTTGCCATCCGACTGAACCCGTTGTGAGTGTTTTTGAAGTATTTACTCCTTAAAATGGGAAAGAGGCAGGTCCCTATAGTGGCTTGCTGCCTTGGTGAAAGAGAATGTAACTGATGGCAAGTTAAAAAGACTTGACCAGTTGACTGTGAGTGAAAGGCTGAGTAAAAATTACTCTCTCTCATTGGTAAAAGTGGTATCTGCAAGTCAAAGATGAGAAATAATGTCGGCTACTACAAAGGTTTGAATTTTCACTGTTGTTGCTGTCTATCTGGATAAAGAAATACTTTTAAAATGCACAAAAATGTTTCATATTGAAACTAAAACATCTGAAAGTACTTTTATTCTTCTTTGTGTTTTTGATATTTAATATCTTTTGTTAATGCAAATCCAGACAGTAATTAAAGTGGAAGAATTTTTCACATCCTTTAACTGATTGTTTTTGTGAAGCTCCTGTTTGATCTCTCAATTAAATTATGTTCAATATCTTATCCTGTCTTGTCTTTATTAGTTGGTCATTCTTAATGTGATAAAGAGCAAGACTTGTAGAAGCTTGATTAGTTTTTATGGATAACAGCAGGGATAGGTGTGACTTTCAAAAAAGCACGATTTTTTATTTCTTTGCCAGTTGTAAGAGACTTAAAGATCAGTTGCAGTACAAGGAGCTGATTTAAAAAGGTGTGAAATAATTGTGCAAAAGAGGGCCTGGGCTGAAGAAGCTGCAGAGGAGTAAATTAGTATTTCACACTTTGGGAATGCTGGTGATTCTGCTTGAAAAGAGATAGATGCACAAGTCAGTGATTGTGGTCTTAGTATGCGCATTTCAGGTTCAGCTAATACCAGCTGGCTTTTAGTGTGATGTAGATTTAGTGAGACATACATTAATGAAGTGTTTACAAATCATTAGATTACTTTTAGGGTCTTATGACTCAGAGAAGATCCTGAGCTGAACTTAAGAGAATTCACGTCAATGTCTTTTCTACAGTGAGAGGCAAAATTCTTGTCCTGTTTTTTTAAAATCTGTTTGATTGTGTCTGCTTGAGTGTAGGACACTTACATCTTTGTTAGAATATTTTGAGAACTAAGCTAAATTAATGGATAAGATGAGGATTACTGCAGGTATGCCGTAATTACTAGGTAGTTGGGTTTGGGTAACAAATGTGTAACATACTTTACTTTGAGAGTTAAGCAATGCTGATAAATTCATACAATTTGGTACTTGTACATACAAGGCTTTCATTATAAATTTTGCATTGGTCAGTTACCCCAGTGAATTTACATTCTTTAAAAAAGCATTAGCAAAACTTTTGTCATGTTACACTTAAATCTTTAAAAAGTGTGTGTCAGGTTGCCTCTGTCTTTGTGTTTATGAAATGGTATTCTTTATTTGCCTAGCTGGTAGTGAGAGCCAAAGTGAAGACTGAAGACAGAATAATGCAAAAGAAGCATTTTCAGTATCACCTTCTGCTACAAAAATACGCTTTAGTCATATAAAGGATCCTGGAGCCCTATCTTGGATCTTATAGTCATAGAAATGAAACTGGAGGTTTGAGGCTTTGTTTATAAACACTTTTTTAAAATTTACAGTAATTTTTAGCATATTGGGCAAGATTCAAAAGTATCTTTTTGGATTTCGCTCAATTTTTTTTTTTTTATAACTATAAAGTGTAGCTTCCTACTTGGATTAGTTGTACAATTCTTATCCTCATCTTTGAATGGTAAAAGTTAGCAATGTAAAATACTGCTGAGTATTTTATATATATAACAGTCTGGAAAATACTCTGACTCATAGCTAATTGGCCTGTAATCGAAGAGTTTTATTAAAAATTGGTCTCTGAGATGAACAATCTGGCCCATAGGCCCATACTAGGTATAAATCAGGGGTCTCAATCTGCCAAGCTTGGTTTCTCTTTATTTTTTGTAAACCAAGGTATTTACCATGTAGCTATATGCTTAAAGTTTGTATTAAAACCAGAGGGTGACTTTTGAGTGCATTTGCCAGATTAGGTGTTGATAAGAAATCTAATACCAGCCATTCCAAATTTGCACATTTTCCTTGTTCTGTCAAGAACTAAAGTATTAAACATTTATTTCTGCTTAGTGTTCACCATTTTGAGAACAGATAAAGATTTTGCTTCAGATGGTAACCTTTTAAATTATTGCATTCCTTACAACTACCTGGGAAAAGTCTTTCTTCTGTCTTACCTGAACAACTTTCTCATCATCTGAACTTGAACTAATTGTCATGACTTAGGGGAAAGTGTGGTCTTTATGCTTCTTTAACCAAACAAACCTTTCTCTACTGGAAGAGCACTGACGTTTTGGAATTATACCTAGATACCTGGTATTGTTATCTTTGCAGGCATAGTTTTATGTGTTGTGTTGTTTTGTTTTGTTTTGTTTTTAATCAATGTGTTATCTTGTGTTTAATAGTTTTCAATTTTTATATATCAGACTTCTGAGAGTAATTTCTAGCCAACAAATGCAAGCAGAGGTATCACTAGGGGGAAGATAAAGGTAATCTTCCAGGAAAAAAAAATAATAATTACATAATCTGTCACAAGTTAAGATGTTCTATGTCATTGGCCAGTTTGGTCTGTGTTTTTTCTTACCCTACTTTTTGTGTGCTGTAATTCAAGTGGTAAGCAGTCCATTGAACTAAACTCAGTACTTCTAGGTTGAACGAAACCTGTAGCTTTTAACTTTGTGAGGGAGAGAGTGGTGGTCTTGAGGGGTTGTTTTTTTGTTGTTGTGTGTGTTTTGGGTGGTTTTTTTGTGAGGGGAGGTGTTTGTTTTGAGTGACTTTATTGAAAAGTTTTATTCTTCAGCAGTGGTTCCTTAGAGCTGCTGGACTGAGGATCCCCCCTGTGCCATCCATCCATTCATCTCTGACAGTGGCACAAAGAGTGTTGGTACTTGCCCCTTGTAATTCTAGGGAGCAGGCTTTCTTCTGGAGTACAGGGAGAATTTCATTCTCTCCCAGTATTGTCATTGAGACGGATGTGCTTTGTAATGGAAGCAAAAAAAGATAAATGGGTAAACTAGATTGAAATGCTGTAATCCAAGTTAAATTAAATGGAATGCTTTGTTTTAGTTTAAATTTAGAATGATGTTATATGGCTTGGCTAATTACATTTTGTTTTTTCTTGCTGTAAGAGATGAGGATTTTCTTGATAAATCCTGCCTTTTTCTTTCACTGAACCATTAGGGGGTTATAAAATCAATGCGTGATGAATCAGATGCAATTAGTCTGTCTTTGGATCTAAACTGGAAGTTAATCAAACTTTAAATATGTATTTTGCATCTTGTTTGTGTTAATTCACTACTGCATTATGTATCTTTGCTAAAGACATTGTTGATTTTGTACAGGAAGATGCCCAAGAGGAATTTGGCTGGAAGCTGGTTCACGGAGATGTGTTTAGACCTCCAAGAAAGGGAATGTTACTGTCTGTCTTCTTGGGCCAAGGAACGCAAATTTTCATTATGACGTTTATTACTTTATGTAAGTAACTTTGTGAAAGTGATGTGTTGGTAGTGCAGTAGTGTAAGAAAGATGCAATATTATTAAACAAATGATAGATATTGCCTTTGGAAATTAAGTCTGTCCTTTAGTAAAATAAAATATTAATGCTGTTTCATAACACTAGTCCAGATATCTTCAGTAATGCTGTTGTTAGCAGAGTTGTTCAAAGCGTTGTGGTATCTGGGCTAATTCAGATTCTTCATGATTGCAGAAATGAAGCTTCCTTGTTACAAGTTTCTTCTTAAAAAACAAAAACAGTTTGTCATGGTGTAAATTATCCAAGGATCCAGTAATGCAAGTTCAAAGACGTAATCAAAGCTTTAATGTTTATTTAATACGTTTGACACAACAGCCTGCAGCCATGCAGAAATAAGAGCAAGAATGCATGCCAATGAAATAATACTGACACAACGTTGAGATAATATGAGAGCCTACCCTAAATAGCTATATATACACGTGATGATGTAACCTGTCACAAGTTGGTGTTTTATTATACGTTATCTATAAATTCTGCTTTCCAGGTTTTATTCAGATTTTTTTCTCTTTCACAGAGGAGCTGCTTTTTTTCTATTCATTACGTGATGCTATAAGATTAAGAAAATTTTCTTGATGGGCTTGTCTTTCAGTGTTGATCCCAGCTCTTTGTAACTTAACTGCAATAAATTCCTGTGCAACTAGTGTAGCATGGAAAGAAATTGGGGGGAAATAACACTTTTTATGTTTAAAAACAAAACTTCCTACTAGTGATCACTAACAAACTCCTTTTTTGCGAGTATCTCTGGGCTGGCCTCTACAATTAGTTCAGATGGACACAGCCTTCTTCTATTAAAGAGACTTATTTTTAAGATAGCACATTCTTGAGTAAAGTTTTGTCCATCATGGTGGCTGAGAGTCTTTTGTGGAATTTCAAGCAAGTGACTCATACCACTAAGATCATCTATCTTCACACTTATTTCTNATTTTTAAGATAGCACATTCTTGAGTAAAGCTTTGTCCGTCATGGTGGCTGAGAGTCTTTCGTGGAATTTCAAGCAAGTGACTCATACTGCTAAGATTGTCTATCTTCACACTTATTTCTACCTTAAAAAAAAAACAAAAACAAAACAACAAAAAAAAAACCCCAACAAAACCTAACCAAGCCCAAAAAGCCCCACCAAAACCAAACCTAAAAAAACCCAACAACTTCCTCCCCCAGCAAAACCCCTTAGCTCTGTCAAAGTTTTTGGCTTCTCTACTCCTACTGTTCTCAGATATCCTTTATGCCACATATTAGATGTCTCTTGTTACTTAGAATGCATAAGTGTTGGCCGTATGTTTACAGGAGGACTATAGGATTTTGGAAGCAGACATTTTCAAGCTGAAATTTGGCTTGGGTTCATTGTTCATCTCTGTGTGGCATTTTATTTTTCAGTCTTTTAGCTATGAGAAACTTTATATTTAAACGATGAGGTGGAAATAATGCATTATGATGAATGAAACAGTGACATTAGGGCTATGGTCACATGATGGGGATATGTGAGAGCTTATGTGCATAGTCTTCACTTAACTATCTCATTGTGAAAGGGATAAACCTGTACAGTGGTACGTGTTACAAGGGAATTTTGACATGTGTCCACAAATGACTAAACCTTTTTCTCTCTTTAGTCCTAGCTTGCCTTGGTTTTCTTTCTCCGGCCAACCGTGGTGCTTTGATGACCTGTGCAGTTGTATTGTGGGTCTTACTGGGAACTCCAGCTGGTTATGTGTCTGCTAGAATGTACAAGAGTAAGTACATGCATTTGTTTAACGTGACACAGCAGGTTAAATTCAGAATTGCTGGGCTTAATATAAAACTCAGACTGAAGCTGATGTCTCAGACAACAAATCTGCTTCTTGCTGCTGTACTGCAGAACAGTTGGAAAAAGCCTTGAACTTGAAATTGTTTTTACTTTTTCCCCTCAGCATTTAGAGGCGAGAAGTGGAAGACAAACGTTTTGCTTACAGCTCTCCTTTGCCCTGGGTTAGTATTGTTTCTCCTCATTCTTTCATTTATTCTTAAGTATAAATGAATCTGAGGTGGGAAGGAGTGGGGAAAAAAGTGTTATGATGCTTGTTTGTGTGATTATTTTCTTTGTTGTACTCCAAGTTGCTGTTCCTTCGGTATATTGCCTGTCTGTGAATATAAAGAAACGTGAATTCTGAGGAGCTGGAGCCTAGTACTCTAGAACACAGCTTCTTAACATCTTGGTCACATTAGCTGTGAGGATAGGAGGAACGATGTGACTCTCCAGCAAGGTAGCGTCGCAGCCTTTGAGAATCCCTGCACCAGAACATGAGGCGTAGTGATGGGATAATTCCAATTTGGTACCACAGCACTCGGTGTGTTCCGGGTAATCCTGTCTTAACTGGTAATGGGTATGATCACTTAGTTAGGAAGTACATGGTTTTGTGGTAACTGCAGAGTGTCTGGAGTGCTCTTCTGTAAATAGGCAGAGACAGCCCTTTAGACAGAACCTCTGTTACCTTAGTTAGAATATTGGTGTTTTCCTGTAACCGTGTTATTGGAAAGGACACAGAAATACAATTTAGATTTTTCTTTTTTTAAGTAAATAGCTATTTACTGCTATACTAAGCAGTAGATGTTTAGTATGCTTCTGGGTGATAATAATGCAGAGATTCTCTTAAATGGGTTATAATCTTTTGTATAAATGTAGGTAGTGTCCAGTTTTGGATATAGCTGTAGTGTGTATCGTATTATGNAATGGGTTATAATCTTTTGTATAAATGTAGATAGTTTCGGATACGGCTGTATCGTATTATAGCCAATACTGTCATGCTTGGGAAGGGTGATGGCTCTCCTACCTTTCGTTTTCTCAGAGCTATCAAGACCTTCTGGGAGAATTAGGGCAGTGAAGAAAGGGAACAGAAACTGATTTCTTCTGCAAGTCTTCCATACTTCTTGGTTGCACTTTTGGGTACATGAAGCTACCCTTTGCCAAATGTCCTTGGCAAAAGTTGAGGAAAAGGTTATAAGTAATTTCTTAAAGTATTTCTACCCCCAAAAAAGCCCAGAATGAATAAAAGATGACTTGGTTTTGAGTATAGTAGAATTTCATCAAATGAAAGGTAATGCATTCAGTAACAACTGCGTGTAGTGTTTCTATGAGGAAATCTTATTTCTAAACAAATGTGCTTCAGTCTCCCTGCTGTCATTTAGATATTATCTTGAGAGAGAAGAAAATATTTATTGGTGGCAGAAATATCGTGCTGATCATTTAAACTCCCAAATAAATTAAGTTTCACAGAGGAAGTAAAATGATTGGGGATGGTAGAATAGGAACAGATGTCTTGATTATGCTATGGTAGTTCAGTGAATTTGCATAATATCATAAACAGCCTAAGGCTGTTATAGTCTCAGTAGACTGATGTGAGTTCATATTTGCAGTAGTGTTTTTTTAACTTTGGAGCGGGTAAGTGGGGTCTGTGTTACGAGCTTGAGCAGATGATAAAGATTAGCAAGACTTCTAAACTGGATTTGATTTTTATTTTTTGTTCAGCAAGATGCTTACACCAGGGGTTGCATGGGTGTGCTTACTTAACAAGTCTATTCCCCCAAACAGTTTTGGCAAGTGTAAGGCCTCTCCTAGGAAAAAAGGAGCCTGCCTATTGCTCTAATCCTCCCTCCTTCCTTTTTTAAATTAAATAGGAGTGGAGGATGCATGTTCACTTCAGGGCAGTTTAAATTCAGCCTCAGGAGCACTTTTTTAACAAACCCCAGACAATGGTGCACTTCGCAGGGGCCATTCCTGAGGCTGAATTTTCCGTGATGCTTCTCTGAATCCATGAATGATGGCAATTCAAGCAGGCTTTTATAGGGGGTTCTTTTGCAGTATGTTTTGCTTTGTTTTCAGAATGGAATGTTTGAAATCATGGTATGTCTTGGCGTTGTTTTCTAGTGTTTTCCCAGGATGTTTACAAAATGAGGCAGATGCACTTAACTGGGGAGGGAAGAGCAGGTCCGGAGGCATGTCATGGCTGATGCAGTCTTTATTTTAATTCTCCGAAGGTGTAGACTGCTTAAAAGTGTAACTCCATGAGGTGTTACTTCTTGTTGTAGGGATGAGCCCTCTTTAACCCACCCTTCCACACACGCTGCGGCAGGGTATACATTTGTTGTGTGACTTCCTAAACAAGAGATTTTTCTCTCGCTGTGTTTTTTCAGAGGGAATTTACTGGGACCTAAATAAAGGTATTAAATGACTGACAATAATAGGAAAGGTGATTCAGATAAGAGGGTCTTTTATTTATTTTATCTTTTTTGCATTCTTTGTATGAATTTTTACAATGGAATGTTTCTGTTACTTTTTGGTTTTATGTGCAGGGTCTTTATTTAAATAGTGAGTTTACCATAGATACTTGCATTAGAAGCATTGGATGTTGCAAGTATTTTTGTATTAACTGCGCTATTGCTGAAAGTAACTAGGACTGTTAAGGAATGAAAGACTGCAAGAAGATACATTTTTCTGATGCAGACTTTTAACAGGTTTATGGTTTTTAATACTAACATATTTATTCTTTGCTGAATATTTTAATATCCCTTCTGATCTTTTTTCAGGATTGTCTTTGCTGATTTCTTCATTATGAATCTCATTCTGTGGGTGAAAGGATCCTCAGCTGCCATTCCTTTTGGCACTTTGGTTGCTATCCTAGCTATGTGGTTTGGCATTTCAGTCCCACTAACCTTTGTTGGTGCATATTTTGGCTTCAAAGAGAAGGTAGGGCTCTCAGAATACAGATTGGAAATACGCCTGTCCTCTGTAGTTCAGCCATTGAATCCCTAAGCATGCAAGAGCTGGTTGGATTGAAACATCTATGGCCCTATGATTGTAAAATGATGTTTCACTTTGTCATGATTTTGAAACTGAGTATATGCTTGTAATGTCACACTAAACTTTTTTTTCTGTCCGTTCACTAGAATCAGAATGTAATAGCGCTCTTGGAGGTCTTGCTTGCCTTTTGTACTTCAGCAATACCTCAGCAGTTTCATTTTTGAAGTAGTACTTCAGAAGAACTGCAATTTGTACTTCACTAGTTTGAGATAATGCCAGACAACTAAGAAAAAGGTGTTTGATTTTTTGAATTTTTTTTCATTAAGAACTGAACAGATTTCTTTCCCTCATACTCTGACTTGCTTTACTGACCAATAGTGGGAAAATCTAAAGCATATGTGTGTTTTCCTCGCCCTGGATATCAAATTTGTACTTTTTTTGGTTTGGTAACTTGTGATGACTTATGAATGAAAGTGAAGTTATGTTTATCAAATCTTTAGATGCTAGTATTAGGGAAAAGTAATTTTATTTATGATGTAACAACTTATTTTTTAATTATATTCATTTCTTCCGAAGCCTATTGAACATCCGGTTCGTACAAACCAGATTCCTCGCCAAATTCCGGAACAGTCCTTTTTCACAAAGCCATTGCCCGGTATCATAATGGGTGGTATCTTGCCCTTTGGCTGCATTTTCATTCAACTTTTTTTCATTCTGAATAGCATTTGGTGAGTATAGCTTTTTGTTGTTGTTCTAGTTATGCTGGTTTGATAATAAACACACAGTGAGTTTTGAGCATCCCAAACCAATTAATATAAGGAATGAACCAATTTGTAGAATTTTGATCTTCTTGCAAACTTTTGTGGAATTTCCAGAATCTGCATATTTATTCATGTGCTTAGAACTTAGAAAGCTAGTTGTTCTTATTAACAACTGCAAAGTGTAAAAGTAGAGTCCTGTTTCCTTGTTTTATCTTTCTGGCTCTTAACAGCACAAACATGGTTTCATGCTGTTGTGGTTAGGTGGAGCCTAAACTGTTGTGTAACTAGGTTATGATTTATGAAACTAACATGATCGAGCAATTTCAGCTGTTAAATCAGAATCAGGTCAAGATCTTGGGATTCCATGTTCTGCAAAACAAAGACTCCTCCCTGTGAAACATCCACACCACTCCTAAATCTTGTCAAAACCTAGTCAAGCAAGTGCATGGAAAAACAGTGCAGTCTTTCTTAACTTTGGCAATGAAAACATGAGATGTTTTCAGAGTTGTTTCTCGTTATTTATCCTACAGAAGGGAAGCACAGAGGGAATGTGCAACTAACACTCCCTTTGTCAAATCTTATACTGCAGTAGTTGTCACCATCGCTCAATAAAGTTGATTTGGTTACTTCCCTTACCTGAAAGACATCAGATTAAAAGTAAACAAACATAATTCCATTGCATTTATTTTTGTGTTTCTGTGTTTGGTTAGCCCCTGGATTGGAGTCTGGTCCAAGTCTGGTCTGGGGATAGACTGGGAGTGGAGGAGCGTCTGGTTGGATGTAGTGAGGAGGTGCAGAGACACCTGGAAAACTTAGCTGTGGTGGGAGGAGAGAAAAGTGGATATTGTAACTAGGGAAGAGTACAGGTGACGCAGGAGTCACGGAAGCTAAAGGTCCTCTCAACAGAGACCTGAAGTGATAAACATTTCTGGTGGAAATTGTCCATAATGGTTCTCTGTCAAAGTTTATAGATGCTAATTTCAGGGGAAGCATAGTTGAAGACTTTGAGCATTGCTCTGTAAGGCGGTGGTTTTATTACTGCTAGTTTAAATGAGTGCGTATTTACAGACTACGTTCAGGTAAAGAAAACACTTTATGAATCAGCCAATAGTGGTATAGACAAAGGTACTCCAGTGGTGTGGGGTTTTGGGGGTTTGGGGTTTTTTGTTTGTTTGTTTTTTGGTTTGTTGTTTTTTTATTTTGTTTAGCTTAGCATCTGGCAATGTGACACTGTACATTAACTGAGAACTTCAACCAAAAATGAGACTCTTGTTCCTATTTTTTTAAATTTTAGGTCTCATCAGATGTATTACATGTTTGGATTTCTGTTCCTAGTTTTTATAATTCTTCTGATTACGTGTTCGGAAGCTACAGTTTTGCTGTGCTACTTCCATCTGTGTGCAGAGGTAAAAAGTACAGTTTTGATGTAGATACTGCTTTTAGCTGGAAGATGTTAGAAATAGACTTGAGGTATTCGCGTATACAGTGATGCGCTGGACACTGTGAATGGATTGTATTGTCAGCCCTTGACATGGCTATCTTAGCCGCTCTTCTGGAATGTGCCTTTTGCTTCAAAATCCACCATTTGCAGCAGATAAGCAAAAATAAACAGCTGCAATCTTAGAATAATTTCATGTTTGTAGTGGAGGCAATACAGCTGACTTTGAGAAAGAAGAGAGCTATGTGCTATGTTGGAATTTTTTTTTTTGAGATAAATTTTGAAGAATTAAATGTATCTCATAAGTCAATGTTATTTTTTTAACCAGCTTATGTTCTGTTGTCTACATGATATCTCTTACTGAATGGTTTTTTGGTTCTTTCAGGATTATCACTGGTGGTGGCGATCATTCTTGACGAGCAGCTTTACAGCAGTTTACCTCTTTATCTATGCAGTTCATTACTTCTTCTCTAAACTCCAGATAACAGGAACCGCTAGTACCATTTTATACTTCGGTTACACAATGATCATGGTCTTGATTTTTTTCCTTTTCACAGGTAAGTACAGTGTTCAAACTTAAATGAATGCAGGGGTTTCCATTTTTTAAATGAGAAACATTCAGTGAAATTTAGTCTATCTGAAACAGTAAATACAATTTATGACTCTTTAGCAGTGTTACTTTTGTGGTTTGTAACACCACACATCACAGTAAGGTATTCTTTAAGGTGTTTTTTTTCCCTAACTTGAAATTACCCTTATCTATAGTATAATTAATTTTCCTTTGTTGCATATTATATTAGCAGTGAGTTCAAACCATTAGCTTTTCAAAGTGCCATTCCTGTTCACTTTGATATCAGGTGTTTAACTTGTTTCTGGAATTCATAATTGGTTCTAGATGTTCTATAGTTAGAGATAATTGTGCTCTGCATATGGAGAATAAAATATATTTTCAGCTTCCACTGTTAGCAAGTGAAGCAGGTTGGTGCTGGGAATAACGTGAATGTTGACAATAGAGAGTTCTAGTACTATTAAACATGGTCTTACCTGCTCATTAAGCACCACTTCTTAATGACAGGAATGTACCTTAACTGGAGAAACCTATCTGAAATTTGGCTCTCTGTTTTTAGTAGTCCAACTTTTCTGATGTTACTCATGCAGACTAAGTGTCTTCTACAGCATTCTTCTAATGTTCATAATCACGTGACTCAAACTATAATTTCAAGGTTGATTTGATGAGAAATCTGTGCCAGATTTACCACGTGTTAGCTGAAATTAGAAGCTCTTTGAAGGGTACTGGCCCTTAAAAATAGCCAGGACCATTTTATATTGGTGTTCATCATACTGCTGCTGTTGTGTATTGTAGTATTAACACATAACGTCAGATCTTTTATGTACCACTCTCCTTAGCATCATGAAGTACTGCAGTGGTAGAACTAGAGAAAATGCTGGTTCATAAAACCAACCTTTATATTCCTTCCTAAGATTTGTAATAGAGGATCTCTTTGTGGATGGCATGATGGTTCATATTGTTACTTCTTAACATCTTCTGCCTGATTATTGAAACCTGCTGTAATTACTTTGTGTTGGTTTTATGAAATGCATCACTAGACTCCCTTGATTCAGTTAAAAACAGTGGCTAAAATAAGTAATGAAAGTAAGTCTTAGTATCTGACTTCAAGTTTGTCAGTTCAGCAGTGAGAAGGAACTCTTTCATCTTTATAGCCTCTAATACTGGTTGATATGAGGCAAAAAAAACCACTGTTCATAATAAAACACTGAAGAAAATTACTGTATGTGTTTGAACAAAGCAATTGCTCTGTAGAAATTATATTTAATAACATTACCTGGCACTTACTGCTAGATGTTCCTGTTATTTGTTATTTAGACCTGTGTCTCTTCAAAAGAAAGTTAAAAAAAAAAATTAAAAAAAGTGTGTGGGGAGGGAAGGGGAGCATTTAATTCTTCTAATTTTTAATTGTTAGAAGGCAAACATAAAATTTGGCATATTGCCAGTTAAACCCCTGCTTAAATCCTGGTGAAACAGACAAGCTCCAGATGTCCTCTATAATAGATATCTATATATATTTAAAAAAAACCCCAAACTATAGTCTAAAATGTTTTAATTACTTTTAAACTAAAGCAGTATGTTAATGTGTGTCTGGGTTTTAGCCTAGATTAGTTGCTATTCTGCCAATTTCAATTTCACTTACAAGATGCAAATTGGTAGAATTAAAAATATCCCTTTCATATATAAAATGATAATTGAAATTGTCATGGCAGCTGCTGAAATGGTATTAAAAGCTTCAGATGTGCTGATCCTGGAGTTCTTGATGTGGAGACCAGTGAGGCCCCAAAAGTAAAATAATAAACTGTGCTGCTGTTACTTTTGCAGTGTCTCTGCACAATAGTGATGGCTATGCTGCGTTTATAGTTCATGAGGAAAGCTTACTATATGGTCCCTTTGGTCTTTTTTAACGTTTAATAGCACAGCTAGTCACTAGACAGGTAATGGGGATAATAAGTATATGGAGTGTGTAATAAATCCTTACTAATGTAAAGCACTGTGATAAATTTCCATAATTAGTTTGATTGATATTTGGGCTGAAATGTAAGCTATTCTAGATAGATAACTCAAGCAGAAGGCACCTAATTTTGCTTTGTTTTGTAAAGTATTACGCTATAGCACTTGCTTTGGAAAATAAGGGCTCAGTCCTTCGCAAGTTTATGGAGGTGAGGGATTTTGCTAACATAACTTCACACGCTGTTTGCATTAATAGTAGTGTTCTTGTATGTGTGTTCCCAAATGGGACCTTGATCTGTTCCACTTAACTTAGCACTAGGTATTTTGGTTTTCTCTATTCTTGCTTATTAGGTCTCAGCAACTGTGACAGAAATATAAAGGGCATCGTTAATACCTCCTATGTGGCAGTGTGGTACTGTGGGCATTACAAAAGAGATCATAATGAATAAGTAAATAGGAACTGAATGCTTGTATGGCAACAACAGCAATAATATAATCTGATCGGTGAAATCTAACAATTAATGTGCACACCCAAACAAGACAATTTTATTTTAATGTACAAAGTGCAGCTAATCTTTCAAGAAATAATAAGTGTGGTTGAATGGGGGTAGCTACATGATTACATGCATTTTATGCTAGGAGACGAAAAAATTCTGAACATAGTCAAAGCATGTTGCTTTACAGTGACCTCTATTTTTGAACATCATTTTCACTTGTGAATTAATGCCATTTTCAAAATTGAGTTTTGATCTTCTGGGTAGATTGTGTTTAGAATCCGAGATTCTGAAGCACCCACCACTGTGCGGTGATTGAAACCAGTATGATACAGAGAGCTTTTAAGGTACATAAGAAGTATCAGCCAAGTGCAGAGTGCTTTTCTATTTGCTTTCTTACAATCTGTTCGTGCTTTGAATTCTTTTTTCTTCATTAAACAATAAAGCTAGAAGAAACGAACAGAGCACAACAGACTGCTTAATGCATTTTGGCATTATTCTGTGCAATAATCCTTGTTTTTAATTTTGAATTTAAACTAGTTTACTAATAACTTTCCCTTGCCCAGTTAGATTCTAGCTTTCTGCGTATAAGATCATCCTTCTGTGTGTAAGAAAACTGTTGCTGGGTGGTAGTATATACATTGCAGACCAGAGTATGCAACAGTACGTAAACTGGAGGACAAAAAGATAAAAAACAACTGTGGTGTCAGTGTCTCCCTCGCAAGTATAAATGGATGTATTGGACATATTTTGCTTCTTGGCTAGAGAAATGACTTGAGGCATCTTCACAACTGGGCTCTTGACTTTTAAATAGCTCCCACAAAAATGATCTTTTAGCTGTACCTCCCCAGGATGATCAACGATGTACAGTGGGCTGCAGTGCAGTAGGATGGCATCAGTTTCCTAGACTAGTAAGGGTTATTTAGAAAGGCAGAATCTTAAAATGTGAAGGTCACCCACTTAGGAAAAAAAAAGGTCTGCCCCCCAAGAGTAAGTTCTGAAATGCATCCCCTTGAGATGCTTTTTTCGTTTAATTTGAGCTGGTGAGAGGTTAGGATTGGGTAAAGTAAACATTAGCCACAAAACTAATTTCTAATATTAGATTAAAACAAACAAACAGATTTTACAGTCTCACTGGGGGAATTGGTGTCAGGCTTAGTGTCTTTGTGCTGTGTCATCTGATAGAGATGTGCATATGAAAGCTGTAAAAACCTTACAATGGAAAGGAGTTTAGACCATTCAGAAAATAATTTTAGAGGTCTCAACTCTTAGAACCAGTGGGGTTTTTTTGTGTATTTGTTTGGGGGTTTTAAGTTTTTGGGGGAGGGGGTGTGCGTCTCTTTTTTTTTAAATGGCTTTAAAAAAATCACCTTTAGGTATCTGTTTTCTGTCATGTTGTGTTCATTGATGTCTGTCAGCAAAGCGCTAAGCTGAAGAGGTATGCTCCTTGTTGATAGTGCTTCAAAACTTTGGTTTCAGTTTGAATGTGTTTTGAAAGAAACAAATACAAGCCAGATCCTTGGGTGGTCTTATCTAAAGCTTACCTAAATAGTCCTACTATTCTAGCGAGAGGCATATTTTATGTAAGGGATGACAGTCATTTTGGAGCAAGATGCGCTTGGAAAAATACTCAAGATTGAAAAGCTGAGTATGCCTTTCAAGAAGATACATTTCAAGCCATGCTACTTGAGCTGCCAAGGTTGTATTTTAACTAGGGCAACTAATAAAGGCAATTTTACGGGGTAGAGCTACACTTGTCTGTATTTTAAGATTGGCCCTCGTCAAAGTACTTAAAAGGGGAATCTGAGGACCTGTTATACTAGTCAGCAGTGGCTTAAAGATCCACTATGTTGATGCTTTTCTGTATAAAGTGCTAAAATTTGGAACAAGTGGCAAACTTGTGAAATGGGCAGAAAATATATTCTAGCTAGAAATTTCCAACAAGCCAAACTCATTCACAGTTATTTTTCTTCCCCAATCATTATGCATTTGCAGATCCCTTTCTGATGGGGATGTTTACTCCTGTATAGAAAATTGGAAGCTTTTTGACTGAATTACCTTTTGTGGACCTCTTAGCGGTTCATGGAATCACAAGCACCCCCTGGTCTAAGGTGGAAAAAACACTGAATTTTTGGAATTTGCCTTTGGAATGAGGCACTGTACTGCTTATGTTCTTCAAGAAACAGTTAAGCTTTTTGCTGCAGTACCATAAACAGTCCTGTAGGTAAAGCAGCTGTACAACTTAAAGCAGCTTATAAGTAATGTTTACTTTACTTATATTCCTTTCTGTCTATTAATGCTGATTTTATAGTATCAATATAACTCTGCGCTGACCTGAGCTTTTGGAAGTTCCTAGTCTGAGTGTTTGGCCCATGTTACTTAAAAAACAAACAAAACAAAAAAGGAGTACTAAAAATGCCTAGTTGATATGCTGTGATTAATTCCCAGTTTTAATCTGCAGTTGGATTCTGGAGGTGGATTTTCAACCTAGTTGTGATTCTGCCAGCACCTTTAAACCATTCTGATCTTTGAGTGTCCCGTATGCGATTTGGGAGAAGTGATTTTGACAGATGATGAGGTCCTTAGTTTGATGCTCTCTCTTGAAGTTTCTGGTCCATAGAGTTGTCCACATCTGGGATTTGTAGACTAAATTTGTTCATGGGAGGGAAGGAGAAATTACAGTACTGGTAAAGCCAAATTATCAGTATCTTGGTGATGAGTCTAGCCCTTCTCTCCTGAGCTTTTAACTTCATGGTTCAAAGCTGGTGTCTGACACACATTACCACTTACTGTTTGTGTTAGAAAACATAATCTTACTCTAGTTCCAGTACTTTGGCAGCATTTCTGATAAAGTTTAAAAAAGGAGCAGGGGGTACTTGGTCTTTGATTTGCTAAACTTTTTTTAGGAGGGGAGTTGAAAATCAATGTTACTGAAACCTGTGAAAATCTGTTTATAGATGAAATGCTTGTTCACAGTGTGAAGCCTTCGGATTCTGCTCTGAATGAGGCCATGTTTTATAGAAAGCTAGTGTATCAGAAAGATTCGGAGTGACAAGGATTGGAGGCAAATACCATGGATTTAGAGCATGTTCCCATATTCAGTTATGGCATGCTCAGAAAACTGTGTGGAAAATCTCATTCTTATGTTAAAGTTATATTTTTGTTATGATGTTACAATCTTGTTCTAGAACAGCAGATTTTTTTTTTTTAAGATATCTCATCTGTTAAACATTTGGAAGAAATATTTCTTTCAAGGCCATAAAAGGCTCAAAGTGGGCTATATTATAAAAACAACTAGAAAGCAGATGCAGAGAACCATTATGAGGAAAAAACCATGAGGGTAAGACTTAGTAACAATGCTGATATTGGAGTATTGGACACAGTAGGAAGGAGTGAGAATTGACCATAAACTGAAAAGACTTAGCGATGTCAAGCCTACAAAGGAATTAAATTCCTTCTGTGGTTGGTGTCTGATCTCCTATCAACAGCAGTAAATCTGCCGTCTCCTACTGTTTCGGGGGATGATAACTGCAAACTTGGAGGGAATGGGTAATCTGTGGCATATAATAGTAGGCTGTCAAAAAGCCTTTAGCTGCAAATATACATGGTAGCACAAAGAACAGGAGAATTGGCATATAGATAATAAGCATCCAAAGACAGGTTCCTCACTTATCAAATGCATAAATGTGGTCTGAAAGACAGAAATGTAATGAATGTAGGAAAGACAAGCGCTTAATAAAGAACCTCCTAGTTAGTAAACCAGTTAGAATGAAATAGTGAAATAAGTTGGAGCTGATGTTAAACACGGGCTGTACAAACAGAAAAGGATGAATGTAACACTGGAGGAGCTGAGTGCGTGATCTTGCAAGTGCCTGTAGTGTGGCTGGTAAGGGCTGTCACGGGGCTGGCATGTCTTTGAGAGTGAATTCAAACAAAACTGAGACCTTCCCTTTTTTTAGCTGGTAAGGCTTAACATCTGTGTGGCAGTTTACTTGTAGGTAAAAGCATGAAGAACAGTGCATCGCTTCTCTCAGAGGCTTAAGACTTAACTGTGTGAGAATCAATGTCTCCTTGCATACTAAGTTCTTAAAGTAATTTAAAAATAAACGTGGTGGCAATGTCTTTGCAGTTGCCCCATAATAGTGACTGTGGGGTGAAAATTACAGACTTGTTCTTCAGCTTAAAAATAGAAAATTGGTATAGACTAATCTCATCCAGTGTTATCTCCTCTCTCTGTCATCTTACTCTGCACTGTGCTAACTCGAGCCACAGGGCTTGACAAGTGGTCCACAGTGCCTCCGGAAGGTAGTTGCGGTGTTTGGGGTTTTTTCCTACTACTGTTGGGTTGAATGACTAAAGAATGGGATTGGTAAGAAATCAAGGAAGGCTGTGCCAAAGCAGACTGGGTCTGCTACCTAAACGCCCTGACAGCAGTAGTCCCAGGAAGCGGTATGTGCACAGGGCGAGCACGTACTGGTACTTTCTCCCAGCCTCCCATCAGCTGTGGCTCAGGGGCTTTTTTAGCACTTGAAATGGTGTTTCTGTGACTAACAGCCTTTGGATTTCTTCATTCGCGAATTTGTTCAGTTGCCCAAACTAGTGTATATTTTTATTATCTGTAGTGACCTATGACAAGAAAATCTGCAGCTTCAGTAAATGTTACACAAAATTATGTGTTTTGGTTTGTGTCACTGCTAGTTTCATTTGATGCTTGCTCCCAACTGCTGTAGCACTCAGAGCATTGCTTTAGCAAAAGAAGCTAACAGGGTGGAGAGAGTAAGAAGTTCCCTGTTCTTGACTATAAATAGAGCACGATGAACAGAAAACTGGGCCAGGTGATTTTTCCCAAGGCCTTGTTTGTGGCATAATTCATAGGTGGCTGTGAACTATTGTAGACCTAAAAAACCCAGGTAGGTGTTGACTTTGTGTGCGTGTAACAGTTTCTTAAATGGCGCTTGTGTGCCTGCTAGTGGCGATAATAGCATCACCTTCAGTGGTTTAAATGAACATCAAGCAGCCTGCTCCTAAAAGTTATCTTTGCTCCAAATCAATAACTTGGCCTAGGGATGAATGTGTGTTGTTAAATTTAACAAGTGCTGTTATTCTGGATAGTTAGCTGGATTACAATGTGACATTCTGTCCTGCTGGGAAGTACTTGTCAGATTTTTCTCTGAGAGCAAACTGGAAGATAAACTAACCATTTTCACTTTCTCGTTTTAGGGACTATTGGATTTTTTGCCTGCTTCTGGTTTGTAAGTAAGATTTACAGTGTTGTGAAAGTGGACTGAAAAGCTTCAAAGTGTCTTTTGAACATATCTCCCTGGCTGTTTGATAATTTTTACCGTGTATTGAAAAACATCCTGTGTAATTATTCTAATTTGTAAAAGCTGAAGAGCACACTAGGGCATAAAATACAGATTTTTATGGAAGAAAACGGCACCATTGGAAAAACATTTACATCAGTATGCTCATTGAACATGCTAATTCTAATCATTCAAAAAATTATATCCAAAATCTGATTTAGGACAAGTAAAAATTCCGTGAACTAGTTTATTTGGAAAATGAGCACATTATACAGTCCTCCAGCTGAAATTCCTTGTGATTTTTTTTTTTGTTACCTCTTTTGATTACCATTTATATACCATGAAAGCATAGGACTGTCAAGTAAATCTATGTAAAATGTGAATTTTTTTAACTTAACTATGATTGTACATATTATCCTGCACCTTCTTTACAACTAGATATCTTCTTACAAATGTACATGCATTTAGTGTCATGTAGACTTTATTAAAAATATCGACACTGGTTTTTGTTCAAATAAAACTGCACAACTCTAGCTGAATTGTTTCCCTTGTTGTTAATTCGGCCTTCGCTACTTCACTACAGATCAGATTAGCTTGTCCAGTTAATAGCACATGAGTTTTGGATTGTTTATAAACAGTTTGGCTGTGACTTTGGCCGCAAATTGTGTGTGAGAGCAGAAGGATTGGTAGGTCACTTGAATCTGTGGCTGTAGGATGGACAGGGACTTCTGACGCTGCTGCTGCCATTACCTGTGCTTCAGCTGTGCACTCTAACTTCCCCCAAAATATTTTTTTGCTGGGCAAACCATCACTTTCTATCAAAGAGCAAAAACCTTTTCCTCCTTTTAGCCCTCAGAAACGCACATCTCGTATTTCTTCATCCCTCAAAGTCTGTGTGCAGGTTGTTGGGAAGTTTAGCTGTGAATCCAGTGGCCTTGGGAATGGGTTATTCTTAAAGGTGAAGCCTTTCTTCCTGCTCTGCAGAGCTTGGGTTTAAACGCTGGATTACGTGAGTTGGAGTATCTTAATAGCCTCTTCAGTTATAGGATTGCTGGCATTCTTCTCTCAGGAATGTCAAGGTTTTAAAGAGGCTCCCCGAAATCTTGAATTGCACTTGAACCTGAGCAGAGAGTCACTGCAGACACGCAATTCAAATGGCCGTGTTACTGACCCCGCTGGAGATGAATGAGGGATGTTCACTCAGATTAATGGGGGGAAATACTCAAAGCTTATTAACTGGCATATGGAAACATTCATCGCTGGAAGCTGCTTTTCAATGTCTAAGCCTGCAATTTAACAAGATCCAAAATGACTCCATATCTTTTTGTAGTCATACAAATACCTGGTAATTGTAGTTAACGTTTAATATCCTTTCCAAAATGTAATCTTTGGTATGAGGGTTTAAAGGCTCACCTCTACGTGTAGTTGTTCCTCCCAGGTTACTTAAGCGTGGGCCGGATCACCTGGCTAAGCTGGGATGAGTGCCCGGCTACATCTCCCGAACAGTGCCTGGGGCATAAAAATGAGCCTTTAGACCACTGAATAGAAAGAGCAGAGCATTACTGGACCAGGAGGAGCTGGCTACAAAAAAGTTTGTTTCAAGTGAGGTTCAGGTACGCTCTTGATGGCAGCTCGGCCTCCCAAATGTTTTCCCTTCCTGCTGCCAAAATCTCCCTTTGCTTTCTGTTCCCTCCCAGAGGGGGAAAACTACAGAGCTGCCATTAGAGAAATCAGCTTGCGGTTATCTGCTGGTTCAAGAGCACCAGATTTCATGCTCGTATTGAAATTGGTGCTGCTCTGTTTCAAAAGGTCCTTCCTATTAAATCTTACATTTAGTTTGGGGTTTTTTTTTATGGGATACTTTAAAAAAAGAAGAGAGAACTGTTGGCTGAAGCTGCTTTTGAATTTTACATGTTCAAAGGGAAACGAATTCATGAGAGAATTTGGAGCTACGATTGGCAGAAAATCCCAGCAGGAAAATTTACCAGATTAATAAATATGCATTTCACAAGAGGCAAAGTAAAATGAGTTGTAAAATTGTATTTACTGTGCTTTCGCTGCTTTTACTGTGACTACTAGTGAGCTAAAAAGTAGAAACTGGGTTAAGTGAGTTTCTGAAGCTTGCCTGCAGCCTAGAGCCAAAGCCAGAAAAGTAAAATCAGTCATTCTCGTGCAGTTCTCATCACAGAACTCGCTTTGGTTTTTGTAATAGGCCCCATTCATGCAAATCTGGCATAATTCATAATTCAGCAGTCTTTGTGGTGGATACACTCTTATTCCTCCATGACATTTTATATCTAAAAGAGAATCAGACTTGAGTTTTGGTCTCATTTCCTCAAAATCGGTGGATGCTGTCGTGGCAAAGGCAATTATTCTGCTGTGTTGTGGGCTGCGTGTTTGAGTATAATGAAGGTGAATTTTAAGGATGCTCTTTAATTTACACACTACAGGAATGAGCTGGGGCAGGCGGTACCCTGACTGATGTGATAGCTGAGTAGCAGCATGTTTCAAAATAGTTTGTCCCATCCATGGACACTGGTGAGACTCACTGCTGCTGCACTCCCCTTCCCGAAGAGACAATTACCCATCTCATCTCTTGAAGTCCTCTACATCTAAATATTTCTGCTGGCCCCAGATGGGAGGTTTGCGCTGTTTGCAGAGAATCTGGACAGAAGCCCTCAGAAAGAATTTTCTGCCATCTTTTTTTGGGTTTTTTTTGGCTAAGGAAAAGCTTCAAGGTGACTTTTGGCACCTCTAGAGAAAGTCACTGGGCTGTAAGTTAAATACAAAGTGTTACGAGCGTGTATCAGTGTAAAGGTGCTGGAAGCCTTAGCCACGAAGCTGTAGACAAACTTCTTGGCTTTAATTTTATTGGGCACAGAATGCGCTGTAGTAAAATGGTTTTCCAGTGATTCTCAGGGCTCTTTTGGGAGTTTTTAAGCTATGGATGAAGACTTTGTCTTCTCTGTGTCGAATCAGCCATGGGTTTTGAAGGTGAAATGGTCAGTATGAGAACACGGATGTTTTAGGTACTTAGATAACCAGTAACTGGTGTCTGACCCATTTTATATTAACTTACGAAAAATAGCTGTCACGTAGAAATAACGGTTATTCATCTACTCCCATTAGAGCAATGGGCTTAGTAAAACATTCCCTATTCTGTTGCAGATACTGAAGCCTTCCTGCCCTCTTTAAAAAAAGAAAGAAATAGGGCAATTTAGCTTTTTTGAAGTGCGTGTATAGGCATCTGCGTTGCATTTTCACGATGCTCCCGGTAACGGACTCACAGCAGACGAAGTAAAGCATCTCCCGTGTAAGACTCTTGTTGTAACAACCACCCCAATCCAGCAGACTTTGTAGAATGTCACGTTTGTCACATTTTAAGTAAAACTTGACAAGTTACAAGAGAACCTCAAAGGAAGGCGGAATTTCAGCGCTGATGTTTTACATTTCGTTCCGCTCGCTTGAACAGGGTTGAACAGGTACCGCCTCATCGTCATTGCTGAATGTAAATGCTGATGTATAGCGAGGGGATGTGTATGGGATTGCTGCCCCTGCCTGTGGAAATCTCCTCGAGGACTGTAAACGGTGCTGCTGTGGGGGTGCTGGGAACACATGGCCTATTCCTGATTAATTGTGACGGAAGGATGGTTGATGAACAGCAATAAACTTGCCTTCAGTGGCTTGCTTAATGTTCCCTATCCCGGCTGTGCTTTCATATTTGGTAACGCATTCCAAGTTCATATTTAAAAATTTGTCTCAGGATTAAGTCTGCTTCGCCAGTAGCTCGAACGTTTACAAAGATGTAACAAGCACAACTCCAGGCTGGGCGGGGAATGGCTGGAGAGCAGCCCTGAGGAGAAGGACCTGGGGGTGCTGATTGACGAGAAGCTCAACATGAGCCAGCAATGTGTGATCACAGCCCAGAAGGCCAACCGCATCCTGGGCTGCATCAGCAGAAGTGTGGCCAGCAGGGCGAGGGAGGGGATTCTGCCCCTCTACTCCACTCTCGGGAGACCCCACCTGGAGCACTGTGTCCAGCTCTGGAGGCCCCAACAGAAGAAGGACATGGACCTGCTGGAGCGTGTCCAGAGGAGAGCCACGAGGATGATCCGAGGGCTGGAGCACCTCTCCTCTGAGGAGAGGCTGAAAGAGTTGGGGCTGTTCAGCCTGGAGAAGAGAAGGCTCCGGGGAGATCTTATTGCGGCCTTCCAGTACCTAAAGGGGGCCTACAGGAGAGCTGGGGAAGGACTTTTTACTGGGGCATGGAGTGATAGGACAAGGGGGAATGGCTTCAAACTGGAAGAGGGCAGGTTTAGATTGAACATTAGGAAGAAGTTTTTCACTGTGAGGGTGGTGAGGCACTGTCCCAGGTTGCCCAGAGAGGTTGTTGAGGCCCCATCCCTGGAGGTGTTCAAGGCCAGGCTGGCCGTGGCCTTGGGCAGCCTGGTCTGGTGGGAGGTGTCCCTGCCTATGGCAGGGGGGTTGGAACTGGATGGTCTTCAAGGTCCTTTCCAACCTAAACCATTCTATGATTCTATGTGTTGTGAAGGGGCTGGGGGAGAGGAAATTTAAACCCAACTTTGCCTGCAGTTAAGTGCTAGCGTAGATATGGGATCTCTTCTGGAACCTGTGGGTGAGATCTTTAACAACACTTGCCACGTGAAGATCCAGCTGTGAAAATCATGCCTAAAAGAAGGAATATTAGGCGTTTTGCATCCTAAGAATTGGGGACAAGGCAAATGGCTGCTGAAGGGGATGGGGAGAGGTTAGGGAGTGCTGGTCAGGAGCTGCCAGGAAAGGGCGACTCTTAGACGTGTGATTTCCTGGTGGAGATCTGTAAGACTGTGGTCTTACATCAGATGTGCGGTTCCCTTCCCATGAGCTGTATCACCGAAAACAATGGAAATAATGGGATAAAGCTCAGCAGAGGTGTCCCCGTTCCTGTGACCGCTCTTCCATTACTTTGCGTTTTCACTCGCAAGGAGGGATGAAATCACTGCATCTCTCCAGAACAGCTGCCGGTGTTTCCAGGCTTGAGGCTCGGGAGATGAAGGTGCTGTGCTCTTCACCTGCAGCTCAGGCTTGTTTAATTCGACTAAACCCAGGTCTGAGTCTTCAAAAACAGCGTCTGCTGAACTCAGGTCATGGGGCTGAGTTCTTTCAATATTCCTGTTGTTATTAAATATGAACTGTGTGTACTAACCAGTCGTTATTTTTAGAAAAGGCACTCGGGGTGGTGTGGGTGGCTTTGGGTTATGTGGCCTTCGTTTTTTCCCTTTCTCTTTCACATCTGGGGCCGCCGTTTTGCCCTGAGCAGAGCTCCTCCTGCCAGAGGAGTGCAAAAAAAGAGGGTCCGGCCCCATTTCCCAGAGCTTTCCAGTGCTCTCCTGCAGCGACAGAGACCAAGAGGGTGTCCCGGAGGGTACCATGTACACGAGAGGAGATCAAACAGTTCTAACCTCTTCATTAAGGCCAAAATCTTAATGATTCACTTGTTGGGGAACAGAGGTTTTTACAGCAAAGAGCGGGTGAGAAAGGGCTTAACACCAGCCTGGCCTTTCCCTTAGGATAACAACCAGCGATGCAGCTCTCCTGGAGACACGGCACGTCCTTCTTAGTACGGTTTCTTTGCACCCGAGTGGGGCGTCTTTGACTTTCCTGGGATAAAAGCGGGCTGGAAGTCTTTCATGTTCTGTGGAGATGCTGCAAGCCTGTACCCAAAAACTTCAGGTCGGGGTCACCGTCTATTTTGGTATCCAAAGTAAGTACAGTTGGGGAGTTCACAGTGCGGTACTTTATCTTCCTAATCTAGACGCCTCTTCGTTACAGGCTACACACACTAATTAGCTTTGCTCGTACAAACCGGGAAGCCCTTAGACTTTCTGTGAAGTTATTAGCACCGGGATTTTTATAGATAACGCCAGCGTCTGCGGACTTTACCCAAGGTAATTTACGGTCTGTTTGCAACTCTTAGATGTTTGACATCATAAACCAGTAAAACCGGGAGATTTATTACAGGGGCAGAGAGAACAGGGCCCTCGAGCTGCTTTGTTTACCGTAAGAAGTCGGGTTGAGCAGACGTGCACATGTGCCTCCCATATTTTCTGCTTTCGTTCCCCTCCTGTGCTGCTCCTTGACAGGCTCTGCAGTGGGCCGAAAGGCGTGTGAGCCCTGGCAAAAAATCCCCTGGATTCTGCAGGATGAGGATTATATCTGTACATCCAGAGGATGATTATTTCCCTCCTGAGGGACAGATTGATAGAGAAGAGCACCCGAGCTCTCAGTGAGGCGGTAACTCCTCCTGGAGAAGGGCAATATAGGAAATCCCAGTGGGTTGGGGGGTGGATGGAGAGCCGACGCTCCCGCACTGCGCCAGAGCTACCGGTGCGACGTCAGCACCTCAAAACCGCTCATCCCAAAGGATGACGGCTGCAGGCCAAAAGAGACATAGTGAAGATACATCTCGGGCAGTGTGGCCGGACCGGTGCCGGCGGTCAGGGCTGCGGCCACCGCAGCATCCTCGGCAGCCCGGTCCAGGGGGTGTCTGCGGTACCGACGTAATACCCGGGTGATTTGGGAGGGTTTGCAGGGAAACGCTGTCACCTCGGAGGTGCTGCGACCCAGCAGGAGAGAATAGGGCTTTCCCCAAACTGCGCAGAAGCTGCGGCTGCGGTTTGGCTCGGCGCATCCGGCAGATGCTGCTCGTGCCTTTACGTTCGCGGGTCCTCACTTTGTAGGGCCCGGTCACACGCCCGGGGTCGGACTTAATCCCGATTAAGAGACAATCCATCGGATTGGCAGGGGCCAGTGTTGGAGTTTCCCCTGCGGGTTGGCACGGGGTACTTTTTCCAACAAATTTCCTACCGATGCTGGCACCGGGCGTCTCGGGATGACCCCCATCCCGCCTGCCATAGCTGCTCAGCTCTTGGTCTTTCTTGGCCGGTCTGATGTTTGCCGTGGAGATGTGGGGTGCATCCGGTAGATGTTCACAGCAGCAGGAGACACCCTCTGGGTTTCTGGCTGCTCCGTGAGCAGAAGGAGAAGCGTTGTGAGCGTCGGGCGGGTCCTGTGGTGGTGCAGCGGCTGCGGGTGGGCAGGCGTCCCTCGGGGGTGCGGATGGGGCGGTAGCGGGGGGGAAACGGGGTCAGGCGCAGGTGGCTGCGAGTCCTCAGACTCCACACAGGCTCCCAGCTTTCTCCCACCTCTCCTCTCCAAACACCGCCTTCGGAGGTTGCAGCAGCAGGGAAATTTTGATCAAGAGGGAGAGAAAAAACCCAAAAAGGCAGACACTTTAGCTGAAACAACTGCCCATCATCCTTCAGGCATTGCAGGGTGAGCTTGGGCTGCAGGAAGAAGTCCCATGGGAATTAGGGAAGCCAAAGCAGAGGAAAAACAGGTAAAATGGTCTGGTGGGTGTTTTGGGGGGGAATGGGTGAGGAGCTGTGTGCTGGGGGGGCTGAGCGAGCTCCAGCATCGCAGGGGGAAAGCGGTAAACTGGTATTAATTGCACAGCTGAGGGTGGTTAAGCAGCAGAACCCATAAGACCCGGTGACTCTCTGAAGTTATTAGGGCTTTCAGGTGTGGTGGGGTGAGGAGTGGAGCTGGGGAAGGAGGGGAGTGCTGGGCTGGTGGTCAGAGTGGCTGCTGGTCCTCTATCCCTGGCAGCAGGACAAGAGGTGAGTGAAACCATAGTTGTAGAACTTCTCTCGGAAGGGAGTTGACGGGGGGGGAAAGGGGTGTTTGTGGCAGTAACGGTGGTGACATTGCTTTGGGATGGGGGTTTCCTGGACAGGAGTGGGCTGCGTGGTCAGCTGGGAGCTGGTTTCTGAGGCTCTGGGCAGGAGGGTGGCTGTGGTGTGTCCCAGCAGGGTGTCCCCAAGCTGCAATGCCACTGTCACAGCAAGCTTGAGGACCCCCAGGCCAGGTACCTCCCCAGGAGCTGGCAAACAAACAAAAGCTTTCTGGAACGCAGCAGGACCCTGGTGCTGGAGAACCTCGAGGTGGGGCCGAGGGTTGTCCTGGACTTAACTGAGACCAAATGGCTTCTTGGTGAAGCATCCGAATTGGGAAATTTCAAGCAGGGAATGAAACCCTGCAAGCTCCTTCTGTCAGCCGGGGTCTTTCCGTGTCTTTGGTATAAAACCAGGAGGGTGACACTTGTCGCGTGGTGGCAATGGGCAAAGGTGTGTGGCCCTCAGAGGTGGCAGGACAGGCTGTCCCTGCCGCAGGTGGCTAAATATTGGAGGTGGCACCAGCCTTTGGTTGCACAGGAGAGGCCCTCAGGGCATGTGTTGTGCTTAGATCCCGTCCTGTCATGCTGTGGTCCGTGCTGTGGCTGGTGAGATACATCTGTAACGTGTTTAGGGCTTGGACTTTGCGAAAGGGCCAAGTGACGTGGCTGTGGGTACAGAGAGCTGCAGATCTTGTAGGACAATGTTGTGTTGGGAGAAGTAGGGCAGAGGGTACCTTTTACCTCCCAAACTTCTGACTCAACCCCAAACCAGTCTGAAAGGAGATCCCTTTGAGGTCCGTAGCCCACAGATCAAACCCAGTAGGTGGCTGTTATCTCCAGCTCCCTCTCCACGTGGCAGACGCTGCAGCTTGTGCGTTGCAGGAGCAGCTGTACTTTCCTGGCCTGATGCAGGTGTCCCTCGGGAAGCACAGGATGCCTTCCCACGCACCACATAGGATCATAGAATGGTTTGGGTTGGAAGGGACCTTGAAGATCATCCAGTGCCACCCCCCTGCCCTGGGCAGGGACACCTCCCACCAGCCCAGGTTGCTCCAAGCCCCGTCCAACCTGGCCTTGAACACCTCCAGGGATGGGGCAGCCACAGCTTCTCTGGGCAACCTGCGCCAGGGGCTCACCGCCCTCACAGGCAAGAACTTTTTCCTGATACCTCATCTAAATCTCCCCTCTTCCAGTTTGAAGCCATTCCCCTTTGTCCTATCAAACCATCACCATTATTGATAAATTTAAAGCACCGTTCCTGCATGCTGTATGTAATTCTCTCTACCTCCTGACTCGGGTTGTCCAGGCTTCACAAACGGTGCTCGCTGGGTACGAAATCCCACACGGGTGCTGATCTAATTAGCCCGCTCCTTGGGATCTTGCCACGGGGCGCATGGGACCGGGCCTCTTTATTTCCCCCCTTCTTCCAGCTCTGAATGACTCCCAAGTTTCCTCCTGCTTTTTCCCTTAATGAGTTGTGCCGCGCTGGGACGGACCTCTCGGTTGAAAGAGTCTAATTGCTGGAGTGAGGATGAAATAGCCATTAGAGTGTTTGCTACTAATTAATGATTGCGTGTCGCTGCTCAGAAGTGGAAGGGTACAATTGCCAACGTAACAGGCTTACTGGTGCTAAATAACTCCTGCTACAGCTCCGGGGACCCGAAGGCTGATGGTTACTCGCTGCCTGTAGCGCCGTCTTCTGGGGATGTGGGGAGGGCTGAGCCCTCTGTCTGTGTCACACTTTTTTGGGGGGCAAAATCTTGTGTTTTCTTGTGCATCCTGAACGTCTTTCATTGGTTTAAAAGGGATGGTGTCTCCCTTACCAGTCAGACATCGCACTCTAGGAAACATCAAAGGACTAATTAACCTGCCAGATTGCTTAACAGCGTTACAAAAAGATTTCTTGTAACTAAACACAGGACGTATCTGCCGTCTACTTCGCTCATTCTTAATTTAGAAAAGGTGGGAAGCTGGTGGGGAGAAGAGGAGGAATCTGCGCATCCAAGGGGAGGACCGATGGTTGACAACGGAGCGGCGGTGATTTATGGCTGGGTGATTTTCCAGCTGCCATAGTTTGTGTTAGCGCAAATGAGAATTGATGGCACTTTGAGTTAATAGCCGATGCAGTGAGGAGCTGGCATCATGCTGGCTTTGATCTCCTCTGCCACGGGAGCAGCCGCTTCTCAAACCACCCAGGCTCGTCTGCCGAGACCCGGAGGGGTGGGTGCCTGGGGGAAAGGTGGGAAGGGGCCACTGGGTTGGGGCAAGCCCTGGAAAGGGCTGGGAGCTGGGCAGCGCCATGGGAGCAGAGCCCAGTGCGCATACAGGATGGCTGGGAGGAAATTTGGGGTTTCCTTCTTTGCTCGCCCTTGCTCCCCTGCTGTCCAGGGCACCCCAAACCCGCTCTGCCCCGTGCCCGCCCTTAAGCATCTCGTGCTGCTCCTCCAAGCACTGATAAAACAGCCGAGGACAGTACTCATCTACCAAGGTGTGATGGGCCATGTCACTACGCATCACGGGGATGCTGAGACCACTGCTGTGCTAAGTTCTTACACTTCAAACTGCAGAACTTCTACATCTGCAGGAGGCTGCAGGCTGGGTGGCGAGGGACAAATCGGCAAGCTGAGTGAGGATTACTCCTCAGGTTGTAGGAGCCAAGAGGGATACACCAGTGAAATACCCCAATGGAATTAAGGGATGTTCCTCTAGGAGGTGAGGTGGCCGACAGCCCAGCTGAAGTGCCTCTACACCCGTGCATGCAGCATGGGCGACACGCAGGAGGAGCTGGAAGCCACCGTGCTGCTGGAAAGCCATGAGGTGGTTGCCATTACTGAAACCTGGTGGGACAAATCCCGCGACTGGAGTGCGGCTATCGATGGCTATGGGCTGTTCGGAAGGGACAGGAGAGGAAGGAGAGGCGGAGGGGTTGCCAGAGTGTTTGAGGATGATTACAAAAAAAACCCCCAGAAGGTCTCTCCTCCTCTCCCTTGCTAATGCATGGGGGATATTTGGGAACCCTCTACCCAGCGCAGTCTCCATCGCAGCCCTCTCCAGAGGGATGCAGAGGCTGGGGTGGGAGCATCATGCCTGTGGGCTGGTCCCAAGGTGACGGGAGCAGGACCGGAGCCGGGTGTCAGCGTCGCGGCGGGGGCAGGACCGGTGCTGCCATCACGGTGGTGCCCACCCGGCGTGTGCGGGGCTTGCCCGGCCCCGGGGAAATGCCAGCGGCCGTCAGAGAGGTGGTTAGTGGAGCAGTAACACGGTGCGTGGAGAGAGCCTTCACCGAACACAAAGACCCTTGGGGCTGTCCTGTGCCGGAGCAGCCCCCAACAGCAGTGCGGCCCCAAGCTTGTGCGAACACATCGGGGTGTGCAGTCCCTGAACCACGTGTTACACTCTCCATAAGGCGCTTCTAATTTTTCACCAAATTATTTTCTCAGCCCTAGCGGTGATAGAAAGAGGGTTTTATCCCAATGTGGTTTATTTTCAATAATTAAGGGGGCTATTAAGACAATTGCTGGCAAAGTGCATCGCTTATAGCACAAATACTCTTTGTTTTAAGGTTTTCCCCCAGTGTCAAAGTTCTTCAGTGGCTCTCATCAGGAAATAAAACACACGTCAGCCTTTGACAAGTGGCAGAGAGAGGAGTATAGCTGAGCAGGAAGAGACTGAAATATTTAAATATACATTATTTACCTCCAAAGTTGACTCTCTGACTGTTTCTTGCCACGGTACCTGACTAATTATCATGTTATCAAAGGAGCGTGCAAACCTGTAAGCCTCAGCGTTTGGAGCGGTTTAGACAGATAAGCATTCCTGACGGAAATAGATGTAACTTCCCTGTTATCAGTCTGGTTCGCTTTGGGATTTGGAATTACTTTTTTTTTTTTATTATTTAAACTAATAGTCTGTTTTATGTAAACCGCTCGGA
>VUYV01000006.1:8970823-8986743 GCA_008711295.1 Anarhynchus alexandrinus | reverse complement strand
TGCCAGGAGCAGGCAGCTGCCCTGCCAGGCAGAGCCTTGGGAGATGTGGGGCACCAATGCCTTTTACTTTCGCTCCAGCTCCAGTGTGAAAAGTCTTCTAGAAAAAAATGTGCCTGAATGCTTGGGGTTTGGGCAGGGACCTGGGCCAGAGCAGGGGAGGGAGGAGAAGGGGTCTCTGGTGGGTATTTGTTGTCATCTGGGGGTGCTCCTGCTCCCTTCGAGCTCCTTCAGCTGCCCCAGCCCTGGGAGTCCCATGGAGTCAGCTTACGGATGCAACCACCGCCGTTGTCCATGTGCTGCCGGCTTCCCTCCCCGGCAGCCCCGCATGGTGCCGGGTCTGTCCCTGGACCTCTTGGCGGCTCATGGTTTATGCAATTAATGATGGAGCTTGATGGTGAGGAAATAAATAAAATAAAGAGGCATTTCTGTTCCTGGCAGAGGCTGCTGGGAGGTTGGAGATGCCTTGGCACCCTCTTTGCAAAGCTTGTGTTTCCAGGGGTGTTTCACTGAGCAGGGGACTCCCATAGAATCATAGAATGGTTTATAGGTTGGAAGGGACCTTGAAGATCATCTATTTCCAGCCCCCTGCCCTGGGCAGGGACACCTCCCACCAGCCCAGGTTGCTCCAAGCCCCGTCCAACCTGGCCTTGAACACCTCCAGGGATGGGGCAGCCACAGTTTCTCTGGGCAACCTGCGCCAGGGGCTCACCGCCCTCACAGGGAAGAATTTCTTCCTCATGTTCAATCTAAACCTGCCCTCTTCCAGTTTGAAGCCATTCCCCCTTGTCCTATCACTACATGCCCTTGTAAAAAGTCCATCTCCAGCTCTCCCGTAGCCCCTTTAGGGACTGGAAGGAGCAGGTACTGGAAGGAGTAAGTAGCAGTGGGGACTGGACGCAGGAGAGTTGTTGGGGCTGGGACCCTTCCTGTGGCTGCTAGTAGAGCGCCGTTTCAGCTGGCCTCTTCAGACATCCCAGTGAGGAAGGGTGTTGAATGGGTGCGTGACGGTGTTGGGGAGACAGATGATTTGAGTTGCTTTTCTTCTCCGCTGGCTACAAGCCTCTGGCGGTGGGTTGGGGCTGGCCTGCAGCAGGAGCTGCCAGATCATAGAATCATAGAATTGCTGAGGTTGGAAGGGACCTTTAAGATCATCAAGTCCAACCATTAACCTACCCTGACAAAACCACTTCTAAACTGTGTCCTCAAGTACCACATCTACCGTTTTTTTTTTAAACACCTCCAGGGATGGTGAATCCATCACCTTTCTGGGCAGCCTATTCCAATGTTTAATAACCCTTTCGGTGAAAAATCATGCCCGTGGCTGTGCTGCAGCTTACCTGGGACCACGCTGTGTCAGCCCTGCTCTCAGCCTTCCTGCTGAGCTCCACCTTCCCTGTTTGTCTTGTGCCTGCTCAGCTTCTCCTGCCTGCTGCTCACGCACGTGCAATGCCGAGAGAGGACAAAATGGGCCTGTGGCACTGGAGGAAGGAGGTGATGAATGGAGATTTGGGCTCGGAAGGGACTTCTGTCTGTTGTCTATGTACAGGAATGTAGGTAATGCCTCTGAGATTCCCAAGGAATGGAAAAGAGAAAATAGCATGTTTTCTTGGAAGTGGAGAAAGCAAAGCAAAACATCCTGAACAGAACCCATCAAGACTGTAGTGTTGCTGCTTGGATGTTCAAAGGGCAGAGCCCAGAGGCTGCCCTTGGAGCAATATTGGACATATCACCAAGTGGAGATAGGTGGATGTACCAATTCCATCAGCACAGTCGCGCTCTGCCCTGCCCATCCCTGAGAAGGGACCTGGTGCAGCTCTGTCCCTGGAAGGCACCTCTGAGAAATAGAGGATGAAATGTTGAAGCAAGCCTTTATGGCTGTTTTTAAGGATGAATCAAAGAGATAAAGGCAAACCGAGATGCTGAGAAGGTGCACATATGGAAGAAGCTCCTTTATTGAAATTACAGGCACACAAATCCAGAAAAGCCTCGTGGGTTGGGTCTAAGAAGCTTACCAAAATCAGCACCTAATCAGCATGATCCCTCCTTGCCCGGGCTACGGGGAAACTGACCTTCAGAAACCCGGGTCCGGGATGAGCATGGCAATCCCTGAGGCTGCGTGGTGGCACGCGAGGGGCCCCCACTCCATGGGGCTGTGATACAGGGCAGAAGAGTGAAGGAAATGGTCAAGGGCAGAGGACAAGCCCCAGCAACACTGAGCTGCAATGCTTAGAGAGGGCCCTTTGGAAAAGACTGATGGTGGAATGTTAGCTTTGGTTCCTGCACCCACCTGTTGCATTTTTAGGAAGGTTGCTTTTTCACCTGGTCCAGAATCATAGAATGGATTGGGTTGGAAGGGACCCTGAAGATCACCCAGTTCCAACCCCCCTGCCCTGGGCAGGGACACCTCCCACCAGCCCAGGTTGCTCCAAGCCCCGTCCAACCTGGCCTTGAACACCTCCAGGGATGGGGCAGCCACAGCTTCACTAGGCAACCTGCGCCAGGGGCTCACCGCCCTCACAGGAAAGAGTTTCTTCTTAATATCTGATCTAAATCTCCCCTCTTTCAGTTTAAAACTATTCCCCTTCATCCTATGGCTCCCCTCCCTGATCCAGAGTCCCTCCCCAGCTCTCCTGGAGCCCCTTTAGGCACTGGAAGGGGCTCTAAGATCTCCCCAGAGCCTTCTCTTCTCCAGGCTGAACACCCCCAACTCTCCCAGCTTGTCCTCTCAGGAGAGGTGCAGAAGCTCAGGTTTACCACATCCCTTGGGCGGAGAGGATCCTTGGAGGCTGCAGAAGCCATGGGCAGCCTGGAAACACCAGCCTGGCTTCAGGATGGTGCGTGGCTTTGCAGGGAGCCACCCTGCTGCACTGAGCTGCGTCACTTCTTTGCCCCTCCAAGTCATTAACGTGCAAGGAAATTTGGGAGATCATCATTCAAAACTCCATGTCTTCCACATAATAGCCTCCATTTCCCTGAGCTCATTTGGAACGTGTTTGGGGGTCGGATGAGAAATGAAGCGGGATCAGAGTTAGCCCGAGGGAAGCTCCCATTTACGTGCATTTCTCTCTTTCCAAAAAGGAGGTCTCCAGCAGATGCATGTGCAGCAGAGAGTGGTCTGGGCAAAGAACGCGCCCTCAAAGCAATTCCAGTTCTGTCTTGGGGCTGTGCCTCGCGTTTCGCAGAAACTGAACGCGGTCCAATACGCTCTGCATGTTAGATTACGGCTTCGCGAGCACGTTCAAATGCGAGACGAGTATTAGTAGGCACTCGCGCTTCAATTTATGCTAAAAGCCAACAGATGGGGAAAGTAGATGCCAGGAAACCAGGCCCCGGTCAGGTGGCTCGAGCTGTGCTCATACTGTATTTAGACAATGGGCTGTATTGCATATTTGGAGGCTGATCTCGTGAAAATGAAACCCTGCTGGTGCTAACCCGCAGAGGCTTTGCACACTGGGAAAATGGCCAAATTCCGCTGGAAAATGGTGAACCTCCAGCTGGGGGAATTAATGAAAATTCACTTTTGCCAAAAAGCAGAATTTCATCTTTTTGCATGACAAAGATTGGCTCTCGCTGATGGAGATTCCCTCTCTCCTGCCACCCCACCTCGCACACACGCAGGAGGAAACATGTGGCAGTCAAATACCCCAAAACTGCCTCAGGGAGCACGAGCAATTTGTTCCCCGTATCTGCTAGGGCTTAGGCAAGAAGTTGGGGCTGTGGGCTGCAGTAGGGATGAGTAGGCTCCATGCTCAGAAACCCTTCCTAGATGTAAGGAGTCACCAGGGATGGGATGGCCCAGGGCATCTGTGGCACCAGAGGGTTTGAGAACAGCGTGGTAAGTGCGTTTGCACACGTGCAGGCTTATGTGATCTGTCTCGGACTGGGGGAATGGACTAGGGAATGTCTTTCTAGCTCCATCTCCTATGATTTCTGACACCTGCTCCTCAAGCTAGCTGTTGGGCAACTTGGGCTCAGCTGATGGAGGAGGTTGGCCAGCTGCACAGCTCTCCTGCTCCCAGCACTGGCCTTGTCCTGGAATCTCCTTGCTTTCCAGAGAGCTTTGTAGCGGTTTGGCTGTTCATCGGTTGAATCTGGCTTCGCTGGGATGCTTCCCTAACTCTTCCGCTCTGTCTGAAGTAGGCTAGGCTTTTGCTCTTTGTACCAGCTGTGTGAGCGAGCTCCCAAAAATCCCTGGTTCTGTCCCGTCCCCTTGCCCAGGCTGACTTCAAGGAGACCAAATTCGCAAGGACCATGTGCTTGAGGCAAGGTCTCCAGAGGGCAACAGCTCCTCAGTCCTCCATGGGTCAAGACTTTCAGGGAATTTTGGCCTAGATAACTTTCCCAGACTGGTTCTCTCAAGTTTTCTTCTGTGATTTCCAGCACCAGGTTTCTGAGATGGGTGTGCGGTTCCCCCCCATTAGCTCACTTCTCCTTCCCTGGCACAGGCTGGATGTCTGCTGGTAGCACAGGTGGGATAGCCAAGCACCTCATACAGACACCGATGACGGCAGTATTTTAGTTTGTAAAGTGCAGCAAAGAGCATTTCGTGGATTTTGCTCTTCTAGCAGAGCTGTCTGCCTGTTCCTGAGCAGAAACCTCATCCAAGTGCTCCGGCAAAGCCTCGTTCTATTTTCTTCAATAGCTCAGTTGTTAAGTTCCCGGATGGTATCTCTTACCCAAACTGCCCGATAATCACAAATGGAGTAAGCCAGAAGGCCAGATCATCTTCAAATACAGTAATAATACATGAAAGAAAAATAACTCAATGTGTTGCTGCGGTGTATCTTGCTGCCCTGCCTCAGGAGAACGGGCAACAGAACGCCCTGGGTGCTGCTGCCTTGAGGAGGGAGGGCTTTCCTCTTGAAATCCAGCCTTTCGCCTTGCCACTGGATTTTAGCTTACGATGAGGAAAAACTGGAAATTCAGGATCTTTCATCATTTCTAATGTGAAGGGGAACAAAATGATCTGGGATTGCTGATCGCAACTGTCTTGGAGGACCTACAGTGGGTTGTGTTTAGGGAAATCTGCCTAACCAAACTTTAAAAGAAAAAACAATATCTGGGCCTAAATTTGAACAATATTGCTGCACTCCCTGAAAAATAACCTGCTGGAAGATTTCTGTTCTTTAGAGAAAGGCACATCGCAGCGCTGTTGTAGCCAGAGGTAAATGAATTCGTTGCTTCTAGTGCAGGTACATAGTCATCGCCCACTCCTTGCATGGCTCCAGCAGGTGACTTTGCTCAGCCCTGTGGGTTTTGCTCACTGTCATGCAAGTCTGTCTGCTCCTCCTGAAAGCCAGAGGCTGGGGGCTTCTGGCAAGGGATGGAAAGGACTTATTTTGGAGCTTGGTACCCATCGGCATGCAGAGAAATGGAGGGTGGGTGCAGCGTTCTTGAGGTGGCCAAGTGGCATCTCTCTCTGCATGGAAGGGGCTTCCCTGCTGCTGGCTGGGTGACCTGGGGGGGACGTACAGCACCTCGCCCTGGGGTCCCCTTGCAGGTCCCAAAAGAGGGAGAGCTTTGGAAGGGTCACGGTGTGAGCCCGGCCGCTCCCCGGGGACCAGCACCCCGCTTGCAGCCACAGCGGTGGCTTTGGGAACCACCTCCCTGCCTCTCACGAATATGGGCTTGTAGGGAGAGATGAGAACATCTTTAACCACCCCGGAGAGATTTGGGGCGTGCTTACGACTTGAATGTTTACTCGATGAAGGGTGAATTGATGCAGTCGTCCCCCCCCTCTGCCCCCTCGCAGCCCTTGGGAACCACTTGTGAAATGAATAGCAATTGTTCTCTGCTCAATTAGTCATATATAAGTGAATGCCTCGTGGTGGCCGTCCCCAGAATGGTGCGTAATTGATGCATTTCACCGACGGTTACACCAGAAGGATCTCACTTTCTTTGCGTGGCAAAGGATGGGGAAAAGATACAATGACGGCCGGGTTGTCCTCGGCCTCTCGAGGGGAAGCGTGCGGGCGCTGTATGGGATGCTATTGAGCCCAGCGCGGCGCTCTCGAAAACATATTGAGCTTATTAGAAGTGCATGTTGACTCTGGGACTTCAGTCTGACTGCGTGGCAAAACAGTTAGGCCAAGGAATATGTGATAATGTTTTTTATAAATGTGATAATTAGATAAAAGAAGGGGGAGTTGGAGTTTAGACTCGAAGACAGTAATTAAATTCACATTGACAAATCAACATATTGGTCTCATATGGATTAAAGCAGCCCTGAAATGCTTCTTTTGTTTAGATTACGCTAATTAAATTCACACATTTTGCCAATCCACAACAGTTACCTTGAAACGCAGAAGGCTGAAGCTAAAGCTTCGAAACGCGCGTCGGTGACCGTGCCGAAGCCGGAGCGTTTTTGCAGAGCTAATAGCCGGGAGTTTTTAAGAAATTTTGGGGCTATGGCTTGTGAAATTTGTACACCCTCGCAACCAAACGCTGTCAGAATGATGCATGCTTTTACTTAAACGCTGAGTGCTTAACTGCAGTTTTAAATTATGCTCAGTGATGAGGTAATAAAGTATTTCAGTAAATATGTCTCGGAGGAGAACTTGGGAAGGAAAAAACACATCTATTCCCAGTAGCCAGTCTGTTCAGGTCAGTATTTAAAAACCATAGGTCACACGTCAGAGAATTATGGCCTGCCGCTGGCAATATTTTTGGAAGTTAAGACTTCATAAATATATCAACTACTCGACGCAGGGCTGCCCCACAGCAGCTGCCGCCAAGCAAAAGCCAGGGAATAGGAGGTTTGGTTGGTTTTTTTTTTAAAAAAAAGCTAATATTTGTGTTCAGTAGTGAGTCTCTGTTGGGTTAAATCTTAAAAACTGAGCCCAGTGGTGTGCGCATCGCCCAGAAATGGGAGAGGTGGTGTCAAACTGGGAGCGCCCCGTGTTGAGCTGCTGTCCCTGCAGGGCAGGTAGGTGCCTTGGGATGATGTTTTTAGGGTTGCAGGTCACCTTTCCAGCCTCCCCCCCGGCTGGAGGGGACCCCAGCAGCGTTGCAGGGTTGTGTTTTGTGCTGTACGGTCTGGGCAAACCCCGTCTTTCATCTTTTAAGGACAAAAATCCCAGCACAAAGGTTACCGCCTCATCTCCAAAGCCTTAGGTGTGAGACCCCCCCCAACTCCGCAAGAATCCTGAGTCATCACCATCCAGTCATTAGCGAATATTCTATTTTCTGTCAGTAAACACAATTTAAGCACTTAGCAGTTAAGCTTCTTAAGATTCATAGCTGATGAGGGAGCAATTAGGACAGGATTTTAATGAATACATACAAACTGGGGGGTTCCCGCCGGGGGAAAGGAGAGGTTCGAGCTCGGTCTAGAAAAGCGTTCAGACACATGGCTGTAAAACACACTTAAATGGGAACTCTTTACTTTGGGGCTAATTATACTAATCTTTGCCACCTTACCTGTTTAAAACCTGGCTGTCAAACAGGCCCTGTCGCTGTCTGAGTTGGGGGGGGGAAGGAAAGTTCCACTGGTGTCGCACTATCGCAATAATTTACTATATTTCCATGATTTAGAAGAACACTTTTTGCCTGTGTTCGTCCCAGAAGGTTTGCGAGTTAAGGGTTCGGTTATTAGGACAGAGGGGAGATTTGGGCTTTATTTGGGTACAGGCTGTGCTTTAAATTTAAGCGTTTCCAGGTGCGGGTGGAAGGTGAGCGTGCGTGGGAAAGCAAAGGCAGAGGGGCTCTGCGAGGCTGCGAAGGGGGGCAGAGCTTTTCACCGGTGGTTTTTCATCTCTGCTGTGGTGTTTGTTTGTTTGGTTGTCTTTTTTTCTGTTTTTTAAATCAAAGCATTTTGATGCCGGTGGATGGAGAGCGCTATATAAATGCAAATTTCGTGCCCTTCTCTCTGCCGTCGGCTGGGGCGCAGGTGAACCGCCGTCCCCAGCCTCGGGAGCGATGCGGGCGCGTGGGGATGAATGAGCATCGTGGGGAATAAAATCAGCATCTCCGGGGCTCTGCTGTCCCCGCTCTGGTTGAAACAGCCGTGGGGGTGGCTAGGCAAAGGGGTGGCACCGTGCCCCCTGGAGCCCCCCCCGGCTTGGCTCATACCCACAGGAGGGAAAGGGGATGGTGTGGCGGCTTTCCGTGTAGTGGCCTCGAAGGTGCACTGGAGTCCAACGCAGAGCAACTACAAATCCTTGTCCTTTTCAAACTCCTTTGCAGATGTTAATTAATTAATCCTGCCTAATTTGATCTGTTCGTCTGTGACTTGCACTTGAGCCATGTTGAGGAGCGGTTGGTTGCCGCTGCATGGGTGAGGTGAAGGCTGGCAGCGGCGAGGGCTGGTTACTGGGAACTGTCTTTGTTTTTTTGGGGGGAAAATACTGTTTTATTGCAATATAGGGTTTCTGTTGTCCGTCTTCGCCCGAGGTGGGTTGCTCCTGCCCTGCAGCTGGGATGCGTGCGCTGGCACCAGTGCGGAGGGTCCGGCTTGCGGGGTGCCCGGTGGGGAGGTGGCACTGTGTCCCCGAGCTGGACCCAGCAGGGGACGGTCCCAGCGCACAGCTCTCGCTTCTCTGGGGTGGGTGAAAGTTTCCGTTTGAGCGCTGAAAGCTCCTTAAAGCCTCCGGCTTTGTCTCTGGGCGCCGCGGGGGTTGCTGCTGCTGGAGCTGCAGTTCTTGCTCAGCTCTGCTGGTGACAGTGTCGTCTGAGTAAAAAGAGCGCCGCGGCTCTCGAGGATGGCTCGGTGCTCTCGGTGTCTCCGTCCCAGCTCCGCGGGCATGCGGGAGACCAGTTGGGTCCCTGGGGCGTGTGTGGCTGTGGGCAGACGGGTGGCAAGGGTGGTGGGTTGCCTGGGACGTGGGAGCAGGAGAGGAGTTTGGGTTGGGGATGGGAGGAAGCAGGTGAGGAGGAGGAGGGATGAAGTGCAGGAGGCTCAGGGAAGTTTTAGCTAACTATCCGGATGCTAGATTTGCTCAGGCTAGCTGAAGTTCAGGCTAATACTGCTGGGACTGGTTTAAAAACGCCCATTGCCCTGGAGGGTCCTTAGCCCGTGCCCAGTGAGGTCCCCTGGGAGCCGGGTTGGCTCAGACCTCTCCTTGCAGGGATTTTTGTGGGGGTCCACCAAACAACCGCCTAGAGATGGTCATACGGTCACGTGGAAATAGGAGGTGGCAACAGGCCAAGGCAGCTGGAGGTCTGGAGCCATCCAAATTCTGGAGAGCACAAAAGCAGTTTCGGTTTTTCTGTTGGGTCACAGCAAGTACAGAGCCCTGTACAAAATAAGGTGCTCGGATGAGTCCACACCTTCCCCGTGCCTTGCCGTGCCCATGCACCCCCACTGTGGAATTACATTTTGCAGAGGATCTATTGGCTGCCACATCCCCAACCTGTAGGCAGTCTATACGAGACTGTGTTTTTCTCCGCCGCTGGAGAAAAGAGCTGTGCTTTTAGGTCCGTGGTGGCCAGTGTCCTTGAGAGGAGAAATGCTCAGCTGTGTGTAAGGTGCATCAGAAAATTGCACAGTCAATGAAGCCAAGCGGAAACTTGGATGGGAAGGGATTAGTTGATGAACTAAATAATGGCGCACTGCCCGTCCCCCTTCACGTGAGTGTAATGAGTGGGTAATTCGGGTAACGAGCAGAAACCGAGGGCCCACCCTGCCTACTGGTGGGCTCCAAGAGTAGAGGAGTCCTTGGGACTCGGTCTGACCCTGGTGTAATTCAGGTTGTCGGTGTCACCCAGTGCTTCCAGTCCTCTGGAAGATCAGCTACTCCTAATTGTAACCTGCGCCATCCCAGGGCAAGCGCCCCCTCCTGCTGGGTATCCCCCCATTTTAAAAATTAAGCGTACCCGCTGTTTGACATGAGGATGATGGGCCTTGTCGCACCTCCAACCTCCGCTGCTCTTGGTGAACAGAACATGGTCGCACCTTGTGGACACCCTGCGGCCGTGACATCCCCAGGCGGCGAGGTGCCAGGGATGCCACCTACTGCACAAGTCCCTGCTGATGGAGAGGGATGCATGCTTGCATGCAAAACTTGTTTTTCCTGCAGCTTTTCAGCTTCAATATGGCTCGAAAGATAAGTTTCCCCACCTAAGGAGCCTGGCAGGTATCTCAGATGTCTTTTGAGAGGCATAGCAACCCTTTTTTTTGGGGGGTGGGGGGAGCTTCTTGCATGCTTCCAGTCCCAAAGCTGTCCTTTCTTTTCAGAACAAGCTATTCTGTGAAGAAAAAAAAAAAAGAGACCAACAGAATAATTTGCTTAAGACTCAGATTCACAGCAGCAAGTAAGATATAATTGCACCCTTTGATCTTCAAAGATCTCATCCAGTGTCTGCTGAAGTCAGTGAAAGCCACTCTGTTTGACTTCAATGAACATTTTATAATATACAACTCAGAAATATCCTTCCATTTTATCTATACATGTCTGCTGCCTCTCTGGTGAAAACAAACTTCAGTGTGTAAGTTTGGGCATTTTAACATAATTTTATGTGGCATGAAAGTGTTTCATATTTGAACATGAAAGGAATAAAATTTGTTTGCCCAAAAAAACACAACCGCTATTAAAGAAGCGCGCGTGGCATCAAGCCCGGATCACCTAATAGGAGTTCATGCAACACTTGTAGCTGCATCAGCACTGCCGAAACGAGCTTGCGGTTGCTAATGAGCTGCCAGCCAAGCAGCGATGCTGCCGTCTGAAAAACCTTTCTGGTCCTTGGCGTCTGCCTGTAAAAGAGACGCGTAAGCCCAGAAAATTATCTTCATTATGCCGGATCAATTCTGCACACAGTCCAGTGTTCCAGCCCACTGTAAAACTGGAGCTATCTCTATGTAAATGCACTAAATAATTATCTGAGATTTGCCTCTATGTGGGGGTTTGGTGTTTTCTATCCCATATACATCCTCAGCAGCAAATGTTATGGACAAGTCTGGAGGGGAAGGTTTTAGCAGCACGAGGAATTTGTAATAGAAATCAAATATTAGTACAAGCAAGATGATATCTTGCCCAAATGAGACTTGATTACATAATTAATCGTGATAGTTATACATGATTTTGTGCGCGTGTGATTTGAATACTGGATTAAAAAGCCAGGAGATGAGTCACCGAGATGATCTGGTTTCTTGGGGAAATCCAGGCAAAAAGGTGGATTTACCACTGAGCAAAATTTGCGTGGGCTCTGGGATAAGTTTGCAGGATTTTATCCTGCTTAGATGCTGGCGGAGGCCTTTCCCTGCAGAAATCCCGGACCAGAGCTTTGATGATGCACTAATGATTGCCAGCATCAAGGTGTCAACACATGTTCTTCAAACATGTCGTCACCTAACGGGACGTACCCTTCTGTGCACAGCCACGGCTGCGGTCCCTTATCTTCTCTTCTTTCCAGTCTAGCTTGTGTCTCATCCTCTTTCTCTGCCGTTGTTGCTTTGTACGCCCCTCCCCATCTCCCAGCGTTTTCGGGCAGGGGAGCAGCAGGCAGCGGTCCCGCTCCCGGGGTGATGCACCCCATGGGGTGGGTGTTGTGGGAAGGTGCTCTCACCAACGTCGGGCTCATCAAGCCCGGCCAGGGCCCGGCCAGCAGGGACACCTGGAGCACCTCCAGCAGCAGAGAGGGCTGCAAATATGTGTGTATTAAGGATCTGGCAGATTAGATCCCAGACCCTTCAAAAACTAAACATCTCACACTTGGGGTGTTTGACATCTGATTTATTTTTTTTTTGATAGACTTTTTATTCCCTATTTTTTCTGTACGGACTGGTTGTAAGGGGGGGGGAAGTTTCAGTGGTTGGTCCTCAGATTTACTTTTCAGTGGGATTGCTCTAGTTCTCCCACCTGCTTTTTGAAGGCTGCTTGTAGGGTGTGCAGTTCAGCAAAGCAGAAAAGATAACTCCTATAACAGTCACTTCGCAGGCTGATATATATTTTATTTTATTTTTTATTACAGCAGGATAGTTGTTACTCCTCCTCGTGTCCCCTAAAGTCTGTTAGGAATCTGGTGTGAATGGAGAAAAAGCCCCTAGAGAGGCTTTGAAAAAGCAAACACATGCCTGTGTTTGGTGCGTGTGGGTGAAGTATGATAGAACATAATCTGCTGTTGGAGTAGGAACTACCAGCATTTCTAAAGAGACTGAGGTTTTGGACCATGCGGAGGTAATAGTGAGTCTTTATCATTATCATCACCTTTGAATGGTGCACACGTGATTACCCTTCCAGAAAGATGCAGGCAGGAGAGGGGATGTAGGGAAGTTCAGAAGATAAAGCGAGCTGGTGAGAAACCATGAGCACAGGCGCTACAGGTCAGCGGTGGGGTTTGGACAGCTGAGTGGGTTGGATTTGGCGCTTACAGGTGGTTTTGTGATTGGTGTTTCAGTCTTGCTGGGTTTGGAGCAACTATTCTGGATGAGGGACTGTTATTCCATGAGCTGGAGTCAGAGCAAAGCTAGAGGAGAGAAGAGGACGGTGCAGCAGGCGCAGAGGGGAAAGTGCCCTCCACGGTGGTGGGGATGAACATGGCAGGGAAAGGACCCTGCATGGATGGAGTAGGTTGCAAAGTTCAGGTGACTTCCACAAAGTTTGCTGTTGTCACCAGAGGTGTGACTTCCTTATGTTAGGAGAAATCTTAGGAGGCAGATACAGCCATGATGAGAGAGAGATGCTGCAATGGAGGTTGTGCCCATTGGTGTCTCTGGTGTTGTATGTTAGGATCAGGTCAAGACACAGATGCATGATCCAGCATCGCAACTGAAGCATGTAAATGCCACCATGTTCCCAGGAATGTCTTTGACCTCCTGCCATTAAAGATAACCTTATGTACAGCTGGGATCAACTGGACGTAGCTCAATTTTAATGGTGCAACAGTGACAACCAGTGGCCAGCTGGGCTAATCTGGGACAAGTGCCATCCCTCCAAACCAGGGCTGGGCACCTTGGGGTGATTGCTCTTGGAGAGGGCCAGTGTCACGCTGGCACAGCTCTGCCCGAGTGGTGGGAGATACCCCCCAAGCGAGGCTCCTGAGAGCAGCAGGCTCCGATGTTTCCCTCTGCAGGGTTGTGATCCCCTGCTGCTAACGGGTCAATCATCAGCGTAGTGGTTTTGGGCTGAATTTTTGGTACTGGGTACTGCTGTGACACAGTGTGAGGACAACGTTTGGTGTAAATGGTCATAGAGGGCAGAGCATACCCTCCGTGCTTCGGGGAAAAGGGCTCAGGTTAAGCCTCTGATGCTGCCAATTTACATTTGGAGATGTGCTCACCTCCAAAGCCTTTATTTTCTTGTGTGCTGTAAATGGACCTGACTTCATGGTGCATGGTGGAACACCTTGTGTCAGACTGCTTTCTGTACCCAGGAGGGAGGGAAGCAGCAAATGTCTGTTCCCCAAAGGCCTGTTTATAACCCAGCAGCTCCGTCAGCCCCCCCGTGAGATTTGGATCCTGTAGATTTACAGAGTGCATTGGTCCAAGTGGCCTCTCCTGGAGCATCTGCCTTTTGGGGAGGTGAGGGTCCTCGGGGCCAAGTGGGGTCTGCACTGGGAGGCGTAATGAGATCTTACCCAGCATGTCACCAACTCCGCTGGCAAAACTCCTCTGGAGGAGTTGGCTCTGCGTGCCTGCTTTGTGCTGGCTCCCACCGAGGTCCACGAGCACTGGGTCATCCCAAGGGATGTACCCACCAGAGCCTTCGCACGGGGACATCCCAGAGCAAAGCCACTGTCTCCAAAAGCTCCGTTTTGACTCGAACTTGGACAGCATCAGCCCCTTTTCTGTTGGTGTGCACGAGATGGCCTTGGGCAGGGGCGAAGCTGCCAGCATCCCGCCTGCGCTGTGCCTCGGACCAGTTTCGCCGCAGCCTCGATTCACTCTTTGTTTGCCCATTTTGGTCTTCCCTCCCCTCAACCTCAAAGAAGTCAGTTAGACCCCAAAGTGCTTGTCTTGCTCTTTGTTTGTGGAGGACCCTGCCATCGACCAAACACTTTTATCCCGGGAAAAGCAGAAATCCCACCGCCCGCCCCCACCTGGGTGCCGCTGCATCCCGCTCGCAGCATCCCGGAGGACTCGGCGCCGTGTCTAGCGCACCACCTCGCTGCGGCCTTTCCCCTCCCGAGAGAAGTTCGGGGCCGCGCGGGAGCTGGCGGGGCTCGAGGTCCTCCTGCTCCGCGTTTGCCATCTGTTTTGGGCAGGCCTTGGTCCCTTTCCCAGGGAGGTGGCAGCATCCCTCCCCGGGGCCACCGCAGGGCGGGCACACGGTGGGGGGAGGACAGCCTTTGCTTTTTTGGTAGTTCAAAGGCTGCTGGTGTCCTCGTTGCTGCTGACGAGTTGGTTGATGATGCAGATGTGCAGATCTGGTTATATCTCAAAGGAAATGGGGGTTGCGTGAGCCAGGGTTTGAACAGCTCGAGGCCTCTAGCCGAGTCGCGGGACTGCCACTAAGTTGCCATTTGCAAGATCTGGACCGATTTTTGAGAGTTTGGGACTAAGGTAAGCCCCTTGCGAGCCGGCGCACGCAGCCCGAGGGTACTGACCCTTCAGGGGTGGCGGCTGGTGCTGGACCACACCATCCCATGGGCACCTGTGATGCTCCTGAGACACCAGGAACCGCCCTGGGCCCGCGGTGGTCAAATTATGCTGAAATCCAAAAAAAAAAAAACCCCAAACCCTCCAGGTGAAACTCTTCGGTCTTTCTTGGCCCAATGTAAACATGTTGTGCGTCCCAGTTTGGGGTTTCTCAGGTGAGTTGCAGCTCCCAGTGAAGCGGTGCCGACTTCCACCTGGTCAACTTAACGAAGACTAACTTGTTTGGTTGGAGTTTATAGGTCATAAGATCTTAAATTCTCGCCCCGTTTCCCATTTTGCCCCCGGGGCCATTTGAAATAATTCTGTTGCGCGTGTTTTGGGGTTTTTCAAACTTAGTAATTGATTTAAAAGTGTAAGATTTTGGGGGTATAAGAGCACCCGAGCGTGATGCTGAGCTGCTCCTGGGTGGGGAGAGGCAGAGCGGAGCCGGGCCGGAGCCCAGGACCCGGCAGCGCATCGCCGCCCTCCCCTCCGGGCGCCCCGGGTTGGGATCCGCTCTCCTCCTGCGCCTTGTTTCCCTGACCAGACTGGGCTAAAAGTAAAAAGTAAAACAGGAGGTGAAACCCTTTACTTCTGTTTGTTAATCTTTCTTCTTCTATCTTTCTTTCCCCTTTCTTTTTTTTTCCCTTTTTTTCTTTCTTTTTTTTTTTTTTTTTTATTAGCAGTGCTCCTTTTTTCTCTCTCTTTTGGCTCAATAGAAAGAAAAAAAGTTTTGTCAGCACTCCTGTTTCTTTTGTTGTTTTCTTTTTCTCAGAAGTCTTTTCTGCTTTTATCCTAATCCCAGGCATGCATGAGGGAACAGTTGTGCTCTGTTGTTTGTCTGTTCTGCTAGTTTTGAACCAGTAGGGCTCCCGCTTTGTTCTCTTTATTTTCTGAACACAGAAAGGTAAAAGAGTAGGAATAGCGATTGAAACTCTTAAGAAGAGAAACCTTCGATATTTATTTAGATTTAATTCTTTTTTTTTCTTTTTTTNATAATTAAGAGATAATGACAAATAAAAAAAAAAAGTGCGGAGGGGAAAAAAAAGGGAAAAGGAGAGAAACCTCTTTTCACCCCTCTGAGATCAGAGTTTTGCTACCCAGAACGATTTAAACTTGCACCCCTCAAGATGCTGCACTTCTGTGTTGTCCGATTTATTCACTTTCTGGAACCAGACAACGATGTAACATATACCGGGGCTCTTGTGGCTTTATTTTTTTCCTCCCCCGCACACTGAATTGCTTCTTTTTAGAGACGGTTTTAGGATTGAAGCGCGTATCTGCAAAGCAGCGTTAGGCTGGTTTACCTGATGCCATGGCAGCCTAATTTTCAAGTCAGACCTGTTTTTTTTAAGCTTATATTTATGGCTTTAAATCCACCCCGGTGCTTCTCAGCTTTTTTTTTTTT
>VUYV01000006.1:8918326-8958156 GCA_008711295.1 Anarhynchus alexandrinus | reverse complement strand
AAAAAAAAAAAAAGGCAAAAGCGATGCTGGTTTTGGTAGTTTACCTATATAAACTGCAACTGTTTCTACTGTAGTTTTCTTGCTTAGTGTAGTTACTAAACAACAACAAAAAGAAATCTCCTCGAAGTTTATGCGAATCTCCAGTGTTTTCGCTGAGCTGCTGTGCTGCTGATTCAGCTGGGGAGGCTGCTGCGGGGATTTCTTTTGGGCTTTTTTTGCTTGTTAATCGTCATCAGTTAATTCTTTTAAGATTTTGAGAGTTTTTTTTAGACGTAGAGTTGGGTTGTGTGGGCTTTCTTAACTCAGGGAGTGATGCTGTAGAGAATAAGCACCAGATTTGTATGGTTAAATTAATGTCGAAAGCGCTCTCTGCCTTTCCTGGAGTGTTCCGTATCGCCTCTAAGCCCAAGTTTGCCGTTTCCCCTCGGCTGCGTTTACCCCCTTACCGGGTGTAAGAGGATTTCTCCTTAGCTGGCTGTGGGATGAAACGGAGCGGGGCACAGGTAGGGGACGGACGGCGTGAGCCCCCCTCTCTCCGCTTGGGAAAGCAGCTTTAATTACAGCCAACCTCATTTACGGCGCGCTCAGGACAAGGCACAGGGCGTCGGAAGGAATTCTGCCCTGGGACTAACGCGGCACCGAAGTGGCTCTTCTCCCACCGCCGGGCGAAAGAGCAGAACGAACATAAATTTCACCCGTTTCCCATCCCTGTCCTACAGGCAGATTTGGTTAAAAGCCCTTCTCGGTGTGGAAGGGGCTGCGACGCCGTAGGGAGGGTGTGGAGCAATTGTGCTCTGGAGGCTGGAGGGGGGGTCTCCTTCTCTCGGCTGCGCAGGGGTTTACGGTGCGTGGTTATAATCTCCATTTTTTACAAGCACCTAGCACGTAAAACGCCACTCAGATGATTATAGCTGGTTTGTAATCGCTGGGTTTGTTTGGGTTGGGTTTTTTTTTATATTATTATTTATTTGCGCCTTTGTAGCTCCGCTCGTACAAAGTCCTTTCGTAAAATTGTCAGATTCGATTCTTTTTCACGCCAAATTGGACCAAGTTTGTTTCCCTCGTTTTATGGAACCCCCTTTATTGGTTTTTGAATTATAATTTGGAAATGAAAGATGAGGCGTTTTCAAGCGCTGAATACGATGTTTTATAGTTTAATTTGTACGGAGACCTAAGCCTTATTTTTAGTTTTGTTACGTTACCTAATTTATTAGATCGTATATTATATAACACAAGGCAGCTGGATAGCTGAGGTTACATTAATAATTTTGATACATATGGCTAATTAGTTTGCGTTTTCTATGGGTCTCAATTTAAAAAAATATAATAATAATCTCCATATCTGTTTTAGACTTCAGCAATAGCGTTAAATGCAGGGGGTACCTAAACAGAACTATTCACACACAATTGTGAAATTTGCTTTTTAAATATAACTGATTTGATATTTTTAAAAAGTGACCGTCCCTTTGGCATCTCATGATTTGCTCACAAAAGGATACAGCCGTCTTATCTGCCCACCCTTTCTGAACGACACCTTCGAAACTGCGGGGCAGGAACCCGGTTGGTTTGGTGGTTTAAGAAATAATATTTTGATGCCATCAGCTGCCTCGCAAAAAAATGAGAAGTTGTTGCTGTTCTGGTTGCAAGTGCTTTATGAGAAAGCGTGGAAAGAAGAAGAAGAGACTTGAAACACCACAAAGTAGCCTGAGTCATTTAGTTGAAAAAGTCATTTGTTGAATATCTAATTTTCCTCTTCCAGTTTTGTTGCAGTTTTAAATTACTCCACGCTTTGGGTTTGTTTTGACTGTGTTATTCTCATTTAGCTTTTCCAGCGAACTCGTTCAAAATAGTTTCTGGATTTAAACAGTTTCCTTCTGTTTCTGCGGTTGGCTTTGAGAAACGATCACTAAAAAGTGTTAGACTTCAGCTATTCTTTTGATACAATTAATAATAATAACAAAAAGAGTCCTCCTGTTGGCAGCACTAAAATATTGTGCGTTTACATTCCGCTGCGTTGTTTGGCCGATCGTAAATCTCCCCTGTGCAGCTCCGATCGGGTTTTAAACGTCTGTCATAATTTATTAAACCAGTTAACAAAAATGCGTTGGTAAAGAAAACCCATTCAAATGTGAACACGAACCACTTCAATCACTATCTGCGGAAAGCTAATTTATCAGCTTAAATTCCCTTTCTGCGATGAATAGCATTTTGCTCTGGAATAGACTTGCAGTCTGAAAATGTTTTAATTTTTTTTTTTTTTAAGGGAAGTGGAGAAGGAAAAAAAAAAAGGAAAAAATAGAAAACATATCCTTAGTTTTGCCTACGTATCATGCTATAATTCAAAATAAGGTTTTCTTTCTTCATTTCAGAGGCGAGGAGGTAAACGTTACCTCTCTCGCGCCCATGCACCTCGGATTAATCGAAAGTGCAGATGTAGAGAAATGTGCAGGCAGAACTTGAAATCCCATTTCCCCCCTTGATTTACAGTTATAACCTATGGGGGAAAAAAAAAAAGGTTTGAAAATTGGCTGCTACAAATGCCTTCGATTTTATTTATTATTTTTTTTCCTTATCCCACGTGTGTGCTTTCTTAAGGGATGGGAGGACCTGTGCTCCTGCTTTGGGTGCTGCGCTGCGGAGTAAGTTGTTGCCCAAATTTCTACTATTTGTAGCAGAGAGAAGGGGGGAAAAAAATCTGCTTTCGTGGTACTTTACGGCCATCGCCGTTTCACTGCGGATGGGTATATCAGCAGATGAATTTACTGCTGACTTCCAGTGTGCTCTGCGTGAACGGGAGCAGAGTTTTTTTTGTTTTATTAAAAAGCAAACCAAGAAGCAAAAAAAAAAAGTCAAGCAAACCATTTCCAACTCCCCGTTTGGTTAAACGCTGTGGGTACGAGTTCTCCGCGCCCGTGGTGGTGCGTTGGGAGGCTGTGAACCCTGTCAGAGCTGGCAAAGCACATCGTTAGGGCAGTAATCCGGCTGTATTTTCATTTTCAGGGTACAGCAGAGCACTTATTTGCCGTCTCTCTCTCTGTCTCCCTCCCTAATGTTAGTGCAGAAAGGAAACTTAATCTCTCCAGTGACCCTGCTTCTGTTCTTCGGCTCATAAAAGCCAAAAAAAGTCAAGGCAGAGCCTCCAAAATGTTGGCAGATCCTGTAAATTACCCTGTAGCACCTTCCGGGGAGCAGATTTTTGCCCGGACTCTGAGTTTTTATTCCCTTTTGTGAGTTTAAGAGACGCTCTCGATACCAATTCAATGTATCGGCGCGTACAGTATTTGATTTATAACAAATTGTTTTACGACGCGCAACGACTGAAGATAATTGTGATGGAATACAAATTTTTAAATGAATTCCAGGGCGTTGGATGCCTCATTACCTACGCGTGGAGGAGAGCTGCTGGGTTTGTGGCTGCAGAGGCAGGGGCACAATTTAATCAATGCATTTAGAAATAAAAACCCTAATGTCTCCTTCCAAAGCGGGCGAATTAAACGCGCAACAGAGGAACGGTTTCAACGTTGCCGTGTGTAATTAGCGACTCAAATGTAGGCTGATGTCGTTATATTGTTTTGCTTACCACCGATTAACCTAATATTGACGGGGAATAAGGGAAGAAATGGCTTCTGGTGAGATGGTTAGGACGGGAGCCTCAAGCAGGAGCTGCATTTGGTGGTTTTATAAAAAAATGTGCAAAGAAAAAAAAAAAAACAAACCCTAAACCCCACCCTTCCTTTCTGCTCCTTGCTTTGACACCGCCTAAATTAAATGCAGAGTTGCGTTGGCTTTGCACGTTGTTTTTTCGCTCGTTTGACATTTAATACTGTTGTATCAGGACCGCTCATCTTAGCTGAGATACAGGAGGAGGGGGGGGGAAATACCCAATTTAGACCAAATGTGAGAGGGACTCGCCGAAGCCAACGTCTGCGCGAGCTGCTGAGCAGGGAAGGGAGTTTGCGTGGGCTGGAGAAGGCAGATTGTCCCCAGGACGTGGCCGGGGAGAGGACGGGGGAGCGTTGCTGCCACCGCAGCGTTGGGACCCCGGCAGCTCCCCGGCACCGCAGCATTGCAAAGGCTTTTCGTTCGGGAATCGCTACTTCCCAAATGCAGCTGGCTAAAAAAACCCGTGCTTTCTCCATAAAACTCTCATTAATCTGGTGTATAAAGNTTTGCGTGGGCTGGAGAAGGCAGATTGTCCCCAGGACGTGGCCGGGGAGAGGACGGGGGAGCGTTGCTGCCACCGCAGCGTTGGGACCCCGGCAGCTCCCCGGCACCGCAGCATTGCAAAGGCTTTTCTTTCGGGAATCGCTACTTCCCGAACGCAGCCGGTTAAAAAAAAAACGTGCTTTCTCCATAAAACTCTCATTAATCTGGTGTATAAAGTATATTTTAAAAGTTGATTGTTAATGACGTGGTTCTCCGGGCTTTTTGCTATCGCGACCACTGCAACGCCACCGCGTTCGATAAATGTCATGTTATTGTATGTCTGAAGTTTAAAAAAAAAAGAAAAAAAAAAAGGGGGGGGGAGGTTTAGTTGCAATCTGTAATTAAATCCAGCGGGAAGTATTTCCTGAATGGCAGAGACCTTTCACACTCTGTTACCTAATTCTTTACAGGTGATTTCCCGCCCCCCCCTTCTCCCCCCCCCCCTTCTTTTTTTGGCGCTGGGAAGTGGTAGTCATAGCAAAATCGGTTGGATTTCAGAGCGAGAAAATAGTCGCTGCCGTCTCGTAGGGAAATTGGTAGATGCGAGGGCTAGTCCTCGCAGCGAGGAAAAAGTAATTTCACATTTATTTTTTCCTCCCCAAGAAGTAAAATGGGATTGAAGGGACTGGAAGATAATAATTTTTATTAAAATAAAATAAAAAGAGCACCTCTTTTGGTTGAAAAAGAGCTCGACGCAAGGCTACATTTCCCCCTTTTGTGTCAGAAATGATGGAGGGCAGCGCAGGGAAGGGGCTGCTCCGTTGCAGATGCTCCCTCTGCCTCCATCCTCCCCATCTTTGGGTACCCCCAACCCCTCGGGGCCGGGGGGGGGACGACATGGGCTCTGCCCCGGCTGGGGGCTCTCGCCCTGCGCCGGTGGCCGTGTAAACCCTCGCACCAACACGACAGGGAGCAGCCCGCGCACAAGACGGCCTTTTCTCTCCCGAGGAAGAGTCCGCCTCTCCCCTCCAACCTGCTTTGCTGGAAAAAGGGCTTTCCCAGGCGAAATAACTTACTTACATTGGGAGGAGCCTTTTGTGGCCGGGCTCTCGTATTGTTCTTTGAAAAAGTGGCCCTTTCCCCCCACCCTCCCCTTCCTCTGCTCCCTGAAGAATAAAGCGATGCAAAGAAATACAAATGGCACAGCGATGACTCGGGCTGTTACACGCAGGTCTGATTTGATAGATGAGATCAGTTCCTACAGTATAAATCTGCGCCGGTTTCCTTCCGAGCTTTGTGCGGAGATTCTGGCCCCATGTTTTGATAATACCTTCTGAAAAGCGAGCAACTCGAGAGTCAGTTAAAACCATATTTCTTCCAGGCAAATAAATGTATAAATGCTCCCAAAACGCGCTTGCAAGCAGAAACGTCAGCTAGTGTTCTCCGGGTATTTTGATGTCGACGGAATAACATTTTGGCATTGACAAAGATGGAAATTTAAAGTAATGACTTGGTGCAGCAGCCTTCAAAACGGTAGATAAAAATACGGCAAAATTTCCTTACTGTTGATAGAAAAAGGTTGCTTTAATTTGAAGACATCTAAATAAAAGAAGCCGTTGCTCAGTTTAGCAGCCTCTTGGCAGCGTCCCTTGTGCCATGGCTTCGCCACCAGACCTTTGAGATGTTGGTTGGCCCAAATGCTGTTCCTCTTGTTTCATGTTGGCCACCCAAAACCCCTCGTGCGGAGGTTCCTGCAACTCCCTGGCTCGGGTGCCTCAAAGCAAACTTGGGTGCAAAATTGCCTCTTTGAAGTCAACAGCTCCTGGGGAAAACAAGTCATGTTTTGTTTTGTTTTGTTTTTTTCATAAGAAATGGTGCAGAAATTCCCTCTTGCCTCAACACCAGTGTTGCCACTCGCCCCATGGCTGTGTCTGTGGATGGTGCTGCTAAAACAGGACCAGAGGTTTGCAGGTGGGGAAGAACCGGTGTTCATCACGTCCCCTGTGGAAACCAGGAGAGACACCACTCTGGCATTGCCACAGCTGAGTTGGTGAGTAGGTTTGCCCCTTGCGATGCCGGGGAGTCCCAGAGCTTTTCTAAGATCGTGAGAGGAAGAGGACGTTGGTGCCTAGCAAGGGAACTGCTTTATATTGACCAGTCTACAAGCAAAGGGATGGCTTGTTCATATGCTCCATGGCATTCGTGTGTGCGCAGGAGGTCCTGGGGAGGACTGTCATGTGGCGGGACAGGGATGGACACCACCTCTCCTGCTCTTGCAGCTATGGGATGGTTATAGCGGTGTGCAGGAATGAAACTCATCGTGTGCGTCACCTCCAGGAGTCATTCTGCAGACGTGTTACCGTCTGCTCCACCGTGGCCACGTGTTTTCTGGAGGGTTGTGGGTACATCAAAGCTGCCATGTGGTGTTTTGCACTGTGAGTGGCCCATGCCCCGCAGAAGGCTTTGCCCGCAAGTTGGGTTGAAGATCAGTTGATAACAAACGCCATCGGTGCTGTATGTCTGGAAAAAACATGACGGTCACAATGCTCTTATGAAGGTGGCTTGTCTGGACTTAACCACAGTTTGGGTACGCGGTACCTCCTTCCGGTCACCCAAAAGGCAGCAGCTTCCCACCGCTTTCCTCGGTGGCTACAAACGAGAGTGCCCGCTCTCCGGGGAGCAGCTGATCTCTTTGTTGTAACTGCAGAGCCCAAACAGCCTGACTAACGAAGGCAGGATTGGAACAGGCAATCAAACGGGTTGGGGACTTTATCTGTTCTTGGCACAAAGTGGAAGTACCTTGTCTACACCAAACCTCGCTCATTTACACTTTGCTTATCTGCAAATTCCATAATTTGCATACACAAAACAGCGCTTTTTCCACATTTATTAGCACTGATTAATAGCAGAACGCTGCAGCGAACCCTCCTATTACTCCAACTTCATTACTTTTACAAAGTAGACTACAGCCCACTTACCCGAAGACGCTTTGCTCGGAAGAATTATCGATGATTAAAACCAAGCTACACTTGTCAAAATAAATTACCCGAGTACATTTCGAGAGGCAGCAGCCTTCCTCTTTACGGCGGTTGCCTGCCTGGCTAATTTGCGCTGCGCGGAGACTTGCGGTGGGGACGGCGGCGCTGGTGGAGGCCGCGCGATGCCACGTGGCAGCTCCCTGGCACGGGCTGGGTCTGCGGAAGCCATTTGGGTTCTCTCGTGTTTCCTCGGACGTTACTGGTATTACACCAGCTGCGGGCGTGATCAAACTTCGCCGGCGGAGGAAGGTAACCCGTTCGTTGGTTTGCAGAGCTGGGGTTCCCCGGGATTGCCTCCAACCCGCGCGGTGTCTCCGGCTGCTGGATTTTGCCGGCGGGCGCGGGAGTCAGCTGGGAGCCGGATGGAGATGCAGGGAGCTCCCCGTTGGCTCTAAGATGAGGTGGCACAGAAGTGCGTTTATTTTCCTCAATGGTGTGGAATGAATTATACTCGTGAAATTTGCTCCAGATCTTCCTTCCGATATATAAACAAATGGCGCAGAGTGCCGAAATGTCCTGGTTTTCCTCCCAGGGGAGAACTTGGCAGTGGTAGGAGACAAGATGCAATGTGGCAAATGCCTTCTGCTTTCTTGTTTGATGGGGCAGAGGAGAAACCCTCCCGTACTGCTGCTGGGCGGAAAACACCAAGGCTTCTAGCGAAAAATTCTTCAATGCTAGGGCAGGAGGGAGGTCTTGAGTGATGGTGTCCTGCTCGTCTGCCCACCACAGTGCTGGGGCCACTGCCTGCAAGAGGACCGATGGGGACAAGAGCCCCTTCAGCCTCTCTGGGCGGCAAAGGGGCTGCGGTGAGCTGTAGTGTGCGTGGCCCCACTGCTTCACGTGCTCAGCGAGGGACTGTTGGTGGTGCTCCTCGTTGCTGTTGGGGGTTTCTGGAGGGGTTGGGGAGGATGCTGATGGTAGCTGGTGTGGCCCTGCAAAGGACTCGTTAGAGCAAAACGGTGGTGTGGGTTCATTTCTTCTGTGCACCGTGACCATGTGCACAGTGACTATAAGGGGTTTCTCTTGGTAAGTGGATAAGGCTGGTAAATATTCGTCCCCAAAGGCGGTGTTGGGAGCAGTGGGCTCTAATGTGGGGCTCGGTGCCACGCTGTGGGCACCACTTGTGTCTGGGAACGGGCTGAGCTCATACCGAGGAGGACTCGCGTCCTGTGGGGAAGCAGAAAGCAGCTGGAGACAACTAGTGAGGGGGCAATGCAGGGACATGGGGACACTGCCTGGGGGACCTGTGTCTGGGGACACCCCTCAATTCCTGTTGCGGGTGGAACCTGCTCACTCGCTCTGCTCGGCCTGGGACAGTCCCCACCATACCTGAGAACGTGCCGCCTTTTGTCTGCAACAGAGGTGGGCTTTGGGTGAGCGCTCATTTGGATTCCCAGATGCAGCGGTGGCGATGTGATGGAGATGGGTATGAAAAGAACTTTTTCTCAACTGCTGGTGCCAGGGTGTGTTTGGGGATGATGTTATAGGTGAAGTAGAACTTTCCAGACCAAGCTGCCTTTTTGGACTAATGCAAGGGATGATGCAATAACACCCTACAGGTATTAATTCCCCTTTCAGTGGCTTTTCTTGGGCACAGGCTGAAAGCACAGAGCACCTCGTGACCCGAGCTGGGCAGGCAGCAAAGAGGGGGCAAATCTGAAATATCTTCGGATGCTTAAGGCTTCAAAGTGCTGGTGGAGGAGGAGGAAGGAGATAAAGATCACTGCTGCCTTAACCGAAGGGATTGGAAAGGGTGTAGGCAGAGAGGTATTTTGGCATTTCTTCTTTGTGCGTGGAACTGGCAGAAGGCTGCGGAAGGCTGCCACGGGATAGCAGCAGGCTCCATAAGTGGAGCTTGGCTTTCTGCTGCGGATTAGATCCTCGCCCAAAACGCTGTTCCTCATTATCAGGCTCCCAGTAGGTGAAGGGGCTGCTTTCCAACCGCCCTACAAACTGCGCCGTCGGGGTGGATGGTGTTTTCCGTGAGAAAGGCGTCTGTCACAGGCGGTGAATCCTCAGCCCGTGGGCTCTTGGGGCACCCCACGATGGGAAATCACGGGGGTTCGCATCTTGACTCGGTTACGGCGACTCTCAGGGTCCGACTTCCCTCGCTGGAGTGGCAGCGTGAATCCTGACCAGGAGATCCTGATCAGGGAGGGAGGGGAGAGGGACGAGGAACCTCTCGTTCCCCTGCAAGAGGCTTGTCCGGAGGGGCGGAGGGGATTCGGCAGCATCCGTGTCGCTGCAAAGTGATGCAAACCCTGAGAAATTCAAATTGCCCATCTCGGTGTGGGGTACCTAAAAAGATGGGCACGCTAACTATAAATACAAAGAAACAACAAATTGCAAGTGTTTAGAGGAACCATATTTTATCATGCAAAATTAAGCCCTTTTTTAATAAAAAAGAGCAAAGCAAACAGAATGGGGAACGGAGTAGAGGTAACGCAATAGCTTAATTGAAAAATTAACTGGAATTGGTGGAGATACGAGTGCTGCTCTCTGGATTGAAAGCCGGCTGGAGGAATGTAAACAAAAGAGCAGGAGAAGCAGGGTTTGGTTGGGGGGAGGCTCCGCGTTGCTGCAGACGCACCGACGGCGGATCCCCTCCGAGCGGCACCCCGGCGGCGGCGCGGGATGGCGAGCAGGGGGGTGCCCCATCAGCAGTCGCAAAAATGTTTGAAAAAGACCGAGGAAGCTTAGAAATTGGCCCAAACCCCACTTTCCCGGGGAAAATCCTGCCTCATGCATTAAAGAAAACCAGTCCTTCCCGCGTGCGCTCCGCAAGGGGAAGGCGGGAGAGGAGACGGGAGCCTTTGGGAGCGGTAGAGAGGACTCGGAAGCAGAAGGTGATGGGGAGCGCAGGTGCGAGGGGCGGCCGGAGCCCTCCCGAAATACCCACCCTGGCAAACCAGCTGCACCGGGGACCCTTCCTCCCGGCCAGGCGGGGTTTCACTGAAATGCCAGTCGTGCCCACGGACCATCAGATCAAACAGACCCTTATATTTTCCCCCCATCCCTTCCTCCCTCCCAAACCCCAGTTATCTATTGGAACCAGATGCATTTTGTGCCGCAGGAATTTCCAAGCGGGGAAGGCCGGGCTACCTCGATTGCGACCAGAGAGGTGACGGTCTGTCTCCCTCTGAATTTGTGCTTTTTCAGGCTGTAGGGCACGGGCAGCCCTTTTTTCCCCCCCGCAGAGGGCGGGCTGCCAGCAATCCCCTTCCCAGTGCTCGGCGGACACTTGTTGTCGCGTAGAGCCGGGCGGGCTGCGAACTTCACCCTCGGTGGTTAACGAGACGGCGCAGATCAGATTAATTCCACGTTCTCCTTTGTGTACCTTAGTAGCATTTTTTTTTTTTAATCACGTTGAACGTGTGAGTTTGTTTTCTTTTTTTTTTTTTTTTTTCTTTATAAGGTTTGTTTCATTTAGAGCCGTTTTGAAGTGATAGGCACCTTTCTAGGTAGCGGCTTCTTACAACGTATAAGCCCGTTTATCAAAGGCAGGATTTGCTGCTGTTGTTTTTCTATTAGGGAGGAATTACACTAAGCCTGTAGCAGACATTTTGTGTTACCATGGCAGCCCATATTTCCTACAGGGTTGTGACCTCTAATGACTACAGTGGAAAGCTAGGAAAAATGGGGACTCTTTGAAGATTAGTAAATAAATGCATACTTATGCAAACTATCCCAGAGATGACTAAACTATAGAGAGGGAACGGCACGATTCCGAGCGCTGAGTAAATGGCTCTATGTAAATACCTGCGCGTTTTTTAAAAATCACCTTTCATTTCACCCTGCTTTTAAAAGGCTGTTTTGCTTCCATCAAAGTGGTACACCGAACACATTTTCTGCATAGGGGCCCGTATTATTTTTCACGTAATGAAACAGAAATACTGAGTTCAGGATTTCAGCAAAAGATGTTTCTCACCACCTAAATCATTCTTTTTTTATAGCCTTTTCAAATATTATTGCCATCGTGATTGAATTTTCACTGTTCTTTTAGTTCATCATTGCTAGATAAAATAAGGCAGCAGAATGTACTGAACTTTTAAACAGACATCTCAGTGGGAGCTGTCTTTATTCTTTTAAAATAGCGTAGTAAAAAAAAAAGTCTCTGTTTTTAAAAAGAACAGATTGATTTTTACGTATGGAATTTAGTAAAAAGGAAAAATTGCACCTATCGAGTAGTACACAGTACTTATTTTGGACCATTAAAATACCTACAAAGGTATTTTATAGGATTTGTTTGTGAATTTTAAATGATCCTGCATTGTACTCTGCAGTGATCTCCTAAATTGTACAAAGCCTCAGCAGACATGCTGGTATACTCCGTGCATCTTCAGTTAATGACCCTTTTCATGTAAGCCCAGCTGTTGCAATGTAAAAAAAAAATAAATTAGCAAAATGTGCCTCTTCTCCCTGCGTCTTCCCTTCACTTTTCTGTGGATTTCAGCATTTTTCCCCTTTCAGTCAGTAACTTTCCAGACTCCTGCAGCCCAGATACGTGGTACGAAACTCTCCCGTTGATGCTGTCAGCAGAAAAGGAGCAGATCAAGGTCTTGCAAAACAAAACCAACGTCGGCCGGATTCTGAATATCTTCCTCTCACGTCAGAAATACCGGGGTCAAGACAGTGCTACTGCTTCTTACAATGGAGGTTGTTTTAACCCTTTTCTCTTCCTTTAAATAATACACTCTGATCCTTTGCAGGTAACCCCACAGCACTGGTTTTTGGGGAGAGCGCTGGAGCCCCTTGTGTTGGAGCCACATCTAATGAAGGTTGCAACGCAGCCAAACCACAGGGTGGGATGTGTTGGGGACACATCGCCCCGGTGCTGAATCTACCTGCCGTCCTTTTTCTGTGGAAATCACGGGGGCTTGAGGACACCAGGATGGGCCGGGGAGCAGTTTTGTTGTGCCCTGGAAAGCGCAAACCCAATATCCACAGGGATATTCCCTGCAGACTCCCCGACACGTTGGGTGCCCGTGTAGGATGGGAAAGCCTGGGTGGCTTTGTGACCCACCCTCGCATCAGGGTCTAATGTTTTCCTGAAAATCAATGAGTTTTGGGGGTGGCTCCTGGCAGGGGCACACACAATGCTGTTGGTGCTGGCTGCTCATAGCTCTTACCGTGTCCTAAAGGTCCTTCTCCTGGGAAGCCCTCGGATAAGTCACTATTATTTCTAGCTTAAGCAGCAGTAGGAGGTGCGTCACCAGTCCCTGAGGCAGCATAGCTTGGGGGATCACAGAAACCGCCCCGCAAGGTGTGAGGTGCGGGGAGTGGCCGTGGTCTCTGGTGGATGGGAAAATGGTGGAGACCGGAGGCAGATGGAGATAAAGCATCAGTTTTGGTGTTGGTTTTGATTTCTTTGCATACGATTTTGCTTCTTGATAACTGCACTGGCAGTACAAACTAACAGGCTCTTTCTAGGGATGTGGGACACCAGATGCCTTCTGGGCTGGTTCGTGTCACCAATCACTTGTCTTATTAATCTTCTTGGAATTGGGAAATTTAGTGCAAAATGAGAGGCTCCTGATGCAACCAGTCCTACTTTTCTCACACAGCTTCACAACATGCTTACGAGCCAGGCTTTTTTATGTTCTTCTTTCTTCAGCTCTTGGTAGCTTTGAGTTTTCTGTCAGTTGACAGTGACCTGAAAAGGGCCTCCCGGGGAAGTGCCCTCTCCTTGCGTTCTCCTCCTCCTCTCCTCTGGTGTCAGTAGTGAACCACCCCCCGGAGCAGGGATGGGGGTGTGCGGTCCCACCTCCCAGACTCCTGCCCTCTTTGCCCAGGGACAGTTCTCCTCTCGCCCTCTGCACGGCCCTTAAAGTTTTTGGTTGCAACTGGAGATCTTCCAACACAAATGTTTGCTGCTCAGCAGCCTCACCTGAGGTGTGGGGTACGTACAGATCTGCCCTTTACCTGATCCCAGGCTCTCTGGAAATCCTCCCGTTGGCTTCCTGGGCTCCCACAGGACCTGTTCTACTTTTTAAAGCTCAAAATAAGCTCTGAGCAAGAGGGGCCGAGCGCGTGGCCTCCGTCGGTGTGTTGTGGGTCGCTTGCCTCAACCGTGAAGCAACCCTATCCCCCCGCCCATCCTTGAACGCATAGTTTCCAGCCCAAACTATTTGACAAATCTGACCCAGACTAGCTAATAGTTTCAGGGTGACCAAAACCGCGTATCTGACGAATTTACGATTCAACTGAAAATTCTTGCTTTACTCAAGTCCAAACATAGAGAGGAAGCTGGTGGTTAAGGCAGCAGGGAGGAAGAGAGGAAAGGAAAGCTGGTGAGGAATGCCGGGGAGGCTGAAAGGGGATCCTGACGTGGGCTGTGGGGCCGGCAGAGCTCTTTGGAAAGGGGAGGGGGTTCTCCCTGGTGGAGGACCCCGACCTTCACTTTGCACATGCTGGTTGGGGTCCCCCAGGTCCTGGCTAAGGGAAGACCCCTCCACCCCTTCCAGCGGTCTCGTGAAACTGCTCTGCGCGCTTCCTTTGGTTAATAGCTGTCTGTCTTTTTTGTTTTGGAAGGGATTTTTCGCTGGTCCTTGAAAGCAAAATTTTTTCGTCCCTGCTGATGTGAGGTCGGAGGGACACTCGGGGTTCAATGAAATGGAGAGTGTGCGCTCCTGAGAAGGAAAGCGGTGGGATTTTACATCTGGGGGGGTGGAGCAGCACCGAGTCGTTACTGGTTTTGTAGTGCGGCAGCTGAGTTTGTGGTTTCCCAGTCCCGCTCCCAAGCCACCGCCACTTAGAGCCGCTGCTGTCCCCAGTCCCCCACTGGGGGGGTCTCTGCAGGTCCCACCTTCCCTGAGCTGCCCGGCTCGCCTGCTGGTGGGACCGGCAGGAGCGCAAAGCGAGAGCCTTTGGGAAATGCAATGACTCCTGCATGTCCTGCTCCTGGCTTCTGCTCCCTGAGAACCAGCAGACTGAAGGTAAAACAGGCGGGTTTGGGCACAGCCCCACTGCTGCAGGCAACCGAGCGAGTCCAAGAGACACCAAAGTGGTGTCCCAAATTTGCACCTTTTGCCTGTGGCTGGGAGAGGCTTTGGGAGCCTAAATCTCTGCCTCTCCCAGGGCAAGCCCGGTTGCTGTCAGCCTCCTCCAAACACCTTGGTGCCACCAACCTTGAAGCCAAACCCAGCAGAAAAGCCCCTGCATCTGAGCGGAGTCGCGTTGCCCATGCTGTGTTTCTCCTGTCGGAGCTGGTTGTCATGGAGTCGGTTCCAAACAGGATTAGAAGTTCAGGTGAGGAATAGATGGGCTGGTGTTTCTGCAAGGCTTAAATATAAAGGAAAACAGGGGAGAAGAATAGCTCCAAACAAGGCTACCCTCCAAGAAAATATTGCCCGTGGCTTTTCCCCGCGGCTCTGTGGCAGCAGAGATGAACCTTTGGCTGCTTCTGGCTTTCCCGGTCACGATCGGAGCAGTTCTGGAAGTCAGCAAAAGAACCACGTTCCACAGCCCAAATTCAAAGGGCTTTTTCTTTTCTTTCTTTCATTTTTTTCTTTTTTTTAAGACTGAACGTAAACGGAGTATCCTTTATCGCCCAGAGTACAGAGGAGACCACAGTGCAGCTGTGACAAAGCTTTCTGCTTTCCAAAGTACTGCAGTGATTAAGGAGAGCAAGTCTCTGAGCGCCGATGGGAGTTAGGTGCTTCGTTGCCATTTCAGCCTTTGAAAGTCTCTCTCTGATTTAGCCAAGTAAACTCCTGTGCCAATTATCTCGCAGAAGTTTAAAAAGCCTGTCTGAGCCACAGAAAACTCAACGTATCCAGGGACTCGTGCTGCTGCGAGGACAAATCTATAAATCTCTTTAAAACAAACAAAGGAAATGGATTAAGAATGAGTTTGGAAGCTATGTGTATATATATATATATAAAATTTTGTCATAGGTGTAAAATAGATATATAAAATATATACAGATTGTACCCAACTTGCATTCCAATTAGCTTCCCCTAGATCTTGTAGGAAATCAGGGAGCAGGTCTGGCTGGCGATTCCCCGCTCACGTCCCTCATAGTTTTGCATTTAACATTTTGTTGAGAAAGTTCTCATTTAGGGAAGGACCCTGGCTTTTAACTGGAGCTGCCTTGTATCTGGACAACTGAAGATGCCAGCGGAGACCTGTCTTTGTGGAGGACGGAGAGATGCCCCTTCCGTCTGTTTGCTGCGCCGTTTCGGTACAAAGTGCTTCCGCGGGCTGCCAGCATCCCTGTGCCCCGCTGTGCTTCCAGAGGTGAGAAGCATTAAAAAAAAAACCAAACCCAAACGAGAACACGATCATTCCGAGACAAACATCCCCAGCTTTTCGATCCAACCGCCTGCTTGGCCGTGGCCGCGCAGCCCTTCCCCACCCCGGCTCGCTCCGATGCCGCACCCCGCGCCGGCCGGTGCTGCTGCTGGGGGTGACTCGGCTGCTTTTCCTTTTCTCCGAGACTGACTGGCTTGTCAGCTCTCCCCAGCTGAAAAATCAAATATGTATGTCCAGTGTGCTTTTTATCCAGTTAACTAAACACAAATAATGCGTTCTGCCTCTTCACTTTGAAAGCTTTCAACCCTTTCTCTTTTATCTCTGCCTGAATTGTTCTTTAGCAACCTGACAGTTGAGTATTAAATGGTTTCTCTTTTTCCTTTATCCTCTGCCCATAATTTTCAGTGATTTTTTCGCTGGGCATCACTTCCCAAAGTGCCTTTGTGTATTCAGAGCTAGGCAGCGTTGGACATTGATATGAAGAGTTGGGGCTGTTCAGCCTGGAGAAGAGAAGGCTCCGCGGAGATCTTATTGCGGCCTTCCAGTCCCTAAAGGGGGCCTACAGGAGAGCTGGGGAGGGACTTTTTACTGGGGCATGTAGCGATAGGATGAGGGGGAATGGCTTCAAACTGGAAGAGGGCAGGTTTAGATTGAACATTAGGAAGAAGTTTTTCACTTTGAGGGTGGTGAGGCACTGGAACAGGTTGCCCAGAGAGGTTGTTGAGGCCCCATCCCTGGAGGTGTTCAAGGCCAGGCTGGACGTGGCCTTGGGCAACCTGGTCTGGTGGGAGGTGTCCCTGCCTATGGCAGGGGGGTTGGAACTCGATGATCTTCAAGGTCCTTTCCAACCTAAACCATTCTATGATTCTATGATCTCGACTTCTGAAACAACGCAGACACTTCCAGAAGGTGTTTCTTCTTCTCTGGGGTCGGTTAATTTGATCCAGTGACTTGAGACTTGTCCCCAGGCCTGCTGGAGAGAGGAGTCTTGGAGAAATGTCAGCAAGTTGAAGTGACACGTGCTTACTCCCAGCCCATTTTTTTGGCATGTTGTACTTTCTGCTCCCCTGGCACCAAACCTGCCTTGTGAGTCTGTGCTTCCTGATGAGTGGGGGCAACCTCTGAGATTTAAATTGCTTTAACACAGCTTATTAGCTGCCGCGAGGTGGGTCTTTGTCTGCCAGTACCTATGTTGGCCTTGTCATGAAGTCACTCATGAAGTCACTGTATATACACCGATGCTCTGACGCAAGGCACAGGAGGGCGATTCTGGAGCTCCACTTTCCAATTCAGGAGTTTTGACCCAAAATGCTGCTATTCCTCCTAGACCTGCGTGCCTGGTCACACTGCAGGTTGGTGCATTGCTCTTTGCTTATTTGCCCAAATTAGGATAAAGCCGAGCTTTCCGTTTGAAATACTTGTGAATCTTGCAAAAATATTTCTCTTTCTCTGTTTTGGATATTTTAGTGATCTTATTTTTCTTTTTACATCCGTGTCACCGGTCTCCGTCACTTTTTCCGCTGTGTTGGGCCCATTGATTTAAGCAGTCATTTCTTGCCTTTCATTCTCAGTGAGCAGTCGTGCTATGCTTATGGGTTTGCTGGTAAAACTGTAATTTTGATGACTGCAATAGCCATTTCCATGTCAGGTCTTGAATTTGAACTGAATCAGAAGCAATAGTCGGAAGGAATAACTTTGTGAAGATCACGCTTTTTTTCAGCCGTCTCCTGGTCCAGAAGTTACGACCACAACTACTGCATAGCTGCATGTCAAATGCGGACAGAAATATTTGTAGCAACGATGCGAGCTGGAATGATGTTATGGAATTCCTGCTATGCTGAGACACTAAAATATGGTTTAAATTAAAAGTGAGGCTAAGCGTATTATTTACTTGATGAGGTTTGTTCCACTCCTTCTCTTGGGATACCTAAAAGCAGGCTGCTATTTCTTTTATTTCTTTTTTTTTTTTTTAAANTTTTTTTTAATTCCTCTGAGATGACTGATGTCCTCTAAATCAAAATGACACTCAATATTTGAAATTCATCTTCATTTGGCTGCATTTGGTCACGTAAATCACACGGTGGTGTTACTTTTGTTCCTTGGATGGTCATGGGTTGTTTCTTATAAATGGGGAACGGCAAGAAGAACCAAAGGGGAAGTTCAGCCTCACAAAGAGATGCGGTACAGAGAGAAGAACAGGGTCTTTAGCAAACGTTGGCTTTCCCCCCTTGTTGGGGCACTGCAGCCTTCCTAGAAGCATCGTGAGTGCCAGAAAGGTTTGAGAGTTCCTAACCTGAAGGTGGGATCTGGATTTAATTTTCTCTGCCTCCAAATGTATGCAGTAATTGGGTGTTTGCAAGTGCCTTGGGTAGTAAAAAGGATCGTTGCATCTCTGTCTGCCTTCTTTGGGAGGGTTTTTTAGGGCTGGGAATGGATGTTCTGACTCTCCAGTCTGGCACGTGGCACAGCAGAGATGTAGACTTCACCCAAGAGACTTCATCAGCTTTGGCTCCAAGAAGAGCCACTGCCTTAAAAGGGACGTGGTCCTTAGGGACAGAGTCAACGTGACAAATAATTTTGCCTGATCCCTCCAGAAGCTGATTCACTGCTCAGTTGCCCTCCCTTGCAGCTTTTTTCCAGTTTACAACTGCGGTGACCTCCAGGGCTGAGCTGTCTGCGCAGGCAGGGATGGGTGGGCGTGCAGGGTGGACCACGGGTGCGAGGAGTCGGGGCAGCTGCGGGCTTTGCGGTGTGCTGATTTTGTGCAGTAGGGTCAACTCTTCCTGGGCGTTAGATCCAAGAATCTTGCTGGGTTCGTTATATCTGCAGGAACCATCTCCAGGAGTTCCCAACATCTACAGCCCTCCTGTTGTGTCTTGACAAAAATTTGAAGTGTATATAAATACATAAATAGGTGATGTTGGCAAACTTGCACGCATGCCTAATGGAGAAGTAACTCTTTGTCCCGGCTCTCGCAAAGGTGGTGCGTGTGGAAACACTGCCGGCATGAAAGGATTTTATGGGCAAGGGTGAACCGGCCTTATGTTATATTTCACCTTTTTCTCAGCTCGGAAATGGTGCCGGTTTCTGCCTGCGTGAAGCCATTGTGCAGCGATGTTTGTGAACTCGCTGTGCCAAACGTCTCCCTGGTGCGCTATTAGGCTTTGTTTTGGATGGTACTGCGTGTCCTCCTTCACTTTCTGGGCTCAGACCAAGCGAGGAAAAAAATATGGCTTGCTTCTGCATGTTCCTAGAGAAGAAAGTTCAACAGGTTTGACGTGAAATCACTGGGCTATTGAAAAACAAAGTAGGAGATTTTGATCTTGCCAAATCCTATGGCTTGTAAACAGAAATTATTGCTGTCTTCCCCATAGTTGTGGGACAGAGAGAAGGCAATCCAAGTTGTAAATAAATTATGACTAACCTAGGGTATAAGCGGTACTCGATACATAAGGACTCGCTGTTCTTGGCGAACCCCGAGCCCCATCAGAGACTCCAAAACAAACCCGCTGGAAAACCGCGACGCGAGATTCCAGCATGTGCCCTGCTGTAGCAAACCGCGGGCTCCGCACTCTATTTATTTGAGATCTAGAAAAGGTCTCATGAGAGGGTCCAAAATGCCCGAGCGATGTATTTTTGGGCAGGGGGAGGGCCGGGGTTTGAGGCTGAGCTCTGCTGCTGGCAGTGGGGTTGGGGTGTATTTCTTCCACCTTTCAACGATGTTTCTAAGCCTATGGTTGCTAATTATCGGTTAATAATGAAACTTTCAGAATTAGGTCAGAATAGTGTTTCCTTTTTGTTTCATTCTCTTCTTTTCATGCCCCAGTGCACGCAGTGGGGTTGGCTCCTGCTTGCACTGCTTGTAGCAAAGGTGACCAACCCGCACCTTGAACAACGTGGAAGTGGTTGTTGCGGAGGGCAAAGCTGTGCCAAGGGACAACGGGCCTGACTGCAAGCAACTTACTCTACAACAAAATCAAAATTATCATCAGGGAGACCGGAGAGAAGAAAAGCAAATAGGAATCTTTTTTTTTTTTTTTTTTGCTGCTAAACTAAAACTTGTTTCCAGACTTGATAATTTTGCAAGGAGGTACATTTGTAATTCTACCTGGAAGCCAAAGAAGAAGTTAGTGCGTGTGCATCATCAAACCCAAAGCTGCAGAAAAAGGAATTGCCGAGATCAAGAAAAATGGATATCAAAGAAACATAAAGGTTACGCCCAGGGGTGCTGTTCTAGGTCAGAATATTTGTTGTTTGGGCACCGTTGCTCTTCTCCCCTCTGCCCACAGCTCCCCAGTGCATACCCTGCACTGGGTCCCCATGCAGAGCTCTCCCTGCTCCTGCCTGGGCAGCAAGGGCAGGACAGCCAGCACAGAGCCATGGCGAAGGAGGGGTGGGGGGGGAAGTTTTGCCCAAAATAGGGAAGGAAAGAGGCAAGATTTATAACAGAGACTCTTTTTTGGAGGTTGGCAACAGCTTTGTATCTATGAGTTCCAGGATGCACACTGGTTGTGGGAAGCAGGAAGACATGGATATTTATTTTCCGTAACCTTGTACCATTGACTGTCTTCAGTGGCTGGGACTTCTGAGCCCATAAAGGTGCTACGTTATCCGGCTCTCCTTTACTTTCCGTGTGGAAGGAACAATTGTCCATCTCCGGACTGATGGAGGCTGATTCACATAATTGATTGAACACCCAGCAGTCATGGGTTGACCTGACAATTCTGGCCAATAACCATCCTAAATAGATGTCCTTCGTGTTCTCCCAAGAGCTTGTCAACCAGAGTTTTGATGGTAAATCACAGACAGGACTACAGCAACACAGAGCTCCCCCAGCAGCCCTGTCCCACCGCGGGCTCCAGAGCAGAGGAGCTGAATCTGAGACATCATCATCTCTTCCTTAATCTGTGGTCGGGCAGAGGCTCCGCTTTGCAGGAGATAGCTGAGGCTGGAGGTCATTGCTATTGGGAGTTTCTACCAACCCCAGCAACAGCCTCTTTTCTCACCAGAGTCCCACTTTTCTTTGTCCTTCACTGCGCTGAAGACAGATCTTGGTGGGTTACCTGGGATTGTTTGCAAGGAGAACTCTCTGAAACTTTCTTCTGGACAGCATGATCTCTTGTCTCCTGTCTCTACTAGATCTGAACGTGTCTTGTGGAAGTCACAAAGGGCAGTCTGAGAGCCTTGAATCTATTTTTGCATTTGTATGCAACAGCAGAAGCAATGGTGTGTCGTGGGGGTGCCCAATACCCCTTGACCTGCCTTAGAGTCACCCATCTAGTTGAGGATCTCAGTTAGGAAGGGACACTCCAGGGAACTGTGAGGTACAAACATCCTTCTGTTCTCACCAGAAAGCTGTAAAGCAGCTTTTTTTCCATCTACCAAACTCTTTTCTTTATGACCAGAGGAAGTGGGGAGCGAAAGCAGCAGCAAGACATCAAGGCCATGGAAAACAGAATGGAAATCAGGTGGCCCCTAAGCTGCTGGTATAGGATGTGTCTGCACGGGTGGGCCCAGTGCTGAGGACCAGTGATGTCTGCTGGCAGACTGAGATAACACCAGAAGTCACCATCGCTCCCAGAAGTTGTGAGAACTCCACAGAGGTAATACCTTCTCCAAATTTCTGTGCGCCTCGGCCAAGGCAGCCTAGGGTCTGCGCTTCCCCTCATTGGGTATTTATGAGATGCTCCCTGCTCTGCCAGGTAGTCTGGCTGAGTTCAAAGGCACTGCTGCAGTTGCCTGGGTAAGGATTATTCTCAGGAGTAAATCTCCACAGGATCAGGCCCTAGGTATGCATGATAACATATTTACACTTTGATTTATTTCTTTTTTTAAATGCCCGCAGTTTAAGCCTGTAGGTGCATTTACTCAACAAATCCTGCTTGCTAATGGCTTCTTGGCAAAAACTACCTTGAAAGGCAAAAAAAAAAACCCCAACCAAACCAGCCCCCCAAAAGCACTGAAATGGACGGCTGCCACAATAAAAAGGGTCACCTGGAAGGGCAACATCTTCAGCCAGAGCTGTCTTGGGAACACTGTCTCTGTCCTAGCATGGGGTAAAAGCCCCCGTGGACCAGATGGGCTCCGGCCGTGCCTGTGACAGGGAAAAAAGCCCGGGTTTGCTGGATCAAAAGGGACTCGACTCTCTGAGCAGCCTCTAAAACCATCCTCGCTTGTCCTCCAGTGCTGGCACCGTGTCACATGAAGTTCTGCGCCACATCTTTCCCGTGCTGTCCATCCAGGGATGAAGGTCCTTGCAGGGCTGTGACGGGTCCGTTGTCCCCTCTGCTCCTGCACAGTGGGGACCTGCTGTCCCGGGGCACCCTCCACCCCACTCCAGCGGCAGTTAATCCTATAACGGGGATTTAGGGGAGGCTGCTTTTCCCTGAGTGGGCAGCCGTGTACAGGGGTCCTAGGGCTGAGTGGGACCAGTATGGTACGGTATGGTATGGTACGGTACGGTACGGCTGGACCCGGCCCCGCGTGGGAGGATGCTCGTGGGTGAGAGCCGCCTTTTCCCACGCCTCCGGTGCAGCCCGTCAGGGCCGTGTTCCCGGAGCTGCCACCGGGCGGGGGCCGCGGGACGCCCCGTCGGGTCTGTCCCCTCCGGCCGCGTTTCCCTTCCGCCGAACGCCGCTTTCGGGGGCGCGTCCGCCGCCATCCCCCGCCCTCTCCCCCCCAGCTTACCCTACGTGCGACCCCCGCCGCTGCTTTTGCCCCCGGGAGGGCAATTAGGGAAACAAACGATTTGCAGCGATTAGCTGACTCGCCGCTTTGCATATTAATATCGCGGGGGCGCGAACGGCCGCCGGCTCTGTCGGGGCTGAGAGCCCCGGGGCGGTGGGGAGAAGGAGGGGGGACGACTTAAAAAAGTCCCAGGGGGTCGGCTGGGTGCCACGGGGATTTGCGTGGTGTGCCCACGGAGGGGTGAGGGTGCTGCGTGGGCTCTCCGTTCCACGCTGCAGACCTCCTGCGGATGCACCTCCCGGTTTTCCAGGGGGATGTATAGCTATTCCTGCGGTCCGAGAGGCAGAGGTGTGTGGAAGGTGCTTTGCAAGCGCCAACGGGATTTAATTTAGGAACATAAAGGCTCCCTAAATCGCTGAGGTGCTGTACAGGGAGCCCAGCACCCGAGAGAAGTGCTCATATCGCAGCCAGGAGGGATATTCCGGTACTTGTCGACAGGTCTGTACTGTTCTGGGTCTGTGTGCACCATCCCTTTCCTGAATGTCTTTAAAAGTTTATTTCGGAAACACAGCTGGGATGGCCCAACGCTCTCCACGGGTGCTGGGAATGCAGGATGAGTCCTGGGACGGCTCAAATACTGGCAGAATTGGTGTTGGTGGATCGCTGTTAAAACTTTTAGCCTCGTGTCTAGGATTTTGTAACGACCAAGGGGACAGTGGTAATCAGAGGTGCCACAAGTTGTTGTTATTATTAATAATAATAATAATAGATAAAAGAATAAGAATAATAGAAATAATAATAATGAAAATAATACATAATAGATTTATTTTCTTGTATCAAAGTGCTATTCAGAAATAACACCCGGCCAATTCCAAGTCAGTTTCCAGAAGCCCTCAACTGCACTGGCAGCACCCCGGACAGCCAGGCTGGGGACAGTTGGGGCAGTGGCATTTGGGACAGCAAACTTGAGCATGTGCAGGAGAGGAGGCAAAGCTCCTGCACTGCTAGTGTTTCTGAGTGCTTCCCTCCTCATCATCCGGTAAAATATGACATATCTTCTCTTTTTAAAGCTGCGCTGCATTCAGTGAGAGAAAAATGTATTTTTAAAGCGAAGCTGTGTTTTCTGAAGCCATTTGTGCGTTGGGATGTGTCGCGTCAGCTGAGAACAAATGCGCTGGATTAGGGCTTGTGATGTGGCTGGTGCGACCGATGTAACCGCATGCGCTGGCTGGGGACGGGGACGGAGGCAAAAGAGCACTCTGAAAGCTAAAGGAAGTCAAAAATCGTTTTTGGAAGGACACAAGAATAAAGCTGGCATGTATCTGTCTGTCTGGTTTTGATATACTTCCCAGGATGAGGCTCTGGTTTGTGATTTTGGGTTGCTTTTTTTCTGCTCAGCACATTTTATTGAGTATTAAAAAAGCAGTTAGAAAGCTATCTGTTTCATCAATAGTTATCCCTTTTCTCTGTGAGTTAGAGTTTGCTGAGAGTTTGTTCTCTGCTTTTCCTGGGGGGGGGAAGTTGTTGGTTATTTTGGCAACTGATTATTTTCCAGGCAATTCACCTGTATATTACCTGGAACGCTTGAAGAAAATGAAATATTTTGGGGGTTAAAACCAAAATGATACCTGATAGTTTCTAAATACTTTTCTCATATCCACCTGGATTATTTTTTTTTGATGTTTTACCCCTCTTATGTACGTGCCGCTGTCTTCTTGTGTGTCGGGTATACGTGACTATTTTGGATGCAGTTGTTTATTTAACGCGTGCAACAAAAAGGTTAAGGAAATTTTTAAAGCTGTATTTTGGCATGTAAACGAGCTGCCTCGCTGTTTGGATGGGTGCACATTTCCTCGTCGTGTTTTGTCTTCTGTTGATAGTCAGCTCCTGTTGTTGATGGGAGGCAACACGGGTAGCGCCCCTCTGTATTTGGACGTGTAACTCCAGGCACCGCAACTTTGGCCGTGAATGTTTGGCTGTGACCCATGTTATGCAGTCAGCGGGAATCTTAAATTATGATGATGAGCCTTTATTGTTTGTGTTATGACATTTTTTAGGGATCCAGCTGAGCTCCCTGCCTGCTTCTTCCAGGGAGGAGAAATGGGGGCTCGCCCTCCCGCATCCTTCGGCCCCACGAGGGGCAGGAGGAGTCGGCAGGACCAGCCCTGCGCCCGCCGTCCCACGGCAGGCTGGCCAGGAGAGATGGGGAGATTTTTAGGAAATGAGTCCAACGTTACTCTTTAAAAGGAGATGCCCAGGCGGGGACTTTGGAGAGTTTGTTATGGGCACAGGGAGAGGCGTTTCGGGGGTCAGCAAGGGTTAGCAACAGCCCCTGCCTCCCAGGTGGGGATCCCCGCAGGGTCCCCCGGGCTCGGGCTGTGGGGTGAGACCCGTCTCGCTCCGCGCTGCTGTCTGATAAGCTCTGTCCCAGCTGGTTGCTTTCACAAGAGTTATTTTCAACCGAGCAAGAGTATTAGGCAGCCAGATTAGGGTCTAAGGTTTGGCTATTTCATCTAGAGCAATTAGAGCAATTTAGTTTTGCGGATGTTATGGGAGAACAGCCTGTTGGCTTCATTTGGAGCTGCGCTTGTGTAAGGAATCCCGGGGTTTTGTGGGTAAGATTCAGCTTATCACTTCTCTGCCCCCTACTTAGACATCTCTTCGAGTCCTGTGTCTGCAAAGCATTTGCAGCTCCGATCTCTTGCCGGTGTCCATCTCTGGCCAGCTATGTAGTTTCTGAGGTTTGGGAGCAAACGTGAGAGTCCTGAATTGGAGTTCTGCTCTTCTGTCCACTGGCTGGAGAGGACGTGTTGTCCACCAGCCATTTGCATGTTGATGCATAATAATATAAACTCTGGAAGATCATCTCCTGGCATTTCTTCTTCTGACCTCCCTTTCAGTTGCAGGTCCTGCTTCTGAAGAGCCAATGGCCCTAAATCCTGCTGTAAGCAGGTGCTTTTCTGTTGGACCGACAGCCTTGGCTTGGATTCAAGGTGCAACCCCTAGTTTTGGAAGAGTTGCCCTAAAAGTCTAGGTTATTTCTAATAGCCAGGCAGCTGTGGACCAGTTGGGATGACAGTCCTCCTCTAGAAATGTCCCATGTTCATGCTTTTGTGTGCAGTGCTCTAGTCAAAATGCCTATGGCTGTCAAGAAGAAGGAGCAGGAGGAACGATGGGGCACGGGCTAAGCCCATGTGCAGTCATTAAGTCTCAACTAGGCAGTGTCTGGGGCAGAGCATGGCCCGGGCTTGGTCCTGTGTGCCATCCCTTGAGTCCTGTGTGCCATCCCTTGAGTCCTGTGTGCCATCCTCGAGGTCTTGAGTGTCACCTCTTGGGTCCTGTGTGACATCCCTGCTCACTGCTGCGTGGCTGCACCGGGGCTTTTGGTACATGTAAGTGACCCCAGAGCCGTGGAAAATACCTCTCCTTAAAACTAATCTCAACTTAGAGGGGGTCTCCCTGAACACACCTCGTGCTTTGGATACAGCCTGACTTTCCCCCTGTTGTGGGGTGTTTCTACCTTTCAAACCGATGCTGTTTCGACCACCTCCTGAACCACGGCTTTGGCTTTCACCCGCGGAGTGCTGGGGAGGTTGTTTTGGTTTCCCTCTCTGTCTGCCTCTGCTTTGTCTGCCCCTCTGCAGCCCTCCCCGAGCCCGACCCAGCCATGCGGCCGGGGGATTCATGCCTTGGTTGGAGTTCTCTCATTTAATTTTCATGCATCATTTATAGCTTGCTGCGGTGATTTCATAAAGCGAATGTATGTAGTTAACGCGGGGGGCCGGCTGGGAGCCCGTAATGCAGCTGTGACAGAATGGTTGCTCCCTGCCTTTGTCATTATTTTCCGTACTTGGAGTGTGTTGGGGAGAAACCATTTCTGGACCAAACGTTCAGACTTATTTTACCCCGTGAAACTTGATTGCTTTCCTGAGGAAAAAAAACCAAACACAAAACAAAACAAATAGAGTCACCTTCCCTCTCCTGGAAATCTGGAAAATTTCCCACACGCGACGTCTGCCCTTCAGACGGACATCGTCACGGGGTGAGAGCGAGCAGGGAGACCCGGAGGTGACTAATTTAAGAGGCGTGCAGGGCTCTGCTCCTGTGAAACGATGGCAGCTCCTGAAGCCAAGCTGAAAAACAACATCCAGCTGCCAGCAGAGTTTACGCAATAAACCCGCTTTCTGGGGCGGGCAGCCGTGCTCGCGGTCCTCGTGGTGTCCCCTCCTTGGGGCACGCTGGGTGGCCTTCAGTGGGCAAAGGTAGGCTCGGAGGGGAGCTGGTGGAGAGATCTGGAGGTAGAGTTGAGAGCAAATGTCCTCCCTTGCCTGCCCTTTCCCTTTTCTTGGGTCAACCCATTCATTTTACTAATTTATTTGCTATATTTAATAGGTTTGCCTGGGCTGAGCAAGAGCATGCGCTGTTTGCGTTTCTGCTCTGGTTGCTTGCATGAAGTTGTTTGCTGGGCTGATGTGTATTGTGCCCACCTAGAAATGACTAACGAGGAGAGGAGTGCCAGCCTGTCCTTATTGATTTCCATCTGGTTTGACTGGCAGCGGTTGGAAACGGCACAGGGACTGTGTCCGGTTTGTAAATGCCACATGTTCACAGGCTCGTGCCACCACTGGGAAAGGTGATGGAGCAGCTGCACAGATGGCCTCGAGCAGGGGTGGCAAACCAGCCACCACGCAGCCCAAAATAAGGGCTATGTATGAGTGGACAAGTTTGATTTGTTGCTTTTATTGGGCCAGTTCAGTGCAACTCCTACCCCTGGGGTCCGTGGAGGTTGGGCACCTCTTACAAGGAGGATCTTCATGCTTGATGGAAGTGGTATTTAGCACATGGTTTGCACCCGGGACAACGCCTGACCGGCAGGTTTAAACCAAGGCACGCAGAAACGGGTTTGACGGCAACCCGGGGGCTGCGCTTCTGCCGTGAGTCCTGGCGGTGGGAATCCTTTGAGAAGGCAAGAGGTTAGCGAGTACGTCCAACCTCTCTGCGGGATGACACGCAGTAAAAGCTGGACGGGGATGCAGAACATAAAGCGGTGATAAGGAGATGCGTTATGACCTTGTCTGCCGTTAGCAGCTTACGCAGCCTGCCAAGGAAAAACCAGCCTGCCTTACAGGGGCCATATGGTATTTTACTAACTCGGTGTATAAATCCCTAATACAATTAGAAGATCCAACTTCCATGCTGAATTAGAGCCTCTGTGCTGCTCTGTTGGAAAAATTTCCAGATTGCTCGAGATTGTTGATATCAGGAAGGGGAAAAAAACATATACGGATGGAAAAGGGGCGGGGTCCCTCAGCCCACCGGGTGGAGTCTGCTCTGAGAAAATCTCTTTCTGCCTTGCACAGCCCCTTGGGGGATGCCCGGAGCTGGTTCTTGGGCGCTGGGTGTCCAACCTCATAGTAGCAGATGTCTGTTTTATGGGAGAGAGTTTGTGCAGGGTTCCTGAGCAAGGTCAGGATTGCCACCGGGGGCCAAAAGGACCTGCTGCTACCAGGGCTTCGAGTAGGGTTGGGAGAAAAGAAGCAGCCTTGTACTCTCGGCTTCCTCTTCCCTGCTGGGTTTCGGCTGGATCAGACGTGTGAGTGCCGGAGGGAAAGGGATGCCCGTTGTGTATGTGGATGGCTCTGAGCATGCCAGAACCAAAGGTGCTTGGGTGTGGAGTGTGGGCTGCAGGTGGTGATGGACATTGAAAGGAGGTACCAGGGAAAGCGTTGGGTGGATTTGAGGGTGTCTGGCTAAAGGCAGACGTGTGCGATGCGGTCAGTGGAAGTGCAGTGTGTCCAGGGCTGGTGCTTTCAATGGTGCAGTTGATAATCAGCTGGGAGAGGAGAGAAAGTCAAAGCAAGGAAACAAACAGGTTTGATCAGAGATGTTTCTCCAAATCTGACTTTCACTGGTAGGGAAATACCATTGCAGAGCCAGAGACTCGTTTTGTTCGCATCCCTTTTTGGTCCCCATATCTCTATTATTCCTCCCCAGGTTGTCCTCTCCACCAGCATTAGCTACCAAAGGGCAGCTGGGTGGTAGAGCTCCCTGGCACAGGGCTCTTGCGTGCTGCCTTGGAGAGGTGCCTCTGTGTCCATCAGACAGTCCATCACCACCTCTGGATTTCTCTTTGGGCTGTAGTTTAAAATGCCAGTCCCTGCTGATGTCTGCAGTCAGGACTTGCGTTCCCCTTCCGCAGAAGGGAAGCTTGAAATCTTTGGAGTCCCATAGCAGTCATCCCGCAGCCCGTTGCATGGGGAGATGCTGGTGGGTACCATAGGGTGATCTTTGCTGCAGTAAGCTTGAACTCCAAACCTTGTGGGTGGGTTGTTTGAGAAGCAGGGCATGGCTAGAACTGGTTCCTGGCAACTGATCTGCTTGAAGATTTCTCTCTTAAAGACATTTCAAAATGGGTGAAAATTTGCCAGTTTGGACCATCTTCTGGAGAGGTTTGGACCATTAAACACCAGAACCTTCTGTTTTGTAAAGACTGGAAGAATTCAGCAAAAAGTGACTGTGAAAATGTGGGCGCTCGCAGCTCTTGCATGGGAAAGACGTGAAGCCACGGTGATTTCTCCTGAGCTGAGCCCCGCAGCTGGAAGAGGGAATGTTGGTCTCCGGGTCCTTTGCTGAGTTCCCTGGGACCCTTGGTGGGCCATCAACTTTTCCGGACCGTAGCAGCCTCCATCATCCTTCTGAGTATAGAACCTCCCTTAGCCTTATGCACCTTTTTTTCTTGTCTGGCTTGGCCTGGAGAGGTTTACCATGGGGTTATCCATGTCTTTTCCAGTGGTTACTGGAAACGCCTTTAGGAACATACAAATTTCCCTCTTTATTCCAGTATACGAACCTCTCCAAGAGGTACTGCTTTATTTGCAGATGAGAAGGGAGATAGCCAGCTTTTACTAATGAGCCCTGTTAAGTACTGTGGAGGGACATGAATGTGCTTAATGCTATCGGTATTGAGGGATGGCCTCGAAGCAGGCTGGGATGTGCTCTCATCTTCCCTATTGCTCTTGCGAGTCATTTCTCCCTGCCTTGGTTTCTTCCTTCGGTAGAGCTGCCTAGGGAGCGTGTCCTGCCCTGCTTTGTGCTTCTTGTGGAACGATATTATTCATAGAATCATAGAATGGTTTAGGTTGGAAAGGACCTTGAAGATCATTGAGTTCCAACCCCCCTGCCATGGGCAGGGACACCTCCCACTGTTATTTTCTTGGCTGTGAAGCGCCAGCCAGGCATTCAGTGAAACAGCCTCCCTTTTATAGGGGTTGGAAGGAACGTGGCTTTTGTCTGAATGGTTATAGCTGTTTAATCTGATCAGGTGTCTCGTATGAGCACATGAAGCCTGGTTTTGGGGCTGTGCCATTTCTCTTTCTCATGCGTACCTGTTTCCAGGCGAATCGCTCTGTGCTGGAGCACGTAATCGCAAAGTGCGGCCCCGACTCTGCCCACCCACCGGAGGACACCAGGAGATGGGAGCGATTTACCCGGGGGCTTGTCAGGTGGTGGTGCCTGTCAATTTAGATCCCGAAGGAGGAAAGTGCTGTGGGGTGATGCACATGAATAAGAAATATGCTTAGCCAGAGCCGTATCCTGCAGGTGGTACAGCCCAGACCTCAGCCCAGCGAGTCCGGTGTCCCCACGTCCCTGCTGCAAACGGCGATGGGCTCATCTCGCTGGGATGGGAGCCGCTGGCTCCAGAGGCATTTCTTGTCTTCTGGGCACCCGCGGCAGTCCCGTGTCGGGATGGGGCGATGCCAGACCACTTTCCCCTGCTCCCCATGGCTCCGCATGCGGAGGCGGGCGCTGGATTAGGGGCAGTGACTTCTCTCTTGCCGTGACCATCTGGCAGCAGGTCTCTGTGCATGACTTGCGTTTGTTTTGATGGCTGGAACTGCAGCAATGCGTTGGTTACCTGAAGTTTTCATCGAGATGAGACTGTCAGAAGCCTCATTTGCTGGTCCCTCCTGTAGTAATTACTGCTCGCTCAGAGCTTGGCTTCTCTGAGTCCGTAGTCAGGCTGCTTTGCCTTTTTATTTTTAAAAAATGGAGAACAACTTAGACGCTGTTACAACCCCGGAGCGTTTTTAACATGAGTACGAGTTTATTTACATACCATCAGGGATGAAATTGTTGAATGCTCCTTCAATGAAATGGCCAATATGGTGGCAATAAATTCAGAGGAAATGGACATTATCTGCTGATTGACCTTCTTGGTACGTTAAACAGCTTTTGCTTTTGCCTTGAGGCATCTGGCTGCCTGACATGGCCAATTATCCTATGATAACATCAACTTCATTGGGTCTTATTGCTTCATTATGAAACTGCTTTAGCTGATAATGCATTGCGATTAGCGGGCAAACATTCTTGGGAAGGGAGATTGCTCCTCGCCCACCGTTCGGCCTCGGAGCGGTGCAGTTGGTCCGTCTGTGGTGCAGAAGGCAGTGATGTGGGGAAGGTCCTTTCCAGCTCCCAGGAGCGGCTCGCACGGCTCTGGCAGCGGTGATGCTGCTTCCCCTGCTTCCCCCTCTCCGCTCTCCCTTGCCTCCCTTGATGTTTCCATCTTTTTCTCGCCCAAGTGAAATGATTTGTAAATATTTGCGATATATTGCAAATATTTTCAAAATGTTGCAAAGAAGGGCAATGAAACTGATGAGGGGTCTGAAGCACATGTCTTATGAGGAGCGGCTGAGGGAACTGGGATTGTTCAGCCTGGAGAAAAGGAGGCTGAGGGGAGACCTTATCACTCTCCACAACTATCTGAGAGAAGGTTGCAGAGAGGTGGGAGTTGACCTGTTCTGTCAAGTAACAGGTGATAGAACAAGAGGAAATGGCTTCAAGTTGCACCAGGGGAAGTTTAGATTGGATATTAGGAAGAATTTCTTTGCTGAAAGGGTCATCAGGCATTGGAACGTGTTACCCAGGGCAGTGGTGGAGTCCCCATCCCTGGAGGGATTTAAGGGTCGTGTAGATATAGTGCTGAGGGACATGGTTTAGTGGTGGGCTTGGCAGTGTTAGGGTAATGATTGGACTAGATGATCTCATGGGTCTTTTCCAATCTAGGAGATTCTGTGATTTTTATTTAGGGCAGAAAAAGTGCCAGCACGTAGGTGCCACTGGGGGAACAAATACACCAGCGCTTAGCCCTTGCTCATCTGGAACACCGAATCCCTTTCTGTCATAGAGCTGTGCATAACGCTTTGTGCCGCGATCCAGCCCGACGCATTCCTCCCTTTCTCCCCACGTCACTAGAAGGAAAGAGATCCTCTCCGCAAAAGCTCTTTATCCTTCCACCCATCTTCTTCTCCTGGCCCGTGGTGGAGCGGCGGCTTATGGCCATGGCAGTGATTGGTGCCGGCGTAGAAGGGAAGGCTACACCCCAGGAGCCTGTTCCCTCTGCACGTTCCTAAGATGATGCCAACGCTTGGAGTTTTGCTGTGAACCCGATGTGGTTTTGCTCTGTGCCCCATTCCTGGAGTGCTGCGGGCATGAGAGACCCCCCACTTCCACTGAAAAAGGGAGAGTGGTCTTTGGGGAGGGTGAAAAAGCTTGAAAATACTGATCATCTTTTGCAAATAATTTTCATTTTTTGTTTATAGCGGCCAGGGAAGCGGAGGGCTCTGGTGGAGGCGCAGCTTCCCTTGGGGAGCTGTGGGGAGCTTGTCCTCCCTCTGCCACCCACTGCGAGCGTGCGAGCACATTTTGGGGTTCAGTGTCCATGTGGATAAGTTACGGGGGGTCCAAAGTGTGCATGCACGGTGCCTGTGGGAGTCAACAGGGAGATTTCGGGGACCCAAACAGCCTTACACGATGAATGTAACGCAAGCGTGTGTGTTTGCTGGGGCGTCCTCCCTGCGTGCAGCCCCCTGGGGACCTGCTCTGTACCCGGTATCACCGGACAGCAGGGTCCTGCCCGGGCTGGGGGTCTGCCTGTCCCCCCACCCGGTATGCTGCCCAGCTCCTGGCAGCGCCCACTCTGCAGGCAGGGCAGGGCAGAAGCGGTTTTGCAGTTGGGGCTTTGTCCGTGGCTGGAGGGCAGCGAGGGCACAGATGGGAAGAGCTGAGGAGGGGAGATCAGCATCCCGGAGCAGCTGGGGGGGAGATCGGATTAGTAGTTGGGAGATCAGAAGCCCGGACCGACCAGGGAGGGTGGATCAGATATGCGAGGAGATCAGAAACCCCGCTAAACCACGACGCCCCGCTACCCCACGGAGGTGTTCAGGGGGGTCGGGACAGCTGACGGGGGTGAGACCAGACGGGACGAGCATCGTGCCGGTGCCGCCCGCATCCGCTGAGCATTGCCACGCATCGGCACATCGGGGCTGCATCCCCCCCGTGATCGCACCGTGTCCCCAGCACAGCAGCAGGAGCTCCACCCCCCGCCGAATCCACTCGATGCAAAACGCAGCGCGGGCGATAGCGCGGCGGCTTTTCCCAGGGCCGCCATCCGGGCGAGCGGCTGTTTGCGGCAGAGAGGCACCCCGGGAATTACGCCGTGTTTCAGTGGAGAGTTCCCGAGAGCTGCTAAAATGCCGCCATCACTGCGAAGACCCCGACTCCATCACTGCAAAACGCTCCCTCCCACCCGCAGGCGCCGTCCTCCGGAGGCTGCGTATGGCTAAACGGAGCCTCGACACCCTGCTCCTGCCTGCCCGAGTGCGGAGACGCCGCGCGGCAATCGTAAGGGAGAAGGAGCTGCTTAAGACAGATAACCGATAAAACAGCGGCTGTGCTCTTTCAGCTCACGCGTGGCTGCGGAGGTGGCACAGCAGCGTCACCGTGCCACCACCCCGGGTCTGATCTCCGCACCTCTTCTTGGAGCACCAGCTCCAGACAGAAGTCCCCCTCCTGCTGCCCTCTCGGGGAGAGCAGCCCCTCGGGAGGGCGGGTTGGGGTACGGGGGGGTGAGACGTGGCTGGCGGAGGGGGACAGCCCCTGGGGAAGGTGGGTCCTGCCTCTGCTGCGGACGCTTGGACAGCACTTAGGACGCTCGTGCTTCTCCGCCTGGTTTTCCCAAAGGGGAAGTAGGAGCGGAGATGGAAGGGAAAGCTTTCTAGAGAAGAGAGCACCAATCACTTCTCCAGCGTGTGCTGTCCTGACAGTAATTGCCAATTAATAGTCTCTTTCTCGTGCCTCTTCCCCTCTTTCCCTCAAGCGATGTGGCTTCGCTTCCCAGCGCTGCTTGCTGTGGTGGCAATGCCTGAACACAGCGCAGAGGTGTTGGGTCACCTTCCAGAGCTGCAGGGATACCCAGGGAGGGGAAAATGACTGGTGTCACTCAGTGGTGTCCCTAAACCCACAGACCCTGGTATTGGGGTTGATTGCTGGTGCCTTGATTAAAGGGATGGAGCTCTGGCTGCCTGGTGCTCCCACTTTCAGAGGTGTCATCTTGGACCTTTGCCTCGTGGGCTTTTGCCACCAGAGTTGGTGGGAACAGTCTATGCGGGGCTCCTGCCAGCCCAGCTTCTGGTGTCCTCCAGGTGCTGGGAAGAGCTGTGGGTGGCTGGATGGAGACAGCTTTATGGAGCGCGGCTAATTGTTTTGTTGTGCCTTTCAGGCCCCGAAGGTGGGCTCAGGCTCTGAGGACGCAGGGTCCAAAGGGAAGGGAGTAGAGCAGGACCATTCAGAGCACTCTTGGGTTTGGTTTTGCAGTCAGAGACGAGACGTGGATGAACCTTGTAGGGCATTTCCTAATGTTTTCCTGTCTTCTCACCTGCTTTCTTCTGTTTCCAGCTTGGGTTTGTTATTTTCTGATGTTTCACTGACACGGGACGTGTGCCCAGCAGTGATGGAGGGCACTGCAGCACAAGCTGAGCATCCCTGTGCTGGCACCAGCCCTGCTGCCACGAGGTGCGTTGGAGCCAGCGGGGTCGGTCCCTCTGGACCCGCTTCGTCCCAGCTCAGCCCAACCATGCAGGGTGGCCTCCTCTGCCATCCTGGTTACATCTCTGCCCCGTGGGAGGTGTAAAAGGGAATGTGTCAGCACATGGCAAAATACTGAGATGGTGGGTGTTGCAGTTTGGATGATGTTCTCATTGCTCAGTATAAATGATTCAATAGAGGAGATAGATAATTATATAATGTAAATAATTATTTTCCTATGCACAGCTGATTTTAGAGACACAAGCAAAGGGAAGGAAGGTGTTTCGCCTGGGTGAGGATGGCAGGGTTTTGGCCGTGTTGGGTCCAGCATCTGAAAAGCTGAACTTAAAAGAACCCATGTGGGAAGATGGTATGTGAGATGCCCGCACCACGCCTGGCATCTCCCGTACCCGCCGCCCCGCGAGCCCCGCGTTCGGGAGGCTGAGCGTCTCCCTGCCCTGGTGGCACGCAGAGCTCCAGCCCACACGCACGGGGTTCCTAAAGCCGCAGCAGATCCTGCTCCATGGAAGCTGCCAACTGCTGGGACTGAGGGTATACCTGGGAGGTGGCTTAAATGGAAAGCTGAGACAACCTCGTGCGAGAAGGTAACAGCTGAGAAAGGCGGAAACCTGTAAAACCTTCGAGGCATGTTATTTGCTAAGCTGATAAAAGGTAGAGTGCATAAATTTATGAACGGGGGAAATCCCTGCTGTATTCACACGGGCTGCTCGCGGTTTCGTAGTTAAGTAAATATAGTTCAGAATAAGAACAGTTTAAAGGGAGTTTGAGAACATAATGAAGCTCAGAGAATTAACTGAATAGCTTTCATTTGAGATTACAAAAACACGGTGTAATATAACGTTTAAATACCAATGTGGCTTCAATATTACATCAAATAACCAAACAGAGATAAAACCACTATTCTGCCCTAGCATTGGCTGGTAATCTTATTACTGAATTAATATAACCATGTACTTTATGATCACCGTTTTCCCGAACTCGACAGACTAGGTGGAGGAATAAAAAAAAATGTCAAAAAAGGAGCACACGTTGGTTTTGAAGCTCACCAAAGCTGCAAAGCCCGATGCGAAGCAGAGCCTGGTGACCTACACAGCCAGACCTACAGCCAGAATGCTGCCGCCCCGGCTTTGGTTGGGGCAGGAGAGGTGCCTTGATTTTGGGGCAGCTGGAAGGGGCTGGGTGGATTTTTCATACTGCTGGTGTCAACCTTAGAGTCATCGAATCACAGAATTGTCTAGGTTGGAAGGGACCTTTAAGATCATTGAGTCCAACCATCAACCTAACACTGCCAAACCCACCTAGTGGTCCCTCAGCACCACATCTACACGTCTTTTAAATACCTCCAGGGATGGTGACTCCACCACTTTTCTGGGCAGCCCGTTCCAATGTTTGATGACCCTTTTGGTGAAGAAATAACTCTTTCAGTGAAGAAGCACAGGGAAGACTTTGTGTTTCTGGGTAGGGACCATGAGTTTAAACTATTGGATTCGTTGTAGGAGGGAAGGGAGGTGAGAGTGGTGAAAGTGTGCAGTGGCTGCTGGTTTTCAGAGGGAAAGCCCAGGTTTTTCGGTCTCCCGTGGTGCACATGGCTTTTGCGCTGAGGCAGGGCGTCCCTGTGGGCTGTCGGTGCAGAGACTGCCCGTTGGGGCACGGCATGTCCTGCGACGGGTGTTGGCTGTGAGGAATTTACTGGTGGTTTGTGGCTTTGCTCTATTTGTCATTACTGTGAGACTGCAAGATGCCCCTTGTTTGGGTGCCAGCTTCCCCTGAATGATGCGCCGTTCTAACACAGCCGTCCTCGCTGCGGCATCCCGGGAGGATGGGGAGGCACGTCCAGGAGGAGCAAAGGCTCCCTGGCCCCATCCGCATCCACCCACAGCATCGCCGGGGGCAGCGGAGGACCAGCACGAAGAAGCAACGAGCAGTGTGCATCAGGAGGTTACGGGGAAATAAGTTATAAATGAGTAACAGTAATAAAAATGAACTGTGTGTTTTTTTCAGTGGGCTTTTTTTGCCCAAAGCGTCACCACTGATGCCTGTGATTTGGGGTAAGAACCACGCATTGTGGTCAAACCAGGGGCTGCTGGGGCTCCAGGTGGCAACAGGGACCAGCCCTGGGGATGCTTGTTCGTGGCATCAGTAGATGTGGTGTAATCAAGACACTGGCGTGGCTCCTTTGGGACCGATTCTTCACGTTGTGCAGGAATGGTGGCCAGTGCTTCGGCACCCTCGAGGTCTCCTGCTGGTACGCGTGTCTTCTGGCTGCCTCGGTGGGGGCTCAGCTGGCGGAGCCCATCGCCGGTGTGGAGGCTCTGGTCACGCACCCGGGTGCATCGCACATCTCGAGATGGTTTGGCCCAGGGAAAACAAACACCTCCGCGTCCATCTTCGTAGCCAAAGTGATTTGCTCGGCTTTGAATTATAGAAACGTTTCTCCAAATGTTTTGAACTCTGGAATAATGCCGCTCACCAAACCTAATACCTAAAAGGCCTCTTTTATGTGACTATTACTTTGGTGACCAAAGTGGCAGGGTTTTACAAGAGCTGCTTATCCTTTGATAAAACAAAATCAGTGAATTTATGCTGACAGCTTCAGATGCTGCGGAAACCTGAGCAACCTTTCACCAGCATATGTTGCTTGCTGGATCCTTCCTTAAGAACAAACCGCAGAAGCATCTTTAGTAATTTAATGAGCAATAAAGCCGACTATAAAAAAACAAGGATAATTAAATGCAATGATAGATTTTAGCACCCTAAATGGTTACCAGAAGTGCTTAATCAAAACTAAGGTTTGTGCTAGGCAGAATGAATAGCTCTTTGTTGCCCCATAATAGAAAATATTTAGAGATAAAATGCAAAGAAAGGTTTGGGATGGCATCGGGATGGCAGAATCATTAAAAATCCTCACAGCCTGCCTCCTGATGCCCCTCTGATGCTTGAGTAAAACAAATAAAACAAAGCGAAATTAGGGAGCTGCTTTGTATATTGCTTTGATCTTTGTTTCACCTTTTGAAAATGTTGATGACGGGGACTTTAATACAATTTGGCTCGTAATTTTTCAACTTGGAAGAGGAACAAATAGATCGACGGTGTTAAAGGTTAGTCAGCGATGTGATTTTTTTTAAATTTTTTTTTTCCTTCAGCCTACTGTTCTGGGAGGTAAACCCTAGAGCACGAAACGTTGGCTACCTAGGCAGAAGGAAGGGCGACGTGCGTGCGCTGTGGTGATGGAACGTACGCGTACGTCAGCCTCACCGCCGCTCGCCTTGCAGCAGCACAGATGGGAAACTAAGGCAGGCACCGGCGCTGCCGCAGATTCTTTCTTAATACAATAGTCGTTGGGAAAATCTGTGGATTAATTACACATTTTGATGCGATAACACGATGCTAATTGTTTACACTAAGCCGTGTTTGCTTATGTCAATTATCTCAATTGGAAAATTCCTTAGTGCGTGATTGTGATAGAGAATTAAAGAAGTGAGGAAATACGGAGGACGTCGAGGCAGTCCCGTGCAGAGGATGCTCTGGTGTGATTCGGGGTGACCTCATCGCTTAAGTCGGGCACTAATTTCTCAGATAAGTACAAAAGTGCTCGAAACGCAGGGGCTGTAATTCTAACCATTAATGGCCTCATCCTGTCCCCCTTCCCTGCCGAGCCCTCCCCACGTTCCAGGAGGGGAAGGGGCGACGAGAGCTGCAGAGAGGGCCTGATCCTGCGTCTCTGCTGGTGGGACCGCAGAAGTTCAGCTCAGGGGTACCGGAGCGAGAGCAGCGTTTTCCATGAAAACCTCTTGTTTGCAAAGAAATCAAGAAGGGATCTTTGCGCTGGGTTTGGGTCACTGGGGCTGTACGCCGCTGGCCGCAGTCGCCTGCCTGTTGTTGGTTTGCTGGAAAGTTGTAATGCCCAGTGAAAAACAGTGATTTCGGAGAAATCTGTGAGCAAATAACCAGGGCAGAGCTCTGGTATGTAAAGAAGGAGGGTGGACAGCCTGGCCTGCACGTACCAATGCACTCCGCGCTGTAGTTGGTGTGAGGTGGGAATCGGATGGTCTTCCTCAATCAAATGCAATCACTTTCTCACCTTGGTGGGTTTAGTTAGTGAAAAAAAAAAGCAGCAGCAAGGAAACCCCAGCCAACTTCTGTATATGGCACAGGTGAGGTATTTGGGCTCTGTTTTCCTGATTACCCCTTTACAATTTTACAACCTCCTGATTTACCCACATTGTACCCACGCTAATTACCGCAGAGGTACTTTCCTGAGGCTGTAGATTATCCCGGTTGCTTCAGGATAAGCTGCTCAGGAGCCTTCTTGGAATAAGTTGGTGTAGTGCCGTTGAAGACATCAGCAGGGCCTGTTAATTTAAAGAGAGATGTGGGGAAATGTACGGAAAAATACAGAGCCAGCCTGTTTTGGCTCCAGATGCCAGCGGGGGAGATAGTTTCTCCACAGGGAATGTCTCTGTGCAGCCACCGTCGTTGGAGGCCAGGTGGCCCCTCTCGCCGCTCTGGGGCACGGTCACCTCACCCCACGGATGAGGCTGTTTGTCCTCCTTGCCATGCTGCAGACTTGTTCTGCCTCTTACAGTTAGGATGCTGCCACACTGCATGCTCTCACCAACGCACGTAGGATTCCCAAATCTTGTCCCCGCCACCCCGATGGGGCAGGATCCCTGACTGGGGGACCCTTCTCCTTCCCCAGGGATGCGGAAGGTGCATCTTATTATNTTATGTCAATTATCTCAATTGGAAAATTCCTTAGCGCGTGATTGTGATAGAGAATTAAAGAAGTGAGGAAATACGGAGGACGTCGAGGCAGTCCCGTGCAGAGGATGCTCTGGTGTGATTCGGGGTGACCTCATCGCTTAAGTCGGGCACTAATTTCTCAGATAAGTACAAAAGTGCTCGAAACGCAGGGGCTGTAATTCTAACCATTAATGGCCTCATCCTGTCCCCCTTCCCTGCCGAGCCCTCCCCACGTTCCAGGAGGGGAAGGGGCGACGAGAGCTGCAGAGAGGGCCTGATCCTGCGTCTCTGCTGGTGGGACCGCAGAAGTTCAGCTCAGGGGTACCGGAGCGAGAGCAGCGTTTTCCATGAAAACCTCTTGTTTGCAAAGAAATCAAGAAGGGATCTTTGCGCTGGGTTTGGGTCACTGGGGCTGTACGCCGCTGGCCGCAGTCGCCTGCCTGTTGTTGGTTTGCTGGAAAGTTGTAATGCCCAGTGAAAAACAGTGATTTCGGAGAAATCTGTGAGCAAATAACCAGGGCAGAGCTCTGGTATGTAAAGAAGGAGGGTGGACAGCCTGGCCTGCACGTACCAATGCACTCCGCGCTGTAGTTGGTGTGAGGTGGGAATCGGATGGTCTTCCTCAATCAAAAGCAATCACTTTCTCACCTTGGTGGGTTTAGTGATTAAAAAAAAAAAAGCAGCAGCAAGGAAACCCCAGCCAACTTCTGTATATGGCACAGGTGAGGTATTTGGGCTCTGTTTTCCTGATTACCCCTTTACAATTTTACAACCTCCTGATTTACCCACATTGTACCCACGCTAATTACCGCAGAGGTACTTTCCTGAGGCTGTAGATTATCCCGGTTGCTTCAGGATAAGCTGCTCAGGAGCCTTCTTGGAATAAGTTGGTGTAGTGCCGTTGAAGACATCAGCAGGGCCTGTTAATTTAAAGAGAGATGTGGGGAAATGTACGGAAAAATACAGAGCCAGCCTGTTTTGGCTCCAGATGCCAGCGGGGGAGATAGTTTCTCCACAGGGAATGTCTCTGTGCAGCCACCGTCGTTGGAGGCCAGGTGGCCCCTCTCGCCGCTCTGGGGC
>VUYV01000006.1:8898621-8917789 GCA_008711295.1 Anarhynchus alexandrinus | reverse complement strand
CAGAGGTACTTTCCTGAGGCTGTAGATTATCCCGGTTGCTTCAGGATAAGCTGCTCAGGAGCCTTCTTGGAAAAGTTGGGTGGAGCCCGTTGAAGACATCAGCAGGGGCCTGTTAAATTAAGAGAGATGTGGGGAAATGTACGGAAAAATACAGAGCCGGCCTGTTTTGGCTCCAGATGCCAGCGGGGGAGATAGTTTCTCCACAGGGAATGTCTCTGTGCAGCCACCATCGTTGGAGGCCAGGTGGCCCCTCTGGCCGCTCTGGGGCACAGTCACCTCACCCCACGGATGAGGCTGTTTATCCTCCTTGCCATGCTGCAGACTTGTCCTGCCTCTTACCCTTAGGATGCTGCCACACCGCGNCACTGGTGCACAGCACCACCAGGCTGGGGAGAGCCTTGGAGAGGTGGGGACCGTTGTGTCCCCACAAAGGGCTCTCCTGCTGCCGTCCTGGCTGGTGTGGGTGCATGCCTTGGTGCTGAGGTGGGTGCAGCGTGGCGCTGGCGTGGGGGCATATGTGTTGGTGCCGGCATTGCCGCCGTGGAGCGGCACAGCGCAGAGCGTGCCGTGGGGACGCGTCCACCCGCTTTCTTCGAGGTGCGGGGTGGAACCAATGGAGAGGACTTCAAAGCTCCCCTGTGTCATCCGGCCCGCAGCCGCCTTCCTGCAGCCTTTTTCACCAGCGATTAGACACGTAGGTAGGTAGGTGGGGGGGAAACGCCGGGCCGTGCCCCCCTCGCCCCCCGCCAGCCCCTTTGTGCTCCCTGCCACAGCCCTGACCAGGAGAAGCCTTTTTGCCCGTATTATTCTCAGCATCTCCCTGACAGGCGTAGTAATATACCGAGCTGTCTCAAGCTGGGACTGTTTGAATGAGAGATTTATTAAAAAAAGAAAAAAGAAAAAATTAAGAGTGAGATTTCAAGGGTCTCACCGGAGCTCGGTGCTACGATCGGCTTCATCGGGAGGGTGCGGGGATGGGGGAGAGGGGGGGACGGCCGCAGGGGATGGCAGCGCTGAGCTGCACCGCTGCGTACGCGGTGTCACCGCTTAATACGTGTTATCCAGGAGAGGGGAGTGTGCGTGTGACCGGGTGGGACTCTCCTGCTGCTGCACTTCACATGTTTTTACTTTGGTTCGGCAGCTCCTCCAACGGGAGGATGAGCATCACTCTTTAAGGGCTGAAATCTGGTTAAGTCTTTTTCAGCATTAAAACCACCCCAAGCAATGACTTCGTAGTCCGCTGCAATGATATTTTGCTGTATCGTACAGCTGGAAGAGTTGTGTCCTGGGTCACTGTCACGTATCAGAGTCTAGCCCCATTCAAAGGGGGGGGGGAAAAGCAAATTTCTTTCTTTTTTTTTTAATTTAGATTAACTTTTTTCTTCATTTTGTTTATTGGGCTTCACGTCGTATCTACTAGAGAATCTACTCTTGACGCTATGTAGAATCTACAGAATCTACTCTTGACGCTACGTAAAGATTGTCAGTCTGGAGCATCACATAAAGAAAAGGCATCTGAAATATTTGCTGAGTGGGGCCTGAGAGGCGCGAGGCTGTCCGACAGCGTTCGTGCAGGCACGCTGCAACCGAGGGAGCTTTTGCGGCTCCAACAGACTTATTAATTTTGAAGGGTGTTCCTTTGAGCGTTAAGCCTTTCTCATGCTACATGCTGTTTGCACTCTTTTGTCTTATAAACCTTTTAAAATTTATCCCAGGACGCTTCAAGTTGAGGCTTTTGCTTTTTTGGGGGTGTGGGGGTTTTTTTGTTACTGACTGGTTTCTCTCTTAACTCGGTAAACTGAGAGCCGGCGAAGGGCTGGGTGAGAATTTCAAACTCCCTGTAGGATAGTTTCGGAAAAGATGATATGGAAAGAGGAAAAACGAAAGCACATGTTGCTCAGCGTATGCGTATTTTGCATCGGTGGTTTGTATCGTAAAAGTGTATTTGTATGTATTTTCAAGACTGTGTGTTTGTTTTCAAGACTTTGTATGTGTTTTCATGACTTTGTGTGTATTTTCAAGACTGTGTGTGTATTTTCAAGACTTTGTATGTGTTTTCAAGACTCTGTGTGTATTTTCAAGACATAGAGGCAATTCGCTAAATGAAATATTCAAACGCTTTGGCCAAACTCCCGCACCGTATTTTTTTGTTATCGTAAAGCACTTGTTCTGTAACTGGGTATGACATACACAGAGTAGTGGGGTTACCGGTACCCATAAACAATTTCTACGGTTACCGAGGTGACGTGGCCAGAGAAATCAAAGTACTTATTAAAGATGTTAAAAAAGTAGGTTTTTTTTAAATGAAAGCAGAGGTGTACTTGGGTAACTTCTGGTTTTAAATATTTTGGTTTCGGAAGCGTAGTTCTTGATGTGGTGCTGGTGCAAGCGGGTCCAACGGCCCTGCAACGGGGGATGCCCACGGCATCGCACCCGCTTATAGCGGGGGGAAACCTCTGCCTTGGCTCAAACTCTGCGTCCGTTCACAACCCCGGTCTCATGCACATCCCTCTGAGGATGCAAACATGCGTGCAAACCCCACCAGCCCGCTTGCCCTCCTGAATGGTTGTGAGCGCCCAGTGAAGGCCACTGGAGCTGGTGATTTTGGGGGGTTTCGGATCCAACCCCCAGATCAATGCAAATATTTCAGGTTTGCGCTGTCACGAATCCCGAATGTATTTTCGGTGCCTACCACCAGCAACAGCAAATGTCACAAATATACTCAGCGAAAGAAAGAAACCTGCTTTCTTGTGACGATACGTGAGGAATGAGTTACGATATTGCCAGTCTTCGAGGTTTGTTGGGTTTACCATGAAGTTCAACATACATACATATATGTTGGGCCATATATCAGCATCACTGCTTTTAGGGTCAAAAACATGAGTTGGAGAACCAAAAAGCTGGAAACTTTTAAAAGGACTAAACACATTCTCCAGAAAGAGCCGTGTGATTTCTAAGCTTAACTTACAAATCAGGAGGTGTGAACTCACGTTCCCAAGACGTCACCACCACCACCCCCCCCCCCCATCACCCCTGGGTCTCTCCTGCGCATCAGGCAGTGGCCACCGCAGGTGCGCGAAGACGGGGTCTGCCTCCTCGTCCAGGGAAAATCTCAGCCTCCGGTATGGCAGCCGAGAGGACCTGGAGGAGCTGACACAGAAAGGACCGCCTGCTCGGTGTCTGCGCTATAAATAGCGCTATTAAATCTGACTTTTAAAAGCACTGGGAAGTCCTGCGAGACGCGCAGCCAGGAAGCACTTATGGCCGGGGTGTATCTGCCCAGCGAGGTGAAGCGCTGAAGCATCTGCTGCTCAGCTGCTCTGAGGCTGCTGTAAAGCCCAGAGAAACGGCAAGAACCCCCGATCCCCGTAACGGGACTTCTCCTGCCTGCCACCGGGGCGGTGGGACAGCGGGACGGCACGGGGAGGGCTGCCAGGCACCCGCTCCGCATCTGGGCTGTATCTTCGGCATTCGGGTTCCGGCCTCCCAGAAGTTGGAGTATCCCCGCTAATCAGCAACACCTTGGTTTAATATATACCGAAACAGGTTTTCCATGCTTTACATATAAAATGCTATATTAAGAACATATTAAATGTTCTGGAGCCAAGGCTGTTCGGGCAGGAAAATGCCAACGAGGTGTGACCGAATCCATGTGAAAATGAAGTGTTTGCTTGAAGGAATTAAAGCAAATTTAAAATATTCGAGTGCGCTGATTAGAAACATTATTACGTCTTTTTGGTGGTGAAATAGGCAGCCACAATTTCTGCTTGTTTCTTCGCAGGCCCTGAGTTAGCTTCAGGGGATCGAGAGGATTCGGGGACTAGAAGGTAACGGATGGGGAACGCAGAGAACTTCAGCGGCAATGAAGGTACCTGTGTGTGATTGAGATATTCATTTATATAAATATAAAAGCATCAGTAGCGCGTATATGCCACCTCTCAACCAGAGGCAGCGCTGCCCGTATGGAGTTGGCAGTTTGCCTTCCAACTTCTTTACGCCCTTGCAAACGGGGAAACTTTGGGAGTTTCTTCGAAGGGAAGATGCTAATAGGCTGGGAATGACTGCTAATACGCCGCGCTCTGAGGGTAAACAGTTTCCTGATACTCACCTGGAATTCTCCTTTATCTCACTCTTTTGCGTCGCTTTTCTCTGCCCCCCCAGGGAACGTACATGGGTTTGGGTGTTTATCTTCTCTGAGGGGTTGTCACGGGCTGCTTTGAAAGGCCGGAGGGGGATGAGTGTGGGGGCTGCGGGAGCCGAAGTGACCCCCTCCTCAACCGCTGAGCTTTGCAGGACCACCAGCCGGAGGTGCTGAGCCTGTGGGTTTGGGTTCAGGGCAGTGGTGGAGTCCCCATCCCTGGAGGGATTTAAGGGTCATGTAGATATAGCGCTCAGGGACATGGTTTAGTGGTGGGCTTGGCCATGTTAGGGTAATGATTGGACTAGATGGTCATAGAATTATAGAATCGTCTAGGTTGGAAGAGACCCTTGGGATCATCGAGTCCAACCATCTACCCTACTCTACAAAGTTCTCCCCTACACCATATGCCCCAACACCACATCTAAATGGCTCTTAAACACATCCATGATCTTACAGGTCTTTTCCAGTCTAGGAGATGCTGTGATTCTGTGGGCATCTGTGTGGGCAGATGGAGCTGGAGTGGGAAAAGCTGTGTTCTTGGGGGACATCGGGGTGGAGGGAGAGCCCGGGGCTGCCTCCAGACCCCTTTACCATGCCGGGGGCCACAGTGCCTTACAACGTCCCACCATGGCTCTGCAGAGGGGGACTGGTGGGGACAGGGCCTCCTAGGGTGACATCTCAGCAGAGCTGTCCCAAGACCAGCACGGTGGGGTGCATTGCCGCCGGTGCCCCGCTGCTCTCCCAGCGGGATCAGGCACATCTTGGGAAGCGATGACGCAGCCTGGGGTGGCTTTGGTTGCCACCGCACAGCGTGGTCACCCCCTGCCCCATCTTTGGTCCAGCTCAGGGGCAGGGAGGGACGAAGCAGGGCTGGTCCCAGCCCCGTTGCTGGCTCCCGCCTGGGAGGTGGCTCTTTCTGTGCTCGCGGAGCCTCGTAAACAGAGGGGGCAAAGCTATTTCTTTCCTTTCTGTTCCTGTGCTGCTTCCTGAGGCCCAAGTCTCCGGCAGGCGGTTCCTCCTTGACCCCCTCTTTCCCTGCTCTCTGGCAACTGTGTGGCTTTACGATGGCAAAAAAAAAAAAAAAAAAAGAAAGAAAAAAAAGTGGTCCCCAGATAACTATTTGGTATAAGCAAACCATGCGGCTTTAATGGAATTACCTCAGCCCTGCTAGTAAATAATTTATAGGAGGCAGTAAATAAAATATGTTTCTGTGTTCTTAAAAAAAAAGAGTTGTCAGCCGGCAAACGCCCGCTGGGGGGGAGTTAACCCAGAACTTGCCCCACCACAGAGATCCGGGCCAGGGATGGGACCTGGTGGGGAAAGCATCCAAGCCCAGAAGAGCTGTGGGGAAGGGTGGTCAGAAAAGCTGTGATGCTCGGCAGGGACCCCCTGGGTGTCCCCTTGCTGACTGTCCGCTGGCTGTGCGCGTCTGTCTGTCTGTCTGTCCGTCCAGTGGGGCATTTCCGAGGTTGCCTCCCGGTAGCCTTGACCGTGAAACCCGAGTCCACACCGCTTGACCTGAATTTCCGAGGCACCCGCTGCAGCCCCACAGTGTCACCGAGCCCCGATTGAAACTCGACCTCTGTCACTAATGGCATTAACGGGAGCTGCGGGGCCAGGGCAGGCGGCAGCCGGGGGGTGCCCGGAGGGCCCGGGGAGGGATGCTGGGAGGGGCGCAGCGAGGGGGATGCGGGATGTTTGGGGAGGCGGGATGAAGGGTACCCAGAGGGGGATGGAGGGAAGGAGGGAGGGATGGATGGATGGAGTGATGGGAGGGATGGAGGGAAGGATGGATGGAGGGATGGAGTGACAGAGGGATGAATGGAGTGACAGGAGGGATGGAGGGAGGGAGGGGTGGATGGAGGGATAGATGGAGGGATGGATGGAGGGATGGAGTGACTGAGAGATGGAGGGAGGGACAGATGGATGGAGGGATGGAGTGACTGAGAGATGGAGGGAGGGACAGATGGATGGAGGGATGGAGTGACTGAGAGATGGAGGGAGGGACAGATGGATGGAGGGATGGATGGAGTGACGGGAGGGATGGAGGGAGGGATGGATGGAGGGACGGATGATGGATGGAGGGATAGAGTGATAGAGGGATGGATGGAGTGACGGGATGGATGGAGGGAGTGACGGGAGGGATGGAGTGACGGAGGGATGGATGGAGTGACGGGAGGGATGNAGGGAAGGAGGGAAGGATGGATGAAGGGATGGAGTGACAGAGGGATGGATGGAGGGATGGATGGAGGGATGGATGGAGGGGTGCAGGACTGGCTGCCCTGCCCCTCCCCAGGGCTGTGTCCCCCTCCTTTGGGGCGCAGGGACCACTCAGCGACACAGCCCCCTCTGGCCCCCGGGGATGCACTGCCCGGCGGCGCCACGGCCGGGGCTCGACCCGGTCCAGCCCTGCCCAGGGAGGGGAGGCGGGGGGGTCCGCAGCCGATCCCCCGCTGGTGTGGGGGAGTTCGGGCCGGGAAGGCGGCAGCGGAGATTTACGATGCGGGAGGACAGAGCGTGAAAGCAGTATATCATCATCAGGTTGGGCTGAAAGAAAGAAAACATATCTTCAACAAAAAGCGGGGCTTCGCAATTCAGCTGCGTTGTTAGGACAACGCAAACTATCCTTGAAATGATTAGTTCCACTTCAAAGGCATTTACATTCAACAGGGGCAGACGCAGCCTCTTTTTATGTCGCCAGAGGAGGAGGAAAAAAAATAATAATAATAAAAAAAAAAAAAGGGCGAGGAGGAGGTGGGGAGGTTTTGTGCTAAGGAGAGTCATATGTTTGCTCCTTCTATTTATTTTTCCTCATTCAGGGGACACTTGTGTAAGATAAACAGAGCACTCGCAGCCGCGGGGCTCTGGGGCTGCCGGCCGGGGAGGTGGGCGAAGGGTGGCCGGGCAGGCGGCTCCGGGGGCTGCGCTCCGACTCCCCCTCCCCTTCCAAATGGGAAGCAAAAAGACAACAGTAAAGAAAAAGAAAAAAAAAAATCCCTGATCTCAAGAGCTGTCTTTCCTGGGACATCTGTTATTAACTTGAGGAAGCGTGACATACGTTTGGTAGGATCACAAAGGCTCGGGGTGTCCTGACAGAGTTTGGGAAAGATTTGAAGACCGAGGTGTCCCCACGCTGCTCAGGAATTGGCTCCTGTGGGATGGCCAGGGCTGGGAAGAAGGTTTTGCATGTGAAATCACGCACCTAAACCACGTCCCGGAGGCCTCTGCATGGGGAAAACCAAATTGGTATATTCCAGGTTATCCTGAGCCGCTCAGAGTTGAACGCAAAGGAGGAAAAAGATGCAGGAATTAGCCCAGAGGGAATATTTACCAGACCCTTATTGCTGTCCCAAAACCCAACCCATCTCCCCTGACCCTAATCAATTCTTACATCCAAATGAACCGAGTCTTCTCTCCTATTTCAAAGCACGTCACTTATTTTAGCTCCCAAATCGTGCTTAGTGCTGGAAGTCAAAAAGCAAGGATAAACACAATTAAAATGCAAACTGTGAAGCCCATGCAAAGAGTTATCTGTGCTGAAGGGAGGAATTCCCCATCGCCCGAAACGCGTTGCACCAGCACACGTGCGTGTGGATGTACCAGTGCGGGTCTTTGCTGTCTCCTTCTTTTCCCGTTGCCGGTTTCTGCCTGACGTTCTGCAGCTCATCCTTGGGTTAGACCTCAAAATTCTGTTGGAGAAGAAAATTGAAATTGTAAAGGATCCTGGGCAACAGTTTGCTAAAATATTTTGTCTCCCACAGCTATCTCAGCGCATATGAACTGAATTATTCTCAATACTGGTGCTGATCAAAAATCTTTCTTTCAAGTCGCTTTTGTGGGGAGGTTAACACTTTGCACATTTGAAACCTGACAACTATATCTGGGGTTTTTTTTAAAAAACATTTTTAAAGGTGTTGCGAACATTTTAATGCTTGCACCCACCAACTCTCGGCTTTAGCCCTGTTGGAAAGCGGAGATGACGATGGCCCCAGCTTTATGAAATCAATAGCAGCGTGCAAGTTGGCGTTTGGAAATGAAATCCTTATTCCAGCTAAGCTGTGTCTGACTGTTTGGTGATCCTTGTTTTAGGTTATGAACATGCATCTGAGTCATTCCTCATCAATCCAAGAAGTTCCCTTCCCTTTCTTTTTTTCCCCCTTTTTTTTTTTTCCTTTCCCCTTTCTCTCCCTTTCTTTTTTCATTGACCTTTTTCTCACCAATACGGGAAGGTTTAAAGAGGAGGGTTGGAGAAGTCAGCACTCGACTTCGGTTACTTTCATCCAGTTTGTGGTCACCTCAGCTATTTTGTTTGCTCCGGAGAGCTTTGGCTCAGGAAGGACCAGTCCGGTGCTGGGTCTTGTTTGGATGGGGTGGGGTGAGGAATAGTGTGCTGCAGCAACCAGCGTACGGAGCCCAGAAATGGGTCTTTCTGTGAAACCACCTCTCGGGGGGGTGTTGGCAACTGGGAGAAACGTGGCTGAGAGCGGCGATGGAATTAGAAAGAAAAGTGGTAATGTTTTTTTTTATTTTAGAGTGTGAATGTCAGAGAGTTGGTGTTCTGGAAAAAAAAAAAAAGAAATTAAACTGGAAAAATCCTAATAAAAAGAAGCGAGTCTTGAAATTGGAGTTGGGGAGGGAGATGGGACCTGTGCCCGTGTGAGAAGAGGGAGGCAGGGCGAGCGCCGGCTGCGGTGCCGCGTGAGGGGTACCAGAGCTCCCAGCCTGAGCTGAGAGTGCTGCCAGCCTGAGCCGCTTTAGCCAGCGGTGTTAGTTTTCATTCCTAAAGATAAAGAAATGTTTTCAGTCGGGGGAGAAAAAAAAAAAAAAGCATTTTTATTGAATTCCCTGCAAGTTCATACTTTAAAAATGTGTTTTCCATTTCTGACTTTCTTGTTTTATGAAACACTAGAAACACGAGAGCTTTTCAAATATCCTCGAGAACGATGGGAGTTTTACATTTGCTCTGTCGTTTACTCCGTCGTTTATAGGGGCGTTATTGGGGAAACTAAAGCTGATGTGTGTTTTAGCTCTACAGCATCTTCTGATGTGGACCTTTCCCTTCTCCTGACTTTTATTGTTATTCTGCCATCCTGTTCCTTAAAATCTCGTCGAGGCTGCTGGGGCCGCTTGGCTGCGGGAAGGAGGGGAGCATCTCCCCCCGGGGCTCCCTGGTTTAGTGGGGTGCCTGTAAAGGAGAAACACGCCAAGCAGAGAGGGGTTTTTTAGGCTGCTTTGGGAGTCTGAGGGCTCAGGGGGGAGAGGCTGAGTGACCCAGCAGCATCTCGTGTTCCCTGGGCTCAAGAGTAGCAATTTTGGCTTGTTAGGCCCCGGCTGATCCATGCCTGCCCATAAGCTGGTGTAAACTGGGACCAGCCCTTGGTTTTGCAGGCAGGTGCTGGTGGCTGTGGCATCATCCAAGGCACGTTTTTGGGAACAGGGATGAGGAATATTGGTGAGAAACACACCCAGTCACTCCAGCTCCCTTTGCAGATCCACTGATCTCAGCCTTAGCGATACAAAACTTGGGTGGGCGGGAAAATCCTCTCGGATTTGGGGGTTCACCCCAAAGGCGTGATGCTCCGCGCTGGTGTCCCTGCGCGGGGCGAGCAGAGAGCGCGAGGACCAGCGTGGGGCGAGGAGAGGGGGAGTGGGCCAGGTGAGGACCGCCCTTCCCCATGTGGTCTCTTCCCCCCTTGTTATCCCCTTGTCTTTCCCTTTCTCTGATTTTTGTGTGCGTGCGTGTCTCCCTCCCCTCCTTCTTGTCTGCGCGGCTCCTCTCCCATTCTTGTCTCGCTCCACCCTCCGTCTCTCTTGTCTGGCTGCCCCACACCCCTTTTGTCCTGCTCGGCTGCTCGGCATCGCTTTTGTGTGCTAATAGCAGCCGACTGCCACCGACTCAAAGGATCCCAACGCCGCTGCCATCCCCTCAGCTTTTAATTCAGCTGCTCAGGACCAACGAGGGTCCTCCGTCCCGGCCCCCTCGCCGTGCGGCGTGGCTGATGCCCGCTCCTGGGACGTGTTTGTGGGTCGCTGGGTACAGCATCTTGGCCGTGATTGCCGTGGCCTGGAGGGGACAGTCCCGGTGGCCAGTGCACTGTGCCCCCCCCCCAGTTAGCTTGGAGAGCCCGTGGAGAGGGTTGTGACAAGGCAAACTGGAGGTGCAGTGGGGTCTTCCAGGCTGCTTTGGGCCACACTGGGGATTCCTGGAGGTGCTGGCCCCTGGAGCCAGGGGGAAGGACTTGCATATCCATGGGGATGTAGATGCCTCCATTCCCGGGACCCTCCAGCCCTTGCAGCTCCATCCTCATCTAAAGTGTTTCTTATTTTGTGTTATGTTCAACTTAAAGCATTCAGGGAAATAGTTTCCTGTGGGAGCTTTTCATTTGAGTGTACGGAATTTGCTGTTTGTTGTATGACAGTAGTTGGTGGCCCGGAGCAGGCTCTGGGAATTGGCCTTTCCCGCCTCCGAGCGCATCCCTGTGAGGTGTGCGGGGATCTCGTCCTTGGGATCCCTGCGGCGGGAGCACCCCCCTTGTTCAGGGGTCGGGTGCTGCTGGGGCGGTGGGTGACAGCATCGTCCTGGTTTGAGCGACACAGGACTGGTCTCCCTTTCAGTAATTTTACTTTGCAGTAAGGTCTCTTCTAATGTTTGGGAAAACCACTTTTAGAAGACTCTGGTGTCTGAATTTGTGAAAATATTTACTTTATAGCCAGCGATGGTGTGCGGGTTTCAAGATCTCAGTGTTTTCGAGCTCGCCAGGTGCGGGGATGAGGAGGAGCGAGACCCGGGCACTGGACCCACGCTGCCAACAGGGTTATTCCATACCATGGACGGCACATTCCATAGAAATTAGGAAGTTTGCTGAGGAGTTCTCTCTCTCCCGTGACGGCTGCCACCCTGAGAACTCCTCGCCCCGGTGCCGCAGCCCTGAGCCCTTCCCTTCCTCCCGAAGCCGCAGCGCTGGCAGTGTCCCACGTTGGCTGTCACTGCCGGGAGCGCACGGCTTCTACCGACGGAACGGGCTGAGGGTAATCTTTTATCCTTTTATATGGGTATTGGAATCAATACTCGTTCTTTAATATTATTAATGTTAATTATTTAGTATTATTCTATTAGATCTGTTTATATTTCACCCCTCGGGTTTCCTTGTTTTCTCCCGATTCCCCTTCCTGAGTGCGGAGGGGTCATCGGGTGAGAGCATAATTGTCTAAACAACAATAAATTGTTGTGGGTTCCTCACACCGTAACACACACGCACCGGCGGCTCGTCCCCACCCCACGCTTTGCCCCTCGCATCCCCGGTGCCGGCCCGGCAGCGGCTTTGCCAGGCGCTCCTCCCCGAATCCCGCCGACCGCCATTCTCGCAGGAGGCATAGTCACCCCTTTCCCCCCCCCCCTCCTCACCCCGCGGTGACAGCATGCCACATGCTTTATTGCTCCTCTCCCTCCTGGGAAGCCTCTGATTGCTCTCGGGAGCCGCCACGCTCGGCCGAGCGCACCCCGCGGCTATCCCGGTGCGCGGGTGGGTTCCCCCTCTCGGAGCAGGGATGGGGGCAGACGGGCTCCGCTTTGCCCGGCGGCGTTTTCGTGGCTGGACGGCGTTTGTCGCAACCCGGTGTCACGTTTATTTTTCTAAAAGCCGCGCTCCCTGCCCTGGTTTTGTCCTGGGGAGCTCCGGGCTGCGGCCGTGTGTCTGTACCGAGGTTGGCAGAAACCTGCCTCGTCCTCCGAGCCCTGGGAGCGCCGCGGCGGATGCCGTGCGGGGATGCTGCGCGTCAGCCAGGCGATGCCGAGACCTTTAGTACCGGCTGGGAGGGAGGGAGGCAGCAAGGGGTGATGTGACCTGCCTCTGGTAAATGCAAAAGAGTTGCAGAAAATGCTAAGGAGGGAGAAAAAAAAAAAGCAGGCAGAAATCACCCAGTGTCTCTTCTAAAAGGAAAATCTGGGAAGTCGAGTGGTGTTTTTCTGCGGCCGCATATTCCCTCTGAAGCTGCGCGGGGTCGTCCGTAAGCACCCCACGCATTGCAACTACACCCGGGTTTAAAGGGGGCAAGGATGAGAGTGAGCGAATGCGTTTTGCCCAATTGTTTATCCTTTTCAAGACTTGTTTGAAACATTTTTCCTGACACGGTGTTTTCTTTCCTCTGAAGAGAACAAGTTAAAAAAAAAAAAAGTAGAAGAGATAGAGGGAATTAATGCTAATGAGATGTTAAATGACGTATTTATATTACATGCTGATGAGTCTCACTTGTCCACCTGGAGTAAAAATAAAAGTAAATATCTATGTGTATAAATGTATATATACATATAGAGATTGCTTGAGAGCTTGCGTATGCGTGGATGTGTGTTTGCCCGTACAGGTAGGTGGAGAGAGAGAGACAGAAATCCCCCCCACGACCCGCTGCAGCTTTGATTTGCAGATGGGTGGCTGGAGCAAGCAAGTCCCTCTGTCCCTGCTACACCCCTTCACTTAAAAAAAACCCAACAAAATCCCTTAAAACCCGCTATCGGCTGAGCTAACACAAGGCGGATGCCGGAGAGGTTTGCAGCCCCCCCGAGGAGGAGCTGCGTGCGGGTTTCCAGGGCAGGCTGACCTTTAGTGCCACTGCTTCCCCCTGCCACCACGCCAGCCTGCGTGACCTTCTGCAGCGGCGCGGGAGTCGCAATGTCCCAGAGAGAAATCCCGTTCCCGCTGGACCCGCCGTGCTGTCCTTGTGCCAGCCGGAGCCAGAGATGGCATCGGCAGCGCTCGCTTTTCTGCGGATCGCACACTGTCACTGCTGTCGGATGAGAATATAAAAGCCTGGTTTTATTAATCTAGTACAGCCTTCTACATATTAAAAAAAAATATAGTTGTGCCATTAATAATGAATTTGTCGCATTTCTCTGTCAGTTCCAATTTGTGTTGCTTTGTCAGCCGGCGCGGTGAGCTGGCACAGCTCCTGCCTGGCATCTCCGCATCTCGGCATCATCTCCACATCTCGGCATCATCTCCGCATCTCGGCATCATCTCCGCATCTCAGCATCATCTCCACATCTCGGCATCATCTCCACATCTCGGCATCATCTCCGCTCCGCCCCACGCCGTGCCCGCAGCCCCCTGGAAACGTGGGGTGCTGCTTGCCAGGGGCTCCGTCCTTACCGCCTTCTGGGAAAGCATCCCATTCCCCAATGCCATGAGGAAGGGGAGGCTGGCTCGGCTGGCAAACGTGAGCTGAAAAGTGTTTTCTGTTCCTTGGGATACTAAAAAGAATCAGAATGGCAAATACACAGTTTTTTAAATGAGAAGATTTTGTTGCTCTGAGCAGTTATGTAGTTGAGCGCGGATGTCACCGGGTAACTGCGATGGCAGTTACTTAAACATTTCCAAATAAATCTTGTTTTCCTCCACTGAGACCAGATTTGAATTAGAAGTGATGGAGCGCAGGGAATTGTGTCAAATACCTGTTTCGGCCACCAGCACGTCCCAGCAGCAGCCATTCGGGCGGTGGGAATGGTGAGCTCCATCCTGTCTCCCACCAGGTAGTCCTTCTTGGAGGGGGTCTGATGGACCCGACGTGTTGTGGGGCACTGCCCATCCTGCAGACGGGGTCGCGGGGAGCACAAGGTGGGCACGTGGCTGCGGCTCCTCTCCATCTCTGTCAGTATTTGCCTTAGGAAACGGCACGTGCCTCTGACTTTGCCGCCTCCTCCAGTTTATTTTAAAAAACAAACAGCCCAGTAAGTCGTCAGGCTCTGGGTTGCCTCTTGCCATGGGGTATTTTGGTTTGGACTCCAAAGGAGATGAGGCTGTTGCTTCTAAGCGGCTTTTCTGTCCCTGTCCCTGTCCCTGTCCCTCTGCTTTGCTAACTCTGAACCCATAAATCGGAGGCATCGGGCTTCGTTAGCTGTACCGATCCCAGGACTAACTGGTACTGCCCTTGAAATCACAAGTCAGGCTGTGCAACATGGTGGGAATAGCTTAAAAAGCTTGAAACAGGGGGGGGAAAACAAAAAAGAAGGAAAAAAACTAGACCAGGGTTTGATTTTCTCTGGATCCTTTGAACCCAGGGGGATGCGATGCAGGGTACCCTTAAACAGACATTAGAGACTCCAGTTCAGTACAAGATGGGGAAACCCATTGAAAGTGGCAGTGTGAATCTGTACTGCGGGCGCGTAGCACCACGTAGCAGAGAAGGGTTTTGAGGGAAACTGCTGCCATTGGGAGCAGTGTTGGGTGGGGTTTTTTTTCTCAATTGCCCTTTCTTGCTTTCTTTTCCAAGTCCCTGATCAAAACATTTGCTTATCGAGAGAAGAGGCTCATGAATGCCTCAACGGGGAGCGCGGCAGCGGGCGATGCTGGCAGGGTCCCGTGCCCCTCGGCGCAGGGTGCTGGTGGGTGCTGCTGGGGGGGACACCTTCCCGACTGTCCCCGTGCCCTGGCAGGAGCACCGCGGGGAACCCTCATGGGTTATGGCCTCATCTGGGCACCTTCAGCCCTTCTCTGCTGCTTCTTTGCAGCTCTGCAAAAAAGCTGGAGGGGCTAATGGCCTGCGAGGGGACACAGGGAGGTGGCCAGGGGGGCTCCGGCTGAAGCCATGGTTGGGGGGGAACCTTTCCTTTCCCTGAGCATCCCGGGGCTGGCAGCACCCAGCACACACTGACATGATGCTGTTGTTTCCCACCCCATGGTGAGGATGGGGGACCTCCCCTCCGGTGGGAAGGGGAGGGATGGAGCCCTCAGAGTTGCCACTGCCGCCTCTTCCCAAGCGCTGAATTCTTTTTGTGATACTCTTCTGTATATGGGGTTTCTTTTGCCGTCTTAGCTGGGAGCTTCTTGAGCTTGGCCGTTACTGCCTGTGCCACGTGCTTTTAAATTATCGCTCGTGCCGCGGCATTTATAGCTTTTGCTCTCACACTGCGCCGTTGTAAAATCTTTTTTTTTGCTTAAGACCCCAAAATCGACCTGGCAGCGAGCGCGGGTGCCGAGGCATCAGCTGTGCCACCGAGCATCCGCCCCGCGAACTCAGCCCTCGGTGGGCACAACGGGCAGAGGGAAAATTTCCCCTTGTTTTTTGAGAAAAGCTACTGAAAAAGGAAGAGGAGAGCAGTGAGATGCAATGATAAAGTGGTTTTTTTTGGGGTACGTGTGCCTGTGTGCTGAACCACGGGTGCCAGCCTAATTGTTCTCGGGAAGTTCAGCGCAAGACGGGCCAATTTAGAGTTACTTGAAACTGTCATCAGGACGGAATATAAGCACTGGGTAGGAAAATAGCATTCTGAATTGTTAACCTGAGACTGAGCTGGAGGTGCGGGAGCGGTATCTCCCGGCCGTGTCACGCACCACAGACTCCCGATGTCTTTGCTTAACCCTCGTTAACGGTACGGGGGTTGTGGCCACACTCAGAAGGGACCCCGGCAGCGATGCTGCTGCACCTCTGGGCTCAAAGGACAGAAAGAAGAAAAAGTTGGAGAACGATATTTATTAAATCAACTGTTAAGGGAGATGCGGGTGCTTTTACCGAGCCGTCTGTGGCAAACATATTTGCAAAGATCTAGAAGATAACAAAAGATTTTTTTCTTGAATGACGATTTCAGAGTCATCTTTGTGGGGAAAAAAAACCCCTATAAAATACGCGTGTGTCCATTCACAAAAAGCTCAAACCTTATCTATAATTTGCTGGACAAATATAAATGTGGTGGTTGGTCTTTCTTTTTAACTGAATTGAATATTAGCATTCTAGGCTGACTTTTCCATCTGTGTCCTGCAAAAGATTATACAGGAACCTTCGCTGACTGCGATGTGAGTGGCTCTAATGAATGTGTGTGTTCAGCCTGATAAATGAGTGACATTTTCTTTTTCAAAATGTGTGTTTTTCAAGAGCTTGTACAGAAGCACTCAGAAATTCTTATTAATCTACCAGAGTTAGCTTTCTAATTAGTGTATGATTGCTATTTTATAGGAAATGCCGGTTGAATATTACGGGTTTTTTCCCAAAGAATGACTCCTGAGCACACATAGAAGTTTAATGATAATGTACGGGACTAAACAGGAGCAGAATTTGGCCCCCAAACACTAATTTTTTGAAGGAAAAGGCAAAGAAGGTTCTGAGGAGCAACGCTAGATGCTGCTTTAAAATTCAGTTATTGTCCTAGTGATTGACGGCACTAACTGTATCCTGCCAGTAACGGCTGGCTTTTAAAATATATATTTGTGATTAGTTTAATTCATGGAGCCTTTTTCCTCTGAATCGATTTGATGAAATGAACTAGGCAAATAATAAATTTTTCACTGGAATGAATCTGCTTAATCAATTTAGACAATCAGTTTGTCCTTTGCTTAATAACATTTGCAAAAAGAAAACAAAGTCTTTCATTAACAAGGACGGCCAGACATCCATAATGAGAGGTGGCATCTCACATCAGGTTACGTCCTCTGTATGAGCAGAAAACAGGATTAAACATCTGGTGCGAGTACCTGCCTCTAAAATGCCTCTCCCGCCACCCACCGTGGGATTCGACAGGCGGGTTTTTTCCCCTGGCACGAGTCCCATGTACATCCCTGGACATTTTCCCAGGGCAGGAGATAATGACAGGTACGTGGGTCCGGATCTGAACCTGCCTAAAAAAAACGTGGAGTCTTCCAATCTGCTTTTGACAGGAGCTTTGGAAAATAACGCAGGGACCAAACAGAGTGTGGAGACCCGGCGTTCCGTAAAGTTTTTCCATTTGTTTTTTAGAGGAGTTTAATGCGGAGTGGTGTTCAATAACTGTCATCTTACTATGGGCTGCAAAATAAGAGCTCACCTGAGAAACCTGGGGGTTCAACGCATCTCTGAACGGGGAAAACAAACTCTGCCAGCCCATAAGCGATTACGCGCGCACCGCAGTGCAGAGGACTGTTTGGTCTAGTCATTTGAAAGACGTTATCTCCTAATGTTTTATTTTCACCGTGTTCTGGATTTTATGTTGATTTTAATTATACCTCTTAGGAATAATATCTGGTAAACTAATTTTGGTGAATGGCAATGAAAAAGCATTATCCACCTACGGTAATTACACGTATTTCTTAGTCCCTAGATAAAATAGTTTTACTTAAAACCCCGCTACAGGATTTATAAACCCCTTTTTACAGAGTCTGCCAGTGGAGTTTCAGATAATAGAAATCTAAAATACTAATCTCAGCATCCCAGATGGCCGCCTCCAGGAGCGGCGTAAACTCTTTCCCCCAACAAATTTCCTTTTGCAGCCTTCTCGGAAACACACAGCAAGCCAAAGCAGAGGCCCTCATGGTTCCTATTAATTTAATAACTGTGGGGTTAATCCTTCTGCCTTTGAAATCAGATGTGGGTTGGGTTTTTTTTGCCACTGAGTTTTGTTGCGGAGTTTTGTCCATCCCGGGGCACCCCAGTTTTGGCTCTCCCAGGGCGCGGTGTAGATGCCCAGCTGCCCGGTGATGGGCATTTGGTGGTGCTGCTCAATATATGGGAGAATTTTACTCGACCCTTCTTACTTCCAGCATGACACTCTGCTGACTCTTTGGCCTCTCTTTACCAAATGTCCTCTTTAACAAACGGAATGCTCCAAAACATTGTTTTGAACATGTTGTTGTAAAGCATTGTAATACAAGAGCACCTTCTTCCCTGCGTCTTCATAGCATTTGGAAACAGAAGCTCAGGATGAGCAGTTGTTTTCACCTGTGGGTGATGTCTAATGACTGATAACCTCCTCCTGGGACACCTTCCACCACTGTCGTCTTCTCCAAACCCCTCCTCAAAGCATGCCCTTCCCCTGGTGTTTTGTAGGCAGGTGCATGTGGATATACTGGGCTAAAATAAATAATAAACTGGAAGCAAGCCCTGCTGCCTGGCTCCTGGGACAACCTTCCCTGCTCCTGGATCACTGCTGTGCCTCCTGCCTTCCCCTTTGCCTCTCTCAGCTCATGTGCTCCCAGAAGCACTGTGAGGGTCTCCGGGGTGAGAGGTAAGGAGTTTGGGGCAATCACCCAACTGGGTGATGTTTTCTGCAGAAGGGCTGCTTGGTGCCAAAATTGCCTTTTGTCTGATTTTTTTCTTCTTTGTTTTGGTTTTTCTTTTCTTTTTTTCCCCTTACCTGAAATCCTTAAGGAAAGCTAGGTCGGGAAGCCTGAGTTAATGTTAAAGAGTCCAGCAGGCTCATTTAGGGGGGTTATAAAAACGATATAAAAGATGCATAGCAAAAATTAGGGGGAGCTAAAGGCAGCAGCCCATAGAGGGAAATGGGGGGGGGTGATGTCTTCTAGCGTGGATGTCCTGAGCAGCACGGTTGGGGGCCCAGCTGTGTCAAGCCCAGTTTGGGGAAAATCCTACTGGCTCTTTAGCTGGACCCAGACCTCCTTGTAAGCCCCTCTGCTGCTGGTTAACATACACCCATCCTGTTGGTCATCACCTCTAGTGAGTTGTGGGGTTTTTTTCCTCCCTTAACATTCATTAATACTAAAGCAAAAATTCCAGATTTTACCCCACTCTTGAAAACTGTGGCAAACACCTGCGAGCCAGTCTTCTACGTGGGCAGGAGCCCTTCAAATCTGCCGGTTTATTTGGCATTTCCGCTGTATTTTGGAAAAGCGAAAGGCAGGGACGCAGTACATCAGGACCGGCTTCCCCGTTCGACGCTGTACAGGCAGCAGTGATGTTTTAGGCTAAATTCGGGCTATTAGGCGGCGGCAACGCCTGCCCTTTCGCGAGACGGGGCTTTTGTCATCTGCGAGATCGAGCACTGAAAAAGCACCGCTCTCCTAATTCTCGCCTGTGAAAAGTCCCCATCAGCTCACATTGTACCTTCTCCAGCAGAGATAATGCTGTGAAATGAGCCAACTTGAACTTTTTCCCCCGGCTTTAAGCGTGTGGTGAAGGAAGTTCGTCTTTACCCTGAAAGTGGCAACGCTGGCAATGGAAACTCCCCTTCTTTGCTGTGTCTGATGGTGTCGGGGCTGGGCACGCGCAGGGGGGGGTTGGGGGGAAAGGGGGGAGGTTTTCTCTGTTCCTGTTTCTGGGGTATCCAAAGAG